>JAOUZG010043195.1:5166308-5220893 GCA_026289955.1 Argiope argentata
TGTGTGTGTGTGTGTGTGTGTGTAAAATCTTATAAGTTAGAAGCTAAAAGTGAACTTCAAGTCCTGGCATTGACTGCTTCTAACATCGTGTTGTCAAATAGTAACTTCAATATTAAAGGATCTACTTTTGCCTTTCAGCTTGCCAAAATGTTTACTTTATATATATATAAACATATCCTTATTATTTTAGGATCAAGATGGTGATGGTGTTCTCATCTTCGAGGAATTCAAAAACGCTGCTTTGGAGGACTGGTTACTGATAGAAGCATTCGGCCAATGTTTGCCAGATTATAAGGTAGGAAAAATAATAATGCTGAATAATTTTGCCAAAAATTTCAAAATCATTGATTCTTTTTCATTCTTTTTCTTTCAGAGTCATGTGTCTTTCCTGGAAAAAATGGCAAAGCAATAAATCGATATAAATTAGAGGAATTATTTCATCCTTTTGCTGATATTCATAAACTGGATACTTTTATATGTATAAACTGCGGCTTGTGAAAAATGAACATATAAAAACAACAAATACTATACCGAAATTTTTTCCAATATATTCTTTTATCTAAAATAACTCAATCTGCCATGTAATTACACCTTTCGAAATGGATACTAAATAAGAGGGCGTGTTTTTTTTCGAATTTTTATTAAAAATTAATTATGTTAATACTTTATTCTAAGACTTATGAGTGAATTATTGCACAAAACTAATCTTTCTATTACTTTAAAACTCGGTAATTGAACTTTATAGAGATGTCAATGTTTTTAACAAATTTTGCTCAAATTTCGATCATTTTAAAAAAATATTGTTACTAAAATATTGTTACTTTTAACAATATTTTAGGAAAATATTTTTAATTGTTTTTGTTACAGCGTTTTCAGGCGGGCACGTTCAGAAATTATTTAACATTCTTTCTAACAACTCATTTAGTCAATGGCGTAACTATTTCCCTTAGCTACATCACTAATGCTCTGTATCAGTGTTAGTGATCATTACTATAATGAATTATACGAGTAAATTCCTAAGATTAACATAAAGAATCGATTCTAAAAGATTTTTAGATTTTCGAATTAGAGACGAGAATCACCTTATAAATTTTATTTTATTTTACGATTGTCTTTTCCAAACATAATTTTGCCCATTATTCAAAAATTGAAAATCATTTTTCATTCTTTTTCTTTCTATACCATGCCTCTTTCTTGATGTGAGTGGATTACTAATAAATCGAATGCAAATTGGAGAAATTGTTCCTTTTTCTTTGTCCTTTCAGAGTTATCATTTTAAATGAAATTATTTTTTCTAAAATGGAACAAATTAACAATAGTTACAATCAAAACAAAATGCAACAAGATGGAATGTGCAGTGGCGTATTAAAGACATCACTGTTAAGGCAAGATACACTACAAGATTGCTAAGGCATATTTACGATATTTTGAAAACATTCAGAATATTGAACAACATCGTGGAGATATCTGATAGGAACATCGAAGCAACATCTTGTTCTAATAGAGTTTGGGGAGCTCGAAGTTTGTTATACTTCCCTCTCCAGACAGCATAAACGAAATTCGACACCATGACAGATGGTGGATTCCTTTTCCCTTTCTCGTCCTTCCCATCTATTACCACGCCAAGTTATTCAGAAAAGGAAGGATTTAGAAAGATACGGAAAATATATATATTGCACTTTGAGCTCCATTTCCTTTATTTACATCATTGAGATAAAATCTCTTGTCTGCTATATCCAAGAGATAAAATTGACCCCATTCACCATATTTGTAATGCAAAGAACAATCACTAAAATTTTTTAACTTTATTCTTTCGGTACCAGACTCATATGGACATGAACAGTCTACAAATAGATCAATAAGGCGAAAGATAAGGCGAAAGATACATAGATCAATAAGGCGAAAGATATGGACATGAACAGTCTACATAAGATCAATACAGCAAATACAAATAGATCAATAAGGCGAAAATACTAATCGACATACTATTTCCAACGGAGCATTCTATGAGAAAGTTATGATAATGAATCGTCAATTATCCATTATCGGACTTATTAGATCTCCCGTTCCCCCATATGCACAGATGCAGAATTTATCGTTTAATCACTAATGATGCACTCGTTAATTGCTTAGTTAAAACATCATGAAGAAAGAAGTTTCTCCTAATAATAATTTTAAAAACTAAGAAAAGTTCGAGAAGATTTTATACATCTCTTGTGACACTGAACAAAATATTCGATCAATGTAAAATTCCTGGGGGCTTTTCATCAAAGTTTATGAACCATTTAACCCTGTTTTGGTGGGAAGTATGCTTCCCACCAAATTCCACAATCTTCAAATAAAATAATGTAGATTGGTGTAAGTTATAATATATTTTCAATATGTCAGAAACATAGATGCTTCAATTCCTTGTCTAACATAAAACGATGGTATTTATTTGCTATTTAATTATTGATTAACCAAATTAATTAATAAATGAAATTTGTTTAATAAGTTAAATGAATCACTTTTTTGAAGCAGTCTTAATCTTAAAAATATTTTAATATACCATGATTAGAAAAAAAATCGGTTGTTAAATGGTTAAATAGCTCTGTTTCCATCACTCATAACCAACAATGTATATTAAGGTGCAATAAAAGAATGAAAATAATATGATAAAATAATATTAGAGATGGGACAGTTATTACACTAGAATAACACATTAAGAATATTAATATAATGTTTCTAATTGCACTAATAGTCAATAATAGAAATAAATAATTAATGTGAAAATAATTGAAAACATTATCTACTTATCATTCACTTGAAGACAATTGACAAATTTATTTTATAAATTTATTTTTTAAGCCTCCTTGAATAGTATTTATATTCAAACAATTCTTATTTTTCTCTTCCTCTTTTACACTTTTAAGCGTAATTTAACTTTTCAAGTGACCAAAGAACAAGGATTATCCCATTAGGGATTCCAAAACTGGTCTGCCTCCCCTTCCACCTGAGGGAATAAAATATCTTGTGCTCAGAATTTTTTTAAAGTTTTATTTCTTTCTTTTATTTCACTACTTGGGACCAAATATCCTCAGGCTGGTATGGCGCAGAATTTTGGTGAGCGAAGTGCTAGATCAGATGTCCTCCTGGTCATCTGATCGTGGTTCAAAATTACTAGATCCAACCCAAATAGCTCAAGCGTTGCTTTAAAATGGAAACTAAGCTGAACCTCTACTTCATTACAGTCATTATGAGATATACAGTGCACAGAAAAATGTCTGAGTCCTGGTCACTGTTAGACATATAGTTATTGGCAACACAGTCCCACAGTTTTGAAGTCAGATTATATCCTACTTTTGATCTAAACAATATGCGTCGTGTTGGTGCAGGCCATTACTTGAGCAATCGAGTTTTATTATATAAACGCGAAAAAAATTATTTCATTTCGAATTGTTACAAAATATATGCATACTACTATGGTCCAGGATAGATTTCAAAGATTTTCGATGTTTAGAGTGCACAGTACCGAATTCGAGAATTTTTTTTAAGTGTTATGTTAGTGAAATGTTTGATAAAAGCATTCAAAATGCCAGCTATACTCCTGGAATTAGGACTTACCATTACTAAAAACTAGTTTATCATATTTTTCAATAAAATGTAATAGGTTTCCCCCTTTTTGTGGTATATCTTTTTTGTGATATCATATTTATTTATTACAATTTACCTTTCTCGACCAGCTGATTCACCTGTGATAATAGTTGTATTTAATTTCTTTTAAATCGTTTAAGCAAAACTTCATGTTCAAGTCTTTACCAAATTATCAGACATTAAAGCCCAATAATTTTAATAATCTTACATATCTTAAGTTCATTGTATAATGAGCTTCGCTCTGGAGACCGGTTCCACGACATCATGTCCGGTTCATCTCTAAATTTAGCAGCATTGTAATGCCACTATTTTGTTTGGCTTATAAACTACATAAATATTTTTAAAAATCCTTCTTTAGCTTTCAAAATAATAGAAAATCACGCGATCAAAATTTTTGTTGAAACAAAGAAAATGATTTCGATTTCATTCAAAATAATGAAAATATTGTTGTAGATATGCTTAAAAATATATTTAAAATTTAATTAAATTTACACTAAGGAATTTTACAGTAATTAAATTGCCATGTTTGGAAAGATAGGAGAACAAATTCGTTTTGTGTGGAATTATTTTTTGAAGTTGTAGAGATACGAAATACAAATTATTACCTTGCAAAGTACATCCAAGTCAAATTTAGTGTCTCTAGGTTAAATGGTCTCATTTGTAGACTTAGAAACGCACGGACATTCATCATTGTTATTAGAAGAGATAATTTTAAAGTTCTATTTCTTTTGTAGTGTTAATATATACTATTTAATATCTGAAAATAGATGCAAAACTGCTCTATCTGCCAGTAAATATTTAAATTAAATGCTTCTTTATCGTTTAAATATATCGCATTTGCTCAAATATCCTTACCTTTAATGTATCACAAAGATTTCAATAATTCTTATTAAAATCCTTGATTAATGCAGTAAGAAAAAGTTAAAATGTTGCTTATTAAAGTTGTTGAAATTCACAAATTACATGTGTTATAGTAATTCTATTATTTAAAATTTGACTGTCAGAACTTATTCCTATACTTTTGTAAACTTGAGTTAAATTGAAAATAGCTTTAAATAAAAAAAAAACTGAATCACGTAATTTTGTCAATAATGGAAGCATTTCTTTTGAAATGTAATCAGCTAGAATAATGAGCTATATAGAAAAAAAGTTCATCTACAAATTTTGACAATATTTTTATATCCTGTTATATTATTTGCATGCATTTTCATATCTCGTATGCGAGGACCAATTTTCCAGTGGGACGTGAAATTTTAACACTCGTTCGGGCAAGCGAAGATGGATATTTCTGAGTCCTGCTTAGAAATTTCGTTTCCGGTCCAAAATGGAATACCCAAGTCTCATTTCTTGTGATAATATCCGCCTAAAACCTCTTTTAGTTCTAAATATGTTTCAGGCTGCTAATAATTCTCAATCTATTTTGCTTTTCCGACAATTTTTTCCGAACCAGCCGAAATACATTTTTTTTTCTGATTAAGCTTCTCATGAACAATATTCCCGAAAATTTAACAAATTTTTTTTGAAATGTTTCTTTATTTCTTTCAACATAATCAAATGATTTTCACGCATGACATTGTCATATTTGTTTTCCCATTTTTTTAAAAAACATTTTGGACCATCTTCATATATCAGTATAGTCAACTTGGTCCATTTTAGAAAGTTCCCTTTTTATCAATGGATTTTTAAACCTTCCTTTCCATTTTAGTGACATAAGTCTTATCATTGCTCACTGCACCTTTACAATTGATGCAAGCGGCAATCACAAACGGTATCTTAATGAAAATGCACGCAACTGGAATGGAATTATTGTAATCTTCGCTACAATTTGTACACCATTTATTGCTATCAATCAATAAAAAAAATTATAATTGATGAAATATCTATCAGGAATTCAGAGGATTTCCTTAATTTAATATGTTCCGATGCACCCAATTTAATTAAGCAAATAATTTTTTTGTCTTAGCTGATGCTTCCAACTGTTATTTTTTGAAATACCTGAAATAAAAGTTCATCTCCTAAATATATAGTTTATTCTTCTATACTTAAAAAAAACATGAAGTATTCTTTATTTATTATTCTTTATATTTAAAAAAATGTTATTTTAATGAAAAATGAAACGCCATTACTTGAGAAATCTAGTTTCCAAGGAAACACAATGTCCATTTTGAACCCCGTTTTTTTAATTTGAGTTTTCAGAAACATAAATTAAATTGGTGAGCATTCTTTAAAATAAATTAATTAAAAAAGGAAGTAGATAAGAAATGCTTAAAATGAAATTGCAGTCTTTACTATTCAGCAACATGCTAACAGCGAGCTTCGCATTCCAACTATTTTCTGAAGGAAACATTTGTATATCGTTGATTGGCAACAAATCTTTGGAACTGCAAGAAAACGTACTTCATTCATTTTGTTTCACGTGGACTTGAAACATCTAGGCCGGAGGTATGTAATCTAATTAATAAATAATTATAATTTCATAATATTTTTATAATTTTAAACCTTTTTATCAATGTGAATTATACTTTCAGCCATGGGTCGTGTAATCAGAGCTCAACGTAAAGGTGCAGGTAGTGTATTCAAATCCCATACGAAGCACAGAAAAGGTGCTCCAAAATTGCGCGCTGTAGATTATGCCGAAAGACATGGCTACATTAAAGGAATCGTTAAGGTAATTTTCTCACTCTGATATTGCTATATATTTCATTGCATTTTAGTTCATATACTTATTTTTGTGCTTATTTCCTTAAAATAAAGGCAGAAATGGCAAAGTGGATTCATTTACTAATTTATCTTGTAATTAATAAAAGTAAAGAAAAATTGATGTTAGTATTGTAGGTTTGAGTTGTCATTCAATATATTTTTATGAAATTTGTTTAACCTTTCGAATAAGATATGCAGTTTGAATTAGCAATCCACGCCGCTTTTAGGCTTAACTGTTTATTATGCTCGTATCTATACAGTGATCATGTTTTTTATTTTGATTTTTTAATGAGAAAAGCATCGTTTTAAAGTCATTTCACTGCTAATGTTGAATAAAACAGTTCGATTGAGTAGAAGAGCGTCATATACTGAAATACAATGGAATAAAAGTGATCTTAACTTTTATGTAAAATTTGATTCTACCGTAAATTCTTGATGGTATTAAATTTTCCTTCGATTCTAATTTGCTTTTTCCATAAAAAAAGATATTTCCTTTAGATAGGATAAACAATTATTATAAGTTATTGTTTTGATTGCATTCAAGATAGGTAACATTAAATATATGGTAACATTGAAATATATATCTTGAACCGATATCTCTAACTATTCATTATGTTCCAACTGTTTTACATTTTTAGTTAAGCATGTTTTTATAATTAAACAGGAAATTATTCACGACCCAGGTCGGGGTGCACCATTGGCAATTGTCGTTTTCAGAGATCCATACAGATATAAGCAAAAGAAGGAATTATTTATTGCAGCTGAAGGAATGTACACAGGACAATTCATTTATTGTGGAAAAAAAGGTAATTTATAAATGCATTAAAAAGAAATCTTTGAAATGTAATACCAATGAACAGGAAGTCTTACATTGATTACAAAACCGAGAAATAAAATGTTTTATTTTGGTAGTTTTGAGTACAATAAATTTTTATAATCATGGTGAACTCTTAACTCTTCCTGTTTGAAATTTAAAATCATAATCCAATGCATCATATTTTATTGTTGTGATATTTAAATATGGAATATCATATATGAATATAATTTTTAAAGATTTAATTGTTCAGGAAATTCACTTTCATACTGGTTGCTAGATTTTGAATTTATAAAGTTTTTAACTATTCCCACTTTTTTTATTTATAAACAAATAATTATTTGCTACCATTTTTAGTCAAATTACTTTAAAAACAAAAGCCAATTCTTGCTCCTGTAAAATAGTTAAGTTATTAAAATTTCTAAGTACAGAAATCCACTATATATTAATTTTAAGCAATTTAACATTGTTTTGTGCAAAATTTTATACTTTTGTTGTTTAGTTAGTGCACAATGAGAGGTAGTCGTTACAAATGAAGCATTTATGCCTTAATTTTTTCATATTGTCATATATTTGAATTGCAATTTTTTGTGGAAGGTGATTACTATACTCTATTTCATCCTAAATAAAAATCCATTGTAAAAGATAGGAAATAAAACCTTTCAATTAAATTATTTAACAAATATTTTATTCAAATCTGATTTAAATTAAAACTTATTGTGTTGGAATTATTTTACTTCTGTGAAGTCATATCTATCATCATACAATTATCTTATGAAAAAAATCAGTTTCTTAAACATTTACGGAAATAAGGTTATCTGAAGACATCGTTTTGGAATTTTTAACTGTATTCTTTTCCTATATTAAATTTTTATAGTTGTATCTTTGTAAATGTCAAGTGTTTTGGGCTCCTAAGGCTGATTTGTAAACTGGTTAGAAAGATATTATTGTTTTTATATTTTGATACTAGGGCTATTGTATTTAATTTCAATCTTTGTTTTTATCTTGCAGCTGTTTTACAAGTTGGAAATGTATTGCCAGTCGGAACAATGCCTGAAGGTACTATTATTTGTAATCTTGAAGAAAAGTCTGGAGACCGTGGTCGTCTTGCCAGGGGCTCTGGAAATTATGCTACTGTAATTTCTCACAATCCAGACTCTAAAAAAACTAGGGTAAAATTGCCCTCTGGAGCAAAAAAAGTTCTACCATCCTCTAACAGAGCTATGGTTGGTAAGTAAAGTTGCTGCTCGATTTCAAACAATTTTGTTAACAGATACTTTTATTGGCCATTATATAGGTTTCAGATATTTTTTGATTTTAGATTTTAAAATTTGTAATTAGATGTTAATTACAAAATTAATATTTTTATGATAGGTATTGTAGCTGGAGGTGGTCGTATTGACAAACCTATATTGAAAGCTGGTAGAGCATATCATAAGTACAAGGCTAAGAGAAACTCATGGCCTAAAGTTAGAGGTGTAGCCATGAACGTAAGTATTTTTTTAAAAAAAATTAAAAGCTCCAAATTTTAGTGTAAATATGTATATAAATTTTATTTAAAATTTAATTATTTTACAAATTACTACACTTTGAATTCTTTTTCTTATTGTGTCTTATCTAAAGTATTATTATAGGTTCTTATATTTTTGTTTCTTAAAATTTTAACAGTCTGTTCAAACATTTTTGGATTACACTTGTGTTAATACACTCAATAAAGATTAATGTTAAGAATTTTCTTGTTGGAACTGAGGCATCCAAGTTCATTAGGGTTTAGGATAAGATATCAGATATGTTTGCTCTATATGTACATTTTTCTTGACATTTCCTTTCTAATATCTTCCTTAATTAATAGATTAGAATTCTTTAATAAAAGGGAACCTTATTCTGCTAATTAACCTATTGTTCTTCATAAGTCATGAGGATATTGCTGTAAAGGGTAATGTTGTATTTTTAAGTAGTATTTACAGCAAAGAAACAAAAACAGATTGAAATTGCTTGTTAAATTGAATATAAAATTGCAAAATTGTTCTAGGTTGTGTGAAAACAAAGTATGTACAGTCATGAATTAAAATATTTATTGTTTTCTTTTCATCAGTAGTTATATACTGTATATATAATAAACAAGAATTATTTTTAGTGATGCATAGCATATTATAATTAATAGCATAAATATTGCAGTTTTCGGTAGAAATTTACTGTATGGTCACCCTTGGCGAATTTTTCAAAATCCCGCCAAAGTCGCCATTTTGGCGACTTCGAAGCGAGAACCAATGAAAACAGAGCATAGATAATGGCTGCAAAGTTTCGGAGAGGAATAACGAACAAGAAGTAACATACCTGTTTGGCTGCTCCAACTTCCCTCCGCCATTTTGTGCCGTTCGCGCTACTTCGTCGCCGCCGATGTTTTTGCATCGGTGGATAAACTCTGAGTATTGAGTCCACAAAAGCCAAAAACTTGTTGCACATATGACGATTTTTTTTTTTTTTTTTTCGCCACACATATTCAGCAAGATAATAGTTTAACCCGTTTTTGGCCTTCGAAACGGGGAGGCTTCTTTTTACAGCTCCCCACGTTCCTTCAATTTTATTTGTGTGGACACCTGTATCCGGGTCCTTAAAATTCAGACTAGGATTAACTTTCAGATGCACGAAGCCTTCATCTTCAAGGCAATCATAGCTCTTCCAGCAGTCTGAATAGATTGTGGTACCTAGAAGAATAAACTCACTTATCACACCTAATAAACAAAAAGAAGTCCTATCATCCACAACTTGCATAAAACATTTACCCGTCTCACGCTCAATTCCCCCAAACACCCATTTGCCATCCACACGTTTACCCCTGTTAAATTTTCGCTTACCAAACTTTGATTCATCAATCTCTACAATCACACCACTTCCACCCACTTGTGTGCTACTCTCAAACATCTCTTCCACACAAATCTCACGGCAAAAAGAACGGAAATCAGACACAGTCTTCGACGAACAATTACTCTCTTTCACATTAATCGCAACCTTACAATCAGTCACCCACATATACACCTGAACCAAAACTTCATTCATCGTCAGTCTACTCATTTCAAATAAAGAACCCTTTCGCACACTCCTTTTAACATCATGCTCCTCTCCTTTCACCTTAGATATACACCTCCATTCATAACCATCACTAACATCCTTCCTTGCAACCAATTTTATATCTATTACATTTCGGACATTCATACCTATTCTCAATCATACCCGCTCTCATACAAAAATCAAACATCTCTTTCCTTTCATCCAATCCATACAAATACCTTAAATTAACATGCTTATCATACCACATAACATCATTCTCGCACTTACCTCAGACATTCCCCATGCAGCCATCACAATAAAATCCAAAGAACGAGGGAGCTAAAACAAACACAACCACACCATATAACACGGACATTCAAAATGGGGAAATTCACCTTCCCCAATCCAATCACAAAGGAACAGGACAGCTCTTCCGGTCAAGGAAAAAGATAATGTAGGGTTGCCATAATAGGAAACTTGAAAAATTCGTCAAGGGTGACCGTACAGTAAACCTGATCCCAGTTTTCAGAACATAGCTCCATTTTCTGTAAAATTATATAAATTAAGTGGTTGGTTTTTAAGCTTTTAGGGAAACAATGGACTGTTTTTTAATTGTGTTGACTATTAAATGAAATTTGCATTTACACAAATATTAGTTTATGGTTTAGTTTAATTGATTAATTGATTGTTTTAAATCATGTTTTAAACATTCTTCTAATGAGAGATAAACAGATTTGGAGTTCTTTAACAATTCTTATTCTTAATGTGAAATCTTATTCCATTAACAAGATTTATTTGCAAATATTGTAAATAATACAATACATTGCATAGGATTGCAAAAAATAGCAAGAGTAGACCTGAAAAAGGGCTTTGCTGAGTATTATAAGGTCATGTGAAGATAACATCTTTGCTAGACTATTGTTTGAATTAACTTTCAAAAAATCTTATATGTTTGATTTTTATGTTGAATTAAATTTTTATAATTTTTAATATTATATTTATTAATAAGAATGGTTTCATTGTAGCCTGTTGAACATCCTCACGGTGGTGGTAACCATCAACATATTGGTAAAGCTTCAACTGTACGAAGAGATGCTTCTGCCGGTAGAAAGGTATGTGATATATTAATTATTTTGTATTTTTAATTATCTTTTGCTTCTTTAATTGAAATATTTTCTATTTTAAAGTCTGTAACTTTCCATTTGTATAATTTCATTTCAAATATTCAAAAATTATATTTTATACAATTATATAAAAAGTTTAAGGGTTACTTATTTTTAATATTTAAAAAATATTTAAATTGAATGTTAATTTTCATCAGTCTATTAATATAACTGTGCAACTTTTTTTGGTAGCTGTGAATTATGTTGTGGCTAAAAATTTTCTTCTTGCTTATAGGTTGGTCTTATTGCTGCCCGTCGTACTGGTCGTATTCGTGGTGGCAAGACATCAGTACATGGAAAAGACGATTAAAAATTGTAATTTGTGTTAATAAAAAAAAAACTGTGGACATTTTTTGCTATTATTAATACTTTAAATGTGGAATGCATTTAATTAGGCCAAATATTTTTAACAAAAAAAACCATCTTTGTTAAAAAGAATTAAATAATCTGATTCTATGTTGAGCATGAAATATGGTAAAATTACTTTTTGCTAGCTGAAACATGGCCAATTTGGATATGAGAATATGCTTTTCAGTTGGTCAAGTTTATATTTTTCTATCTACCAAAGTTTGCTGTATTTTTATCAGATTGGGTCTAATTTTATTTAGATCATTGTTCCATTTTAAAATTGAACTTGTAAATTTGAATTTAGTATAAAGTATTTATCTCATTTTGAATTAGAAAGAGGAAATACAACCATGAAAAGAATTTATAAATTTCATTTTATTGTTGTAAATGTTTAATTTTATATTTGATTGTTCTGTTCAAACAGAAAGCTTTTGAGAGTATTTATTGGGGCAATTCTGAGAAAGAAAGGTTAGATGTACAATTTCTAAAAATTGATTCATGTAGCTGCTTAGTAAAAAATGTTAGTAGAATCTTCTAGATCTTTTGACCACTAGCTGTCCAGTGAATTTAAATTTGTTTTATTCTAATTTTTACAAGATCATTTAAAAATATATATATTATGCAGCCGTATAGAAATTGGAAATCAATCGATTGAACAAAATTAAATGAGTGTCTATAGGGTGAAATGGAGCAAAGCAAAGAAGTTCGGGGTAGGTATATAGGCGAATATTTGGTCTAGTTGTAATCATATGATAAAAAAAGGTTGTTTTAAACTGATGAAACTAATTTAAACAGTTTTTACTGGAATCATAAAATGACCTATATAGAATAGAGATCAAATTATTTGGAGTGTTTCATAAAACTTGCATTAGTCGCATTGCACCTACAGTGAAAAAAAAATTGTGACAAAAACCTGTGACATAAAAAAATCTTCAATTTGAATGCTATTAAAAGAAAAAGACCATGTCATTAATGGAGAATATTGTTGTTGAAATATAACTTAAAACATTTAGTTGAATATAACTTAAAACATTAGAATAATATAACTCGGCGCCAGAAATAACAGGAAACGAACAAATTTTTGAGAATATATATCAAAAACTTATCAATCACTGGAAATAAGATATCGATTTAAACCTTGAAAAACCAGTTTCAAAGATTTTCGTAGTAATTTGTTTTGATATTTTATTTCTCCAAAATAGATGTGGGATAATTTTATTTTCAAAAACTCCTGTTTTTAAATAAATGTTAGAAGGCTATTTATCACAAAGGTTTTCATAACACGACTTGAAGAAAATTTCTGCAGATCTTCAGCCAAATATAGTCCCAGGCACCCAAACCAATTCTTGATTCAAAAGTTATGTGTGTAGTTATTTCGTTTGAAATATACTGTTAGAAATAAAGCTTCTGATGAATTCCATCGAGCTATTCAATGGGAATGGAAACAATTGGGATTATAAATTTTCATTTACTTATAATTCTCTTAATATTGAAGATAGAAAAATTAATTGAATTAGCTATTTGTCAAGACCTAACTACAATTCCTTAGAAGGACTAGAATGTCATTTTCAACCCTTACTTTGACTATATAGCATCATCTACAGTTAATGTTGCAGCTTGTCAAAAAAATGAAATTAAACTTTGATATTTCTTTTCCATGGTTTGAAATTGTTTAAATGTATATGAAGTAAAGATGAAAATAAAAGTAAACAAATGAGATTTAATGATACTATTATTTAAAAATGGTCAGTTAAAAAATTACCGAGGAGTTTGCTGTTTTTTAGTTCTTTTGTATATATTTATCTTTAAAAAAACAGCAATTTATCACCATATAACATATACTCAACAACATTCTCTTAACTGCCATTTTCTTTTTTAAATTAAACCATATTATTTTTGTGTTTTCTTTGAGATAATATACAAGGAAAATAAAACTTATTTGGGAATTTTATTTATCATTAGGGATTCACTTTAAATTTTTCAAAAGTTGTTTCTTGGTTCTAGATTTCTTTAAATGTGTTTCAATACACTGCCTGAAAGATTTAATCAATCCTCAACTATCTAAAAAATATATGAAACTGATTTTACAGTATAAACCAGTTTACTAACTAGATGTTAATTATGTTGTTAAAGTTCAAAATAATTTGTTGATTAAATTTTGAATTATATTTTGCTATATTTATTATATAAAGAATAATTTTTTATAAAATTCTGCAAATTTGGAATATGCATAATTTTTTTTTATTTAAAGGCATTCATTGTTACAAATCTTGTTAATTTTACGGTTCTTGGGTTTGATTTGTGTCTTACTGAGGTATATTGCATTGGGGGGGGGGAACCAGCATGACTATATGCATAATATAGTAATCGTTATTATGCACTAAGCGCATAATAACGATTAATTGCCAAAAATGTTATGTTACTTTATTGACTTAAGTTCACCACCTTCATGCAGCCACTAAAATGAATAAGTATATATATTTTTAAAAACTAATTATTCTTTTTTTCTCTAATTAATAATTACAATTGAAATATTCGAAAATACAAGAAAGATCTTAACTGCAACATTAATAAAGAAAAGTGGACTTTTTCCTATAACATTTCCAAAAGACGAATAATTGAAAATGATAGTTAATTTCCTCAAATATGTTTAAAATACAAAGTTCAGTATATTAAGTTTGGCCAATTGATAAATACCTTTGGATTTAATTAACTTTTCAATAATATAATATTTACAACAAACTTGTAAACTATTTTTATATTTAAATCTTGATCTCATTAATTTCCCTATAAATATTTAATTATGTTTGAAATTATAGAATTAGGCGATCGGGATGTTTTTCAGAATAGTCAGGTCAGGACAACATCTTCCCTCCGATTTTTGGACCAAGAAGATAGTGCTTCAATGCTATTGAGGTGAAATATTTATTATTTATATAATTAATGATTATGACCAGATGCTTTCTTCAAACTTGAAATTATATCTTTAGGAGCGAGCCATTCAAACTAAGGTATATTTTCTGTAACTTCTTTGGCTAAGCGATCTGCGAGCTTGTTCAAGATTATATGCGAGTGACCTGGTACCCACAAGAAGAATATATCTTGGTTTAATTTCGTTAAAATAACTTTGGAGGCTGTCCGTTGAATATTTTTTGCTGACTGGATGGATATATTTTTCAGCGATGTAAGAACAGGGCAGCTATCTGTAAGAATCAGAAAATCTTTCTCGGTAACAACGAGAATTACTAAATGACTAAACTTTCTACAGTAAAAATTGAATCGACAGGAGGGACTGGAAACATGAATTTTTGTTTAGAAGGAAAAACCAGTATGCTGGAGACTTTTGGAAGTATCAATAGCAGTGATAAAATGATTAGGAAAGAAATTCTGAATGCATGCATTAAAATAATTATTAACTTCAATCAACAGTAGATTTTTATTCTGAAATTTAAAGTCCATCAGAGAAATTTTAAAGTGATTAGGTTAGTCGATGAATGTTCAGGCAAAGTGATGATTTGATTTGTATAAGCGTTTAAATTCTTGAGAATAAACGAAATGTGTGTGTGTTTTCCGTCTTTGGTAGTTTATTGAGATGGTAGTTATCAGAGTGCTTCGTTAGAAGTGTGGAATGTACACCATTAGCTATTTGCTTCCTAAAAAACTGGAAAGCTAATTGCTTGATTTTTTTCTGAAATTCCAGAGCAGCAATTCTCAGGACAACTCTCGGAGACCTTTTGGGAGGCCTAAAGCAATTCTCAGAGCTATAGCTTGAATAGTATTGCATGCCTTAAACTTAGTCTCGGAAAATCTGTTGATTACGTTGCAACCATAATAAAATATGCTGAAAATGCTATTTGTGATATTGATTATATTTTTAGTTCTGAGCCCATGGTTTTTCGATGCAAATATTTTGAAACCATTTATCTTTTCAAGTGCATGATTTCTGTGATTTTTAAAGATTACTGAGTTTTTATTCTTTTTAGAAAAATATATTCCAAAAAAATTGATAGCTTAATTCCCTTTTAAAGGGTATTCCACATGAGAAATACGCGGATAGATTGGAACTTTTTCTTGGACAACTCAGCTGTAGCACTTTTCCCGTGAGTAATTTTTAATTTCCAATAATTGCACCAATTGTATATGTTTTCCATTGTATTTTGCATTCTTTTTAAATAATTCTGCAGAAAATAAAGATATCATCTGCAAAAAGAGTACATTTGACCCCTTCCGCTATGGTTTTTTTTTATCGAAAGCATGCATAAAAATAACAAACGGAATTGGAGAGAGCATACTGCCTGGAGGTAACCCTTTGTTCAGTCTTCAGTTACTAGAAATGGAGTGCCTCCAGATAATCTGGAAAGTTCTGGTTTGTAGGAAATTGAACAACCACTTTATTATGTTGCCTGTTATACCGAGCTGTAAACATTTAAAAATAAGGTTGTCAATATGAATAGAGTCATATGCACTTTTGATATCGAGATTCACAGCAACGAAGTATTTGTTCGTGAGCTACTGTGATTTTTGCCTGAGTATTTAAATTGCAGTTTTGTTATCTCGGAAGGGTATGAAACTATGTAAGCTATTCTGTAGCTTTGTATTACGTATTAAATAGTAAGTGATACGTTGAGTGAGGATACGTTCAAAGATTTTGCAGAAAACTGAGGTTAGGTCAATAGACCGATAGGAAGAAACTTTGTTTTTATCTTTGTTAGATTTCGGAATCGGAATAATTAAAGCGTGCTTCCATTGTTTGAGTATGTCAGGTGAATCAAATTGGTGTTGGTATAGTTTCAAAATAATTTGAAGTTGATCATTGTTGAGATTTTTGAATCAAATGCCTAGGAATGTTGTCAGTTCCAGGGAAAGCGTTTTTAGTTTTACGGATTGGTTTCTTAAGTTTTCAAATTTGTTACTGATTTGCTCTAAGTGAATAGGATCAGTATTTGTGTTTTTATTTTTAAAAAAATTCTTTGCAAATAATTCATTTTGTTGTGCGCATATATAACGATAACCGAATATATAGCGATTGTTTTGTATAAAAATGTTGTTGTGCTTAGAGTTCGGATTTGAGTGATTTGAAAGTTTATTTAAAATTTTAAAGGGCATCTTTACATTACCAGATATTGTCCAAATTTTTCTCCAATAATCTCTTTTCTCCTTTTTGACATGAAAACGAAGCCGACTTGCAAATTTTTTATGCTGCATCTATAATCTGTCAAAGAAATGCTTCTGATTACTTTTTTTAAAGCATTTAGCGAGCTTTTAATAATTATGGCAAGAAGGTCCCCACCAAGAAAGATAAGGCTTACATGACAATAGTTTAGATGTAGTATTTTCGGTTATTATCTTATTTTCCGTAATTCTTGCAACGGAGTATTGTATAATTAAAAATTTCACGTGTTTGTTGTGTGATCCTCAACCAATTAATTGTTTTTAAGTTGCAACTGACATCTTCTATAACTGACCAGGAAACAACTATAGATTAATTATCGCTATCAAAAGTTGAATCCATAACATAACAAGAGGTTTGATTATGAAATGCAAACAGAAAGTAAGATCTGAGTTTTTAATGAACTGTGAGTTGGAGTAGTTGTATTAAAAATTATGAAATGCGAATAAGTTAGCCAACTAACGAAAACGTTATTCAGAGCTGATTAACCGGATGCTCGCCATAGATTGTGGTGCTGATTAAAATCACTGAAAATGAAAGTAGGTAAGGTAAGAGAATAAAAGAAGGTAGGTAAGGTAAGGTAAAAGAAGTCGATAAGGTTGGTCGATATAAAAAATCTTGTGGAACATATAAATTAATAATGTTGAATTTGGAATTCTGAAATTGTAATTCAACTGCCAAAAGTACCAAGGTAAAGTCTCCTCTAATATTGTTGAGGATTATTCTTCCTAACATGTTAGCAGGAATGTCAATAAGAAGACCACCAGCAAATCTATTTTGTCTGCGTGCACGGAAAAAGAATTTGTTCGGAACGAAAAAAGAAAGAAATGCCTCTTTGTTTCAGAAAGAAATGCCTCTTAAAAAATCCAAAAGATGGAAATAAAAAAGAAGCCACAGTTTTTTCCCTTTATTTCCCCTGCATTTCCGCCGTAGAAAGGTCCTAAAAATGGGCGGTTAAAATGTTTTTTAGAAGCTGATCTCAGATTAAAAAAGAAAAGAAAAATAAGAAAAAAAGGAATTCATATAACTATAAAGCTTATTAGTTTGAACCCGAATTTTGAATAGGAGGATAAGCAATTTCATCATTTAGGAAAGCGAAAAACAGAAACACGAACAAAAAAGTAAAAAACAGAAAATATAAAAATGAAATCTGGTATGTATATTTCAATGTATCATGTCAGAACATAATTTCTTGAACGGTCAAGCACCACGTGCTCGTGCAAGTTAAATTATATTTTTATTCATTTTAATTGCTTCATTAAATGAGTCACTTTAGTATTGCAAACGATCTAAAAAACTTTGTTTTTGCTCTTATTGTTAAAAAAATATCACATTTCTTATTGGTTTCATTTCATATAATCATGTTCACAAAAGGACATTTTTCTAGGTTTTATTTGCTGTGGTCAATAACTTATTTTTTTATCAGAGTTTTTGTAAATGCAATGGCAACGCGTTATTAAAAGATTATTTTTTTTAAATGCTCGTGCAGGTAATAAAATTTTTATTTTTCGCCTACGGATTTTTGTTGACGCCGCAAACCTCATTCCTAAAACAATATCATGTTCTGACATGATGAAAACCCAACCAAAAGGAAGACAACTTTTTAAAATTTAAACTTATATGAACACTTGCATCCTATTGCACTGGGATGCTTGTAGTTTGTGCTACAAACTTTGTTGTTTTTTTTCCTTCGAGGGCATTATTTTATTCAGTTTTATTAAAAATTTTGGCAGGATTTTGCATGAACTTTTTCACAGTTTTTTTTAAAGATTTCAATTATCACATTTGTTTCTTGTTCTGACTTCGTGAAATTTTTGATTACAGCTTCAATTTTTTTGGTTTACTTTTTCCTCGACTTCACTCTTTGACATATTTGTTTTACTGCACTGTAATAACTTACATCAGAGGAGTGTGGAATAGACGTCTGTCGTCTCTAGTAGTTAAGTGGTTTTGACATTTAAATTCTAATATTTGTCACTCCCTGATGTAATGGGAACATTATCTCGATTTCTCTGAATGCAGGCATTGGCAATTAATGCATTTTTTGGGACTTTAATATCATGTGTTTCACCATGGATATGACAGATAATTTTAGTGAAAATTTTAGTTATATGCAAGAAGCTGTGACATTTCGGGCATTTTCTGGGTTTATCAATGAACTTTTGAAACTTTTGGTTTGTAAACTAAATCTTGATAGATTCTGGTAACGCTGTGCCTAGTCCTGTCAAGAGAACAGGTCACGAGCCGAGCCTGTTGTAACGAATCGTATCATTTTAATTATTTCCATGTCATTATTTCGTGTTAATTCCTCCATTAGTTCATTAAGAGCTGTTTGAGTAGGTATATCGAATAACAAGAATGTATCTGTCATGCTTTCCTAAATGACTCTCGTCGAAACTTGGGTATCTAAACTTTTCCACGCCAATCCGATGTCCACGGGATCAGATGTTGTGAAAATTATCTTGCTTTGTTCAGTAAATTTCATATTTAAAATATTTTTGTGCCGATTTATATACTGTTATATGTAGTCTTGAAGGTGAAATATTTAGATGAGGGATTTTGGCTGAAACGTCTTTGTTGCATACAATTATGTTTATATCGTCATATTTCTTCTGGCCAATTTGAAGAATAAGTTCATTATTAGTTTGGGCACTTTTAAAAGAGGTAATATTAGAATTTGGGTGCATTATTGTAGTGCCATTTTCAAGCACATAATCTAAAACAGCAAAAAAATTCCGAGTGACTCAATTTGAAGACATTGCAGCTTTTGAAAAAATAAATATATTTATAACAAAATTAGAGCAATTAATCTTACCTGATTCCTAGAAGACGAAACCAGAAAGCAAAAGAAAAACAAAATTAATTCGAACAACCAAACTTTGAGAATACACAGTAGGCTACGAACGAACCACCAACTTTCATATTCGTGGAATTCCCTGAATTGTGCTATAGCAATAAATTCGTCATCTATAGTGTCTTCAAAATTTAATATTTCTTTGCATTATCTAAAAACTGAAAGAAATATGAAAATAGTAACTTAGGTGAAAATGACTTCACTTTTGCCTTTTAAGGCCCTATCACACGGCGAAATACCGTCAGCACTTTCTTCGATAGTTGTCGATTTGTGCCCGCTGGCAACCGGTCAAGCAAGATTTCCGCTATCGCCAACTTTTTTTAACCGGCTTGAAAATGTCCACGATAGTGACGGAAATACGAAATTCAACCAATCATGTGAAACTTTTCTGTGACGTAGTATGCCAAGAAGGGCATCGGTTGGCGCTACTATACGACTGAAAATGCATGCATTTAATCCTACATATTACTAAATACAAAAAATAGTTTCGACAGATGGAAAAAGCGAAGTGAAAATTCGGTATCTTTTTCCCATTCTGTGGGGCAACTTACTGCCTCACTTTTAAAAAAAACTTATACTACCGTATGGGGAATAGTTCTCTAGAAGGATCTTCGAACTTGTGATGGAATTTTCAGAGATCCAACAGGATATTTTTAAGTAAATAAATAAATATTATTGCTGATGTGAATTGTTTTCTTTTTGGGAAATATATTTGACCATATTCAGCCTTTATTTATTCAAATAATAGTATAATCTTTTGATTATAGTAATTCCTTAAAAAATTTGTAAACAGCTTCTAAATAATTTAAAAAATTTAACTCCAATGTTAGAGTGAAATAGTTATGTTAGATAATAGTGATTTTAAATTTTAATACTTAGATGTTCCTGCAATGTTGCAGAAATATAAAACATATTTGGTTTTGACAAAAAAAGAAAAATGATCATACTTTTATCATCAGCAAAACACTAAATCACCTTTTGTATGATAGACAATAAAATTTAGGCTTTTTTTCACATTTTTTTCTTTTAAATTTAACAAATTAACATTTAATTTAGAATGATATTTCTGATTATACATTTGCATTAAGAAATTTGCATAGAATGGCCACAGATTTGGAAATAGTCAGACTAAAAAACAAGTATTTTATTGCTTCTCATTCCTGATGTAATGTGGAGAGCTTTAAAAAAATGTTTGGCTATTTGAAATTTTAAGAAAAACCTATTTTTTAATATCTATGTAAAACTAAATGAAGTTTTAATACTTCAGATTCGAAAAAAGGAAGGAAAATGCAATAACATATTTTAGAAAATTATTTATTATTATTATTATTTAATGATTCCTATTTTTCACAAATACTGGTAAAAAATCCACAAAGATTTTTTGGAAAAAAGCTCTGAAGTTGCAAATAAAATGAAAAAAAACCCATTTAACTCATTTTTTTAAAAGTAATTTTAGAAATGATTGAGACTAAATAGTGTAATGCCTTAGAATTTACAAATATTTATCAAATGAAGAATCCTATTCGATGAACTGTTTTATAATTTTGAACTGATGTGGAAAAATAAAAATTATTTAAAGGAATGATAAATACAAATCGAGTCCAATATACATTCTCCAAAATTATTTTTTAAAAATAAAAAGGAGGGGAAAAACATTCAATCAAATTTAAAAGAGTAAAAAATACTTCTTATTCAATGACATGGTGGTAATGCATTTAAATCCTGCATTTATTTTGAAATGAAATTCAAAAAAATATGTTCTTAGTGAATTTTTTGTCTCAGAATCAATTTCTTGCCATATTTTAAAATCCTAACTTTAATTATTTGTACTTCACATCTAGAAATAGTAGTTTTAATTTTTATATACACAAAACCTAAAATTTGTCGAGATGGATCCAACAAATATCAGTTTTCATATAGACAAAAATCATTAGATTTCAATAGTTATTTAATTTTGTTTTAAATGTATTGGCACTCCTCTTCTGTTTCATTTATCAATTTTTGTTTTATTTGCACTTTTCCAGAAAAATAAACACTTTTAAGGTACTTAAAATTGATTTTAAAATTTCAGCACAATTTTTAATGGTATGCACCTTTTAAGCTTAATTGAATGCACACCCACAAATCATTTTTCTTTTCAATATATTTTTGTTTTAAATTTAATATTGATAAGTACATTTATAGGAATTTATAAAATACAAACACAAAAGCAGCATTTTTTTTTTGCTTGTCATTATTACTACAAAAATAATTACAAAACTGTTACAAAGAAAAATTAAAAAGTTTCATTATTTTACAGAATTCATTGTTACTAATTTTGATAAATTAGTAACAATTGTCATTATTACTATAAAAACTACTACTAATTTATCATTATTACAACAAAAATAATTACAAAACTGTTACTAATAATAATTAAAAAGTTTTATTATTTTACAGAATTCATTGTTATTAATTTTGATAAAAACATTACAATTAGTTGAATGGTACGACAAATATTTACAATAAATAACAAAAAGATTGATACCATTAGAAATGAAAAAGACATTGAAAGGAAAAAATTGCTAGAAAAGTATTTTCGAATTCGATAAATGTACAACTTGTCTCATTTTACAATCCTTATTATATTCATTGTATTAAGCATTTAAAAAATTAAATTTGAAGCAGAAGTTATTCAATTCCAATTAATTCGATAATGTGTCAATAGAATTGCAATTTATTAAAGCAATGGACAAATTTCAATATAGTTTGAATTTTTTTAAAAATTACAGCTATTATTGTAATGCTTTTGCATTCATTGAAGCCAAATAGGATCACTTAAAAAATTATCCTGGATTTAATTGCAAATTAAAGCAACATCTTGACTAGAATCCCACGAATTAGGAAATAAGAAAACTGCCGATATTCACTAAGTAGGAGAAACGAATAAAGAGCGATAAATGCACCATAACATAAACCTAAGTTTTTAGGTTTACCAGACAGCAAATCCTCAAGTGACGTCACTTTCATCGTCGTTTGCCGACGGAATTTCGCCGTGTGATAGGGCCTTTAACTACCCGAGAGAATTTTTTTTGTCTGTGTTTAGGCTAGTGTTTCTTGTTTTTTCCCCCACTCATAACTAATTTCAACAAATAATTATATGAAATACAGACTGGTTATGATTGTTTATTGAATTCGGTATCTAATTGAACTTGAAAAAGGACATACCAACTCACACTTTTTGATGGAAAATCCTCCTGAATTAAATGTTATAAAATAATTAATTTTATGTTTAGGGAAGTGATGAAGATCCTTTACTTGAAAGGGGATGCTGTTTTCAGTGTGAAAAATTTATTATTCTTACAAGCTTTTTCTATTTAAAAACTGACTGCAAAACTCAAAAGAATTTATGAAGACATCATTTTATGACTGTCGCACCACAACGAATGAAATAACCTGCAGCCCAGTACCCACTACCCAGTACTCCTTCTGCCTAAAACGATTCCTCTTTTTTTAACTTCTACTTCAATTGTTGTCTGATTTCGTCTGCTTTTGTTATTAATTATAGTAAAACCGCGCGACTTGTGGATTTAAAATGTCCCGGTTTCTTATTTTTCTCTTGAATAAAAATATTTGTCAAAAATTGTTATAATTTTGAATATTATTTAATAATATTTTACTAAACTTCCTTTTATTATGCAATAAAAATGTCATGTTTAATCGGAGCCGGAAATTTAAAAAGTGTGTATATATATATATTTATGAAATGGAAATGATCAAATATCTTATTGATTGCTATAGAATTTTTGCTTTTGATCTCGTACTGTTATCAGCAGATTTTTTTTAAAAAAATTATTATTTGAAATTATTTTGAAAGAGGAAATTTTTATGATTAGTAATAGTGTAATTTTGTAATGCCGATATTTCCTTTTTAAACTTTAATTATAGAGCTGTATTCTTTATAAATATTTTGCAGTTAATTATAAAAAAAGATTTTTTTCTGCTAAAATAATTATTTGTAGTTCTCACTGTCTTTATACTCAAGCAGTGAAATACAAAATATGCATACATATTAAATAATACATAATAAGAGTATCAAAAAGACATTCTCATAATCAGTTACCTGAATGTATCCGCTTTTTAATTCTTTAATAATAAAATCTACTTGAATCACTATTTGGTAACTTTTTAATTCCAGTTTTTGGAAAAATTCATTAGAGCTGCTAATATTAGAAAAAAAAAAAAAAAAAAGAATGGGGAAAAAATCGGTTTCTGTGAGAATGTTTGAAGCATCTGGGATTTTATATTTATCTTTGTACTAAAAGATATTTTGAATTTTTTTTATATAATACTTTCATTTTATGTCATTCTTTCTAGAAAAAGACTAATATACATGTATATAATTGTTTTTTTAAAAAAATATTTCTTCTTGTATAATTTTTACATATTACGTGTTGAATTTTATGTGTTAAAAGTTCAGTTCTCTCTCTGTTTGATTTATCTTTTTTTTAAATTGAAATATTCAATAAACATATTTTTTTAGATAAAAGATCATGGTTCTAAAATATGAATTATTTGCAATAATTTTTAAGAAATTGAAATTTCGTCATATTTTGAATATTTAAATATGAATAATTTATTACATTAATGTTTAATTTTAAATTCCTGTTAATATTAAATTTTTTAAACTTTTTTTAAAATAAATTATATTTTGAATTAGTTTATGATCCTATAAAGAATGGTATATAAGTTAAATATTTTAAAACCTTTTAAATAGGTAAAATTTTATCTTTGAAATGTTTAAAAAATTACATCTTTATAGGTTTATATAATCTTTTTCAATAAGAAGAGATAATTATGCTGCAAAAATTAAGTGTTAAATATTTATGTACTTAGTATTCAGCATTTTGAAATGTTAGATAATATTTAAAATTGCCTAGTGAATTATAGATAGCTTTTGATATATACTGGCTGAGAGGTTTAGAGGATAATTTATTACTGAATCTCTTAAAATCAAGTGAGTTGTTGATTTTATGTTTTATATTAACTATGATGTTTAATTTTGCTTTTTAGTTTGGATGAAATACTTTCAAATCTGCAATAGGCTCTCTTTGGAACAAAAATAATGTGTGAAATATTTAATATTAATTTATTATGCTTTATTTCCAAGTTACAAGATAATATATGTTTTAAATCTTTTTATTTTTTTAAAATGTAAATTGTCCAAAATTATTGGATTTACAAAATTTATTTTTGGTTTTGATCATGTGAATAGTTGTACATGTTTTAAATATTGTATTTATATTTCAGTTTTTGGCAAAGCTTTTCATGCATTGATACGCATTGCTGATGACTTGTATATAGAAGCTCTACCATCTGGAGTATGTATATTTTGAACAATAGATATTAACATTTTAAGTAAATTTTAGGTTTTTCTATTAATATTGTAATACATGCTTCTAATTTTGTTTCAGTTAGTTTTTCACACTGTAAATTCATCCAAATCTGCATATGCTTGTTTTACCTTTAAACCAGACTTCTTCATAACGTATAAAGATGATTCAGCTGAAAAAAGAAAAGTGTTGCTTAAGGTATGTTTATCACTGTTTTTAAGTTTATATTATTTTTATTAATCTTAAAACATAATTTTATTTATGCTTCTGATCATTTAGTTTTTTTTAATGTGAAAAAATATAGTTAATTGAATCTTTTTTCCTCTTTTATACTTTATTTGGCTGAATATTTACAAATGCAAATTAACTGAAATATCTAAATTTGATTATGAATATTTAGATTTTAATGTTTTTACCATCATTTCATACAGTTGCATAAAACTATGTTTTATAAGATATAAATCAATTGAATTTAATACTAATAAAATAGTGACAATGTACACCTTGCGAAATTTAAAATATTTTAGAAAGTTGAATGTTATCATAGAGTTTTTATGTTTAAGTATTACAAAAATAATTTTGTTGTGATTTCAAGGATGATATTACAAGTTTATTTTTTAAAATATTTTTTTCCTTTCATGTTTTAGTCTTGTTTGATGGCATTTCGATCTCTTCCACATTTAGAAAAAACTGTTGAAAAGTTTCTATTTGATTTAACAACCTCATCAGATTATTTGCTTCTCAAATTTTTTTGTAAACATGGTAAGAATGAAATGTTATGATTTTAAATTTTTTTTTCTTTTTTTTACTATTGTAAATAACTATTTGCATTCTTGAAAAGATTAATTTCAATCATTCATTTGATATAAAAATGTAATTTACTATTTTTGCCTTTTACCATAGCTATATTTTTTTATAAATATGCAAATGGAAATAACTAACTTTCTTTCTTTTTTTTTGCTATCTGTATATTTTAAAGAAATGTTTATAATCTATAAATCAATGTTAAATTAAAAAATATATATAGATAGATAAATATCTATATTTTAAATGTAATTTATGCAATCTTTAATTTGTTGAATTCTGATATTAAATATTTTTGAAAGTATTAAGAATCATTTAAAATATTCAAGGACTTAGATAATTTGCAAAATGTATTCCTTAACCCTTAAACGGGCACAAGCTGTTTTCTTTCAAAATTTTCATTTTATGTTATATTTAGAAAAAAGAAGCTCAATTATGACTAAAAAAAGTATTTTTGTTAAAATTTTGTTGTTGTAATGTAGTTTATTACAGAGGTGGAAACACATATTTTCCACAATCCAAACCAAGCAATAACATTTTACTGACTTATTCAATAGTAAAATGTGAAATATAAATAATTTCACAAGTAAATATGATTTTTGTAAAACTATTGATTATTAGTTATTTCAAAATTTAATATGTATTTATTACACATGAAATAAGTGGTAGAAAAACCAAATACAATGTAAATTACCAAATGCATTGTTTTAAATTATTCTGGTGAAACAACATAACAAGGAGCTGAACACAAAGTAACATTACATGTTGAAAATGACACTTTTGTCCGTTTCTGGCTAATTTTGGAGCTACAATATTTAAAAATATTTTAAGGTGGTGGATATATTTATATTAAATATATTCATCAATTAAAAATTTTAATTGATGAATATATTTAATATAAATATATTCATCAATTAAAATTTAGATATTTACCACAGATTTTAAGATATTTACCACAGCCTTAAAAAGGGTTAAATTTCAAGAAACTCGGCAATTTATATGGTTATGTGGAAAAAAAAATCTGAATTCAGCAAGATTGCCGAAATAAATAAATTTAAAAAATATTGAAAACTACTGTTATTAATCACTTTTTTTTTCTCAACTGTATTTAACAATGTTTTAGTTTACATATATGCTCTATTAAAGAGATATCCTGATATTGCAGATTGTTCTTCATTAGTACCTAGTTAGCTTTGATAATCAGCTGCAATAAATGGTATTTCTCTGTATTATTTTAAAACATAGTCCTTTTAGTATAAATATGTCACAGTTTTAATATAAATATATTCATCAATTAAAATTTTAATTTAAAATTTATAAATAAAATGATATCAGCATATGATTTTAAATTCAAATAATCTTATGGGATTGTCTTAATATTCTCAGAGAATTTATTCTCGAAATTTATTTTAATATATTTGTTTTGTGAGCTTGCTTACTAATAAATCCCTAAAACTCTTCTACTTTGGTAAATGTTCAAAAGATAATTTTTTTCAGAATATTCATGAAATGATAATCTTTATTATTTATTTAGGTATGGTTAAGATTTATCAATTGCATTATGTGGAGAATGAAACAGTGCAAGGTTCATTTCCAACAAGTGGATTCTTATGTCAGCTAAATGCTTCAGCACGGTAAGGTGCCAAGTAGTATATTGTTTTACATATATATTTATATTATAATAAAGAAAAAATTTCGAGTACTAGATGTTTTATGTGTCATTGTCATTCTAAAATAATTTTTTTAATTTATGAAGTTGAAAAATTTGAATTGAAGGATTTCTAATTTCTTACTTTGAAACTTTTTATTCTTATTCATCTTTAATTTTCTTTTTTTAGTTTGCTCCATGATGGAATTCAAAATTTCAGCACATCAGTCGAAGAAGTGACTTTAACAGTTTGTTCAAATAAAGTTTTATTACGAAACTATGTTGATGATGAACCAGGTATTTGTCATTAATTTTTCAAACTTTTAACTTTTATAGATTTCTTAATCAAAGGAAAATAAAATGTTTCTATTTTTTTATATAATTTAATTTTGTTTCTTGAGGAGCCAGGTACAAAAAAAAAAAAAATGAAAATTTGCTATTTGATATATTAGAAAAGGTGGAAATAAAAATTTGTATTTTAATTTCAAGAAACATTTTTAAAATATTGTCTATCTTCTATGTCTGCCTTGTTAGCTTTACCAAAACTTTGTACCATTTATTACACTATTTATTGTAAGTATTTCCATACAGATCCAAATAAAGTTGTGCATACAGAATTAACATTAGAATCAGAAGAATTTGAATTGTTTGAAGTTGACCAAGAAACAAAAATTACATTTTGTTTAAAAGAATTGAAAGTAAGTATGTTATTTTTATTCCACCACATTTTTTTGCAGAATGTTATTAATAGTCAATGAAATTTATGTAAGCTTTTTCCAAACATTTATTACTTTTTAACCCTTAGCGGTCTGATGTCGATTGTGACTTGACATTCAAGACTGTGCATCATTTTGACATTTTATTTATTTATTTTTCAAATCTAATTGTTATAAACGCCTAAATAATGGTTAAGAAATGTAGATTAATTTTTCAAAGAAATTCCACTTAAAAGAATTATATACATTTATTTTTCATAACAATAAACGAATCTTTGTATTAGATGAATAATTTTGCATCTTATTTTTTTTTCAGACTGCAAAGGGTTAAAGAATATATATATATATATATGGGAGTCTAAATAAATCTTCGAAAAAAATTAGACTCTTCAGATAGCAGGGTTTTAGTGGCGTGATGCCTAGGGTTGTTTTAATATTTACGGGTTAGTTTCTAAACCAAAATTAAAATAATACAAACGAAGGATGAAGAGACTTCTTTAGAAAAATAAAAGAATTTATTTAGAGTTAAAGGGGAATATTTACAGGGGGAGTATTTACAGGGAAACATTAAAAAGAATTAAAACATGGAGATATTTAATAATCAGAAAGTTAGATTATTTCCTCTAGGAGGACGTTAGAGATAGGGAAACATTATGACTGAAAATATATATTACTGCGCATTCGCTGAACTTTGCGGGATTCGCTGACGCGTGAAGAGAGACGTCCTCTCTCGACAAAAGTTAGTGAGCCTCTGCTTCAAAGTTAATTGGGACAGACTTTCGAAAAACCGATAGGTGGCGTTGTTCTGGAATGTAAACTAATTAAAAGTAATGGTCCTCTGGGAAATAATCTAACCTTTAGAACTCTTGCTTTGGATTTCATATATCAGTGGGTATTGACAAAACAATATGAAGGCAGATGTTGGCCAATTAAAATACTTAGGTACTTTAAAGTCATTTTATATTAAACGAAGAAAAATTTGCTTCCCAATAAATTAAATTAATGTTATTGTTCAGAAATTCATATACAAAATATTATTGTTAACTTATAAAAAATGTAAAATGTTCAAAGTCAATATAGTTGGGAAAAAAAAATTAATGAATTTTTGGTATTTACGCATAAGACTATGGACACTGACGGTTTAGTAACTCCTTGGAGATGGATTCAAATTTGGCGATAAACCGTCGAAGCCAATGAAATGAACAAAATAGCAAATGGTAGTTAAGGTTTAAACAAATTTTTAAATAATGGCGGTTTAGCGACTCATTGGTCACACCTTCAAATTTGGCGATAAAGATTGATGGTCTAATACTTAAGTACCGAATTTTTAAACCTTAAATTTACTAGTCAGTCTTAAAACTAATAAGAGTAAATATTTGTTCATCTAGTTTAAAAGTAATCTCACAAGGCTTTTTATTCTAGGCTGTGTTAAATTTTTGTGAAGGTTTCAATGTTCCTGTTTCAATCAAATGCCAAACAGGAGGAAGGTAGGAAGTTTTTAAAATAGAATATGGTATTTAAACATTAAATAATTCTAATTTTCTGTAAAATGTCATTTCTTTCTATATTCTTATATTTTACATTTTTTTTTGAAGACCAATCACATTTAGCATAGCTGGGTTACGTGGCGTTGATGTTCAGTTCGTATTAGCAACTTTAGCTGACAGAGAAAGTCAATCATTATCCTCTAGTTGTGTTTCTAGAAGTTCAGTTGCTCAGACATCACAGATTATCAAGAAGTAATTTATTTTGTTCCATTATTTTTGCTGAATTTGCATTGTTAAAAATATAATTGGTTTATTTTATGCTTTGATTTTTTCTGAATATTATTTTAGAGGAAAAATTTCTATTACTGATTATAAAATGATTTTATAAACCTAAAAATTTTAAGAAAAAATTATTAAATAAACTTAAAAAAATTATTAATTAAACATAAAAATTTTAAGAAAAAGTTAAAGAAAAAATAATTTTATAATCAAATTGAATAGAAAGGATTTTGTAGGAATTATTAAAACTATTTGTTTTAATTACAATTTTGTAATCAAAACTATAATCAATTGACAAGCAAACAAATTAGATTAAGTAAGGAAAATTGAATAAAAAACAATAAAATAAAGCCTGTTGAATAAATAGGAAAGATAATTATTTTGAACACTTTGATTAACATCATCGGATCCCATCAGCAAATGTTGGAAATAATTGAAATGAGAAGAATATATATATATATATATATAATTCAGTTCAATTTAGTAAACGAAAAAACAACAATACTCTTTAAAAATGATTTTTTTTTCTGGAATTAAGTTCCTTACACTTCAATATGTTTTGGTTCAAATGGGAGTTGAGACTTAAATTTTTTTTCTTAGTTTTATTCTCAATACAGGCTTTTTGTGGTCATAAAAAATTATAATCTGATCTTTATTTTTTTTTAAATTTGCCAATATTTGATTTCAATGTGATTTGTACTAACTAATTGTCAATTTATCAGAATTTCTTTGTCAGTATTTATCTTCTTTTCACAAATGGGTTTTAAATGGCATAAATCTAAATTTTAATCTGAGGGAAAGTACAAATAAAACACTTTACTTATCTATTACCATTTTTTTTTTTTTTTTGTACTGGAAATTTTTAAATTCACTTTTGAGACCCTTCTTTCCTAAAATAATGATATTTGTATGGCTGGGTGAGTAATGCATTTTTTTTTCATATTCACCCTATATGTGAATATAAAAAAATGTAATTTCCCATACTAAAAATCATTATTTATATCTTCCTTCTATTGGAAAGAGTATGCTGAAGAACAAGTTAATCAAATTTTAGATTGTATGACAGTCACTAAATTGTATATTCAAACAAATGGTTTCTTCTTATTTCAATTGCTTGACATCACAATTTTTGTACTAAGCTTTGATTAGAGAAGTTGGCATATATAAATATAATCTTAAAATGCACATTTTATTTTGTGAGCTTGCTTGCTCTCCTTTATAATGTGTCTTTGTTTTAACTTCTTTTTAAATTAGAGCTGGAGTAATGATTTGAAAATTACATTTAGTAATAAAATTATACAATAAATTTGTGTTATAAATTTTTTTGACTTCATTTCCTAAGCTCTAATATCCATTGAATGTTGTTTTTCCATCAATTTAGCTAAAGGTGCCAACATATTTAAAAGCCAAATGGCAAGAGATTTGCTCACAAGCAAAAATTTTTTTTTTGGAATGGTTTTAATGGTTTAAAAAAAGAAAAAAAAAACACTTCTATTTTATAGTGAATGTAAGGGATGCACAGTTCAAACATGTTCATGCAGATAATCATTCTCTGTCAAATTTGCAAAAGAAGACATTTTGTCTAAACATTTATTGCAATTTTTTTTCGCTTGTTTATTTTTTTTGCCATTGTTTTTATTTAATTATGCAATCACTACTTTATTAATATAAATACTGTTCATTTTCATTTATTATTGATAATAATACTGTTATGCAATATTATTTTGAAACACTTAGCTATTATCTAACTTTGATTTAATTATAAATTGAGATGCCAATGATGACTAATTTGTTTACTTCCAATATTGATATTCTTGGAAGTAATGTTATTATTAATGAGAATGCATAAATATTTTATATTATTACTTCATTTTTCAGTAAGATTGAAAATATTATTTAATGAAAAATTAAATTCATGCAAAAAATATTCTTATTTCTGTTTTTGAAATAAAGCATTTTAATTAAAAGTGTTTTAGACTCTATGTGAGTGAGCAAATATAACAGCAAAAATTTAACAGATGAGAAATGTTGCAAAATATCTACATATCATTAAACATATTGCATAAAAGAATATGAAAGCTAAAAATAAATGAATCTTGAAAAGCTAAATTAAATAATATTAAAAATAACATTTCAATACAGAATTAAGAAAAATATTAAATATCATTTTAAAGTCAAGAGGTTTAAAAAAGAGAGAAATCAGATAGTTAAAAATATTAAAATCTGTAATTAGAAAACAAAGAAAAAACTAAATGCACTTTATCAAATCAGGGAAATGATGAATTTGAAATTAGCATGAGAAAATATTTTACTTTTTAAGATTTATTAAACTAATAAAAATTACTTCATTCAGTATGTTTGAGTTGAGAAACCCATTAAAAAAATTATATCAAACTGTAGGTAAGTACAATCTGCTTTGGAGGAGAGAGAACATTGTTGATAACAGATTTTATAATAAAATAAATAAATAATGCAATTATTTAATTAGAACAACTAGAATAGAGTATTTCTTAGTTGAAATAGTGACTTATTCTTGTGAAAGAAAATTAGTTTGGGATAAATTCCTGTACTCTGCAATTCATTTTATGTTAGTTTTGGAAGTAAAAACATAATTTCATTTGAAGTAGGAAAGAAGAGACATTCACTGTCATAAAATAAATGTATGATTTTGTAAAATTGAAAAGTCACCTCCCCTATTCTTTCGGTCATCATTTTGTAAGAAGTTATTCATTTGGCCCACATTGAATTTAATATTCTTGTTGAAAAATTTTTAGAAGTCATGGAAGTATCATTTCTTGAATTTAACAGTGACAATGCTTAGGGGAATGTAAGAAAGATTACACTAACATTTTGAACTGGCTTCCAAAATGGTAAAACTTGGATACTTATTTTATTCACAATGGACGATTTTTTTTAAAAGATTGATTTAAAAAATCACCTCTTGTATTTTTTATTTACATTTATAAACTTTTAGACTTAGGGATATTATGATAATATATGTTTAAATAAATTCTTCATTACATAAATTTATTTGTAATCATTTCACGGTATTTATTTTTAGTGTGCATACAGACAAAAGGAAAAATAATGCAGATACTCAGAGCTTATCAAGCAATTCACAAGTTAATTCATTCAATAGCTCTCTACCAAATTCATCTACAACAAATAAGGTTCAACCAGTTGTTTTTACACTTAGTAGTGATGATGATGATATTGATAATAATGACATAATGCTTCAAGATCCTATTCCTGATGATGATGTGATTCCTTCTACTCCACCTCATAAAAAGGTAAGAATTATCAGTTGCTTATTGTATAATATACAGTTTCTTTAAAAAGAAAATATTTTTTTAAAACAATAATTGCTTTTTTAAATAAATTTCTAACATTTATGAAGATACAACAAAAATGATATATTTATTGGTTTATGTTTGAATCGTCAGTTATTCACACCTATTTTCTAATTATGACTTCCATAAATAAAATTAGCAAAGAAAGGAACGTCGATTTAGATAGATGACCCAGTTCACAGGCGATGAATCATGTTAATTGATGTTGTTGCAAAGAGAAAAAAAGTAAAAAGGAAATAGTAAGGCATTTTCAGATTAAAATTAAAATACTACCCAAAAAATTATATTATTATCTTCAAAATTGTTTTTGCCTATATTATTAATCACATTTGTTAAAAAAAATTAAAATTTGCTCTTGACTAGGATTAGCATTATAGAAAAATTAATCAATTTTTATACTCATTTTTCTTTTACTGAATATGACTTGCAAGTTAGAATGAAATATTTTTAATTCTGATTTCAAATCAATTGAACAATAATATTTAATATGCAAGTAAGATGCTAATACAACAATGAATTTCCTCAAATATTTTGCTGAGGAAATCAGTAAACTGTTACTTATTAAAATATGCATGATGTAGAAAAAAAAGGTTTTTTTTTTCATACCTCAACTATTTTTAAAACTATATTTTATTCATTGTGATCATTTAAACTGAAAAACAATGGAAATATTTAAATTTTATAACAATTGAAAATTACTGGGAAAAAAATCACAGGCTTTTTGCCATTTCATTCAAAAGGTAACAAATTATTACTTTTTCAAGAAACACTCCATTAAAAGTATGTAAAATTCAAATGAGGTATACTTTTTACAACTATTTAAAATACAGGGTGGTTATTACTAAACTTCCTTTATAAACAATGTAATACAATGCAAACGAGTAAATGAATTGCAACAAAATTTCTTTTATAGGCTATACATGAGATGCACTCACAGAATTTTGGGGAAAAAAAAAGTTCCAAAATGACCATCAGAGGCCACCTTTTTAAGAAAACATTTAATTTGACACAATGAACGATCAAAACAGGAATGTCACCCAGAACAAGAATGTGAATAATAGAATGTAAAACTGGGAAGGGCTGTTTTCTAAGGAAAAAACTGTGGAGATTTGCACTGGGGAGGAGAAAGCTTTATTCAAAATGTTTTAGGGTAAGAAGTGTTTGCAGTTTTTTTCAGGTTGTAATGACAGCATCTTGTTGCAGCATTGAATGACTTAAAGTACTCCCTAATGCTTCATGAACGGAGTGTCTTAAGTGATCAATTATGATCCAATATTAAACAACCTGCCAATTGATTTGAAATTTTGCAGGTGAATAAGAACAGTCACACGGAGTGTCTTTCCCTACATCATCCTCTACATGATAAAAAATTGATCCTCTATTGCAATTTCATCTTTATCTGTTTCTTTTTTTTTTTTTTCAAATACTGTTGTGTTCTTTTTTTCTTACCTTTACTTAATGTGGTTTGATCGCAGGGTAATCAGAAGCTAGTCCATTGATTTTAATACAGTTTCTGTATTCCAAGTTGGTCATTTATTGTTTTAAAATTATTCCACAAACACATCTCATATATAGTCTGTACACCAAATTTCTTTGTATGATGCTATTTATAGGGAGAGTTATAACCATAATAATGACAGTTCAAATGTTTGTACAGTAATATTTCTAATGCTTTTGATGATTTATGAAAAATGACAGAATGCTTTATTCTAAGAGTTTATTTACTAAGTTCTTTTTTTTTTTATCTTCAGAATTTGAATGTATTTATTGAAATTTTCTTATACAATAAAAAAGTTTTTCTCTTCTAGTTTCGATCAATGTTCTTGGGTTTATCACAAGCAACATATACAACTATGGCACCAGATCCAGATGAAGTACTTGTTGCTAACAGTGATGATGAGCATGGATGAATTCAAAAAAAGTGTACAGATAATACTGACTATATGAGATATCCATGTAAGAGAGCTTATTATGTCCTTTACTGATCCTGTTACAAAGTTCTAAAATGCTCTGGATCTACATATTTAATTTCAAAATATTGGGCATTTTTATTGATTTATTAAAATAAATCATTTTTACAGTTGCTTTATATTTTAATTAAATAAATGCAAAATAATCAAAATATTCAAATCGTTTATTTTCTATAAATTGAAACTATTACATTCTTTGTTCATTTAGAAAAATGCATACATCAGATTCTCATATAAACACATCTATATCATGCTTATACATTAAAAATAAATATTCAATAATACACAAATAACAAGCAGACCAACTCAGTTGCAAAGAATTGGTTATACACAATATTTAACACTGAAAAATAATCTCGTGCTATTTATATTTTTGAACATGGAAAAACCGCAAATATACTTAGAAAGTTTTAGTCATAATGAAGTCATTTAACAAGCAACACTACTTATTTCAATTTCCCATAGAAAGATTTTTTATTTAAACAAAATTACAATCTCATGATAGAAAAATTATTTATTTTCATTTCTCTTCTCTTGTAAAAATGAAATAGGCGTTGTTGTTAGTCAAATGACAAAATCAAATTTTATTAGATATGAATATTACATATAATCAGCTTAGAGTACAACATTTTAATTGGTCCCTTGTCTCTAAAGCAAATAAAATACCAGGATAGTAATATTTTTACACAAATAAATCAGTTAATATTGACATTCAAATATAATATAATAAATCATTAACAAATATTTAATTTCATGGATTTATTTAAACAACTAAATGAATAAGTCTTCTTAATTTTTTTTTAAATAGGTACAATTGATAATAAGTAAAGGATATTGTAACTATTTTTTTTAGTACTCAGAATATTATACCACGATAAAAAAAATTTAAAAAAACTATAGAGACCTCATTTCATCACTATTATTTAGTTTTTCCAGCCTTTGTAAAGAATAAATAGTTTCAATAGGGGATGATCATGCATTGTTATTCAATAACGTAAAAAATTATTTATAATATATCTTTACAATTTTTATAAGTTCCTTAAATTATTTAAAGGGAGAGTATTCACCGGTATCAAGTTCTGATTTTTTTTCCTTTTGTAGCAATTTTAAATTTAGACTCGACTCTTCCCTTTTTCATAAATTAAAGAAATCGTTTCTGGCTTGAACATTCAATTTCCACCACACAAGGACATCACATAAAGTATCAAAACACACAAAAATATACCATTGCCAACAAATATATATCATTAAAGAATGCTTATATTACACTAGTATATAAGGAGTATTTACAAAATTATAAATATTTCTCATCAAATAAAAAGTTTAAATGAAATTATGATATATTTGAAAGAAACAAATTAAAGGTTTATGGGGAAAAAAAATTCAGGAATCTTTTTTGTAACAAAATATTAAATATACAATATAAAATCTATGCATAAAATTAGTGGATAAATTTTTTATGTAATTATTTTTTCATATCAAATAAATAAATTTTCTTGGGATAAATTTATTTAAAATAAATAATTTGTGCAATTGGAAGATAGTGTCATTCTATTATGTAATATTTTTTTTATGGCTCAGCTATAAAAATTAATACACAGTTGATATTGATAAACATATTTTACCAGATTTAAAAAGGAGATCTGTAATAGTACTGACAAAAATAATAATCACTTAATTAATGCACAATGATATGCGAAATGATAATTGGCACAGTAAAAAATGTTCCCTGATGAAAATAAAGTCTAAACTCGTTTTAAACCATTATTATTCAAATACATTTTATACTTAATAAATTGTATTTTTATGGGAGCCTACAATTGCTAGTGACTATCATTTTATTATAATCTATGCTGACAAATTAAAAACATACACATTATCTTCTTACCATGCAATAATCTTTTTAAAAAAAGGATACAAGTACATACTTATAGAAGGGATTATAAAGTTTTTAGAATTTTAATTAAAGATAAAAAAACAATTTATTTGTAGCCCCTCAAATTTAAAATAAATGTGAATTTAACAAAGCTTTACTTATGTATACATTTTATACTTTATTTAAAGATCCCATAAGAACATTTTGTATATTCTCTTCCTTTCATCATAAATATTTTTAAAATAATAAAATAATCCTATTTTAAATACATACATTAAAATTTAAATGTAATAATATCCACTTTTTTCTTCCCACATGTAGCTTAAAAATAATACTACTAAATGCATTAGTAGCACTTCTTTTTAATTACTAAACTGATATCTAAATTCTGTAAGTTCTATCAACACATCTAATCCATCTTCAATTATCACTTTTCTTTCTCTATAATCAATGCAAGATATAAAAACAAGATATCTTCTTTATTAGAAGTTAAAATCATCCATGATCTGATGAGCAAGTATGTTGAGCAACTACGGCAGCAATAGAGTCTGACTTTTCACCAAATAAATTAGTGACAGCAGCCAATAACACAGTTACATCATCTGGCTTACCACCTATAAAAGAAATAAAAATAACTTAATAAAATATTCAATTTTACTATTAATAGAAAATTTGATAAAAATAGTAAGAATGAGACATAAATAAGAAGATACATTAAGTGATTAATGAGTAAAACAAATACAATCATTTACTGTAATGAAAAATGCATGCAATACAGTATAAAATTCATAAAGTATCAGCCTCTTCATAATGCAGGATTATAATAAGAGAATTACTGTCTGCTGGTAATACTGAATGATCATTTTTTGAATTATTGATCAACAAATTATGCATGTTTTAATGCAAATTTGTTCTGCTAATAGTAAACATTTCTAGAGAAGCTACATAGGTTTTTAAGTTTTTGTTCAAGCTTTCAAAAATATTAAATGTATTACATCATCATCATAATAAAATAAAGGAATTATCCCTTTGAATTTTCTTAATTTCTTAATTCTTTGAATTTTCTTAATTTTTCATATATTTATATATAAATAGAGCAAATACTTTTTTAATGAATGTAATATGTAATTATAAGTAAAATAAAAGTTGTTATGAAATACATTTGACAAGTATAAAAGAATTAAATTAATAGTTTAAAAAATTATTTAAATTATACATAACATACTGCGATAGCAAAATGCATTACAATACCTAAAACATCGATGCCATTTTCTCTTGCTCTCTTAGAAAAAGGTGATAGATAATTCGCATCAAAGGCTAATCGATGTGCTTGAAATGCTAATGAATTTACCATCTTCTGCAAATTTTCCATGTTATGATCCTATAAAATAATTTAAATAAATACAACCAGAAAGAACTTCAAATGAGTAAAATATTATGCTTATATTAACAACCTTCTGGAATCTAAATATGTTTAATGTGATATCCATTAAAAATGATAAAATATTCAATTATATATCTGAATTTCAGGTAAGTAATGGCAGAAACAAAACAATTGATAAATCATTTTAAAAGAAAAATTTAGTAACAAAATATCAATGACAAAAATCAAAAAGAAATGTAATGTGAATAAAGCAGTTGTATAAAATTCTAGACAATTTGTTAAAAGTTAGTTTTAGTCACAAGCATATTTCATACTTTGTTTCGAAAAACAGATCAGAAAAGTACACTTCTTACAATTTTTTTTTGTTGTTAAAATAATAGAATGAACAAAGCATCTTTTAATTGTTATTTAATATTCCTTATTACTTAAGAACACTGAATATTTAAATATGAAAAAGCAAACTATTGCAAATTCCTAGATGATGTAGAATTTAAGTTAAACAAATTATACATACAACACAAATAATAATAATAAAAAAAACTGAACAGACAGTTATTTGAAATTAAGATTTGCAATTGTCATGAAGATCATTTTTTTTAAAGTAATGCCTATTCAAAAGATAAAATAATTTTGACTTCAATGTTGTGCATGGATTTATTTTGAATATCAAATTCTAATGCCAATGCATTCATTAAAAATCATAACAGATTTAAAATAATAATTTGCTTTCCATCAATTCTAGCCAAAAAAGAATAAATTAATCTTCAGCCATTTCTCTTGAACAAGTTGACAATTTTTTAAGCACAAAAATGCAGACAAAAGCCAAGGTAAATACCAAATCACTAGTCTGTTGAACATGTATGTTCATCCATCTCCTCTTTCATTTCTATCATTTTCCCCACTTCCTCAGTCATCTCTTTTTTTAATTCATAGCTTTCTTTACATATAAAATTCCAAATTTTAAACAGAAATATTTTTATTTTTAGCAGTGCTGCAATTAAGAGAAACAGTCTTTAGATCTTGGGATAATCTCCACCATATGACTTTGTATCAAGACAAGAAAACTTTCTGGATTATTTCTGTTGTATTACAGAATTTGGAGATTCGTGACAAATTTTGGGCCCCACATTATGCACATACTATGTGATTAGAAAGTTCAATTATTCCAGTCAAGATTTTATTTCCATCACATTTAAAAGTAAATTTTTAAAATAATTTAATTAAACCTTATCCAGAAGTGAATATTTCAGCTACCTTTATGAAAAATTTCTAAAGAATTTCAATTTCTAAAATCCAAAGAAAGGCTAAAGGCAGGGGTATTTGTACGATCTGGCATCAAGAAACTAATGAAGAACTAATGAAGAATAAACTAATGAAGTTTTCATTTCAAAATGGACGGAAACAATGAAAAGGCATGAAAATCTTTTAAACTTATAGCAACTCAACTAAGAAACTACATAGATTATAAGAATGAATTTATTGTAGCAGAGGTGTTGGCTAATTACAAGATAGTAATAAGAGCTAAAATTTAATTTTCTCCAGTTATACAAACCTGCCCCCACTTTAATGCAAATCCTTCAGAAAATTTAAATGCAATTATGAAAATCAGTGTAAAGTGTAAGAATTTACCAAAATATAAAACAAAAGTACAGAGATATCACTGAAAATTGAATATCAATTGCCAACTACTGCTAAATATTCAAAACATTCATATTATATTATATATATAATAACATTATTCAATTTATTTATTTCTCTGACATAGTGAAAAAAAAAAAATCAGCAGAAAAAAAAATGCCTTTACAACCCAATTTAAACCTTTAATGAAAGTTTTTTCTTCTTTTTTTTTTTCCAGATTTATATGATTGAGAATTAAGAATTTTTGTTTATATAAAATACAATTATTGTGTTTCTTTGGAATTTTTTTTTTCCAGATTTCTCTTTAAATATTTTTTTTTTTGTTATTTCCTTTAGTAATATTTATTTACCAACTTTTTTTTTACAGTAAGGAAGAATTTACAAATTACAAACTGTAATATGTCTCTCATTTAAATAATCAACAGATGGGACTAAACAATATTATGAAGCAAAACTGCATCATTAAGATAATACATACCCCTAATTTCGATAGTTGTTGTACAATAACTGATTCTGGAAGATTGTCAAACAAGCCGTCTGTTGCAAGAAGAATAAGATCTCCTTCTTGTACTGGTAGTGAAGATGTGTCTGCAGTGTCAGGACTATGCAGAAAACATAATTAATTATAATCGAAAATAAATATAAATTATAGAAGAAATGTTTATTTAAAATTGGGCAAATTAAAAGAATAATACTCCCATAGAATTTATTTATGTTATAAAAAATTGCTTTGAAAATATTAGCCTTACCTATCACTATGAACAAGACCTGTGATATTTACTGGAGCTAAAGATAGTTGAAATGGAGTATTAAAATAATGCTGCTGTTCTTCAGACCTATGCACTACTTGTCCATTGCGCATCACTAAAAATCCACTATCACCTATATTAGCAGTATACAGCATTTGATCTGTTCTATTGAGCACAACAACACAAGCAGTACTGCTACCTGTGTGAGAATAAGAAAGTACAGAAAACAAAAATGAATTTGTAAATTCATCTGAAAATATGACAAAACTTTTCAATACCACATACAGATTTTTATTGTGTCAACATCTATTGGCATCAATTTATAATAAATTAATTGCAAAAAAAAAAAAAAAAAGAAGAAGAAGAGAGAATTGTAATGTTATAAAGTTTATATAAATATTGTATTCAATATTTCCGAGAGATATTTTTAAAAACATAATACAAGAAAAGTTGTTACAAAAATGTTCAACTTGTGATCTATAGCATTTGTAAATAAAAAAAGAGATCTTTAATAACTAATTACAAGGCAATAATTAGTTATGCCTCAATCTAGTATTCATACTTTAAATTTAAGCAGGGATTAAATAATTTTAAAATATCAATAGCATGAAAATGATAAAAAGCTTTTATTTAACAAATTATAAAGTTTAAGTAGTACAGAAATAATTAGCACAAAAATAACAAATAAAAAGAGAGAACATGATAAGGAGTAAATACGGAAATTACTTCATTCATAATTTTTTTCTACATTAACGAAGAAAAGTGATAAATTGGAATAGCATTTAATATGGACTACAAATAAGAATACAGATGTTTAAAAATATACAGCACAATGAAAACAACATAATGGAAGCAAAAAGAAAATAAGCGAAATAAAATAATTTATATTTTTTAGATATAAAAGATATACCTAAAATCTGCTCCTTATTTTCTAGCAGCTCATAATAACTAGCTGCTATTAAATGACCAGGATTTCTGGGGTTAAACCTGCCACTAACAACAAGTCTTTCACATGTTTCCATCAGGGTGTAAGAAAAAAGAGAAGGGTCGATACCATAATTTCTCCAACCACCAACCCCATCTGCTACACCTTAAAAAAAAAAAAAAATAATAATCAGAAAAAATAAATTTAGTAATACATTACAGCATATGGAACATATATACATATATAATGAATTATACACAATAGTCATGCACATTATTATGATTTATTCATATGTATCATTTATATATTATTGTTAGTAATAATTTTATTAAATCTAAGCTAATGCTAAAAATTCCAGACTTTCATTTACATATTTAATCTTCGATATTATTAGAACTATTATACACAGTCTTCTAAATGATGGAGCAAATAATAGCTCTATTATTTCATTACATTCCTAAGAATCATAACTTCAATATCTCTATTAATTCCTTTCCCTTCTCATTTACAAGCTAACAGTCAAGTAGAGTGAAATATCTTGTTAGGAATGTATAGCTTTATAAATAATTTCAGTACAATTAATTATGTTTTCTTACTTATTAAATAGCATAAAGCACATCAAATGCTTCTGTTAGTTCTTAATGAAACAATTGACATAGGTCATTAGCTAGTTGCCTGAGATACTGATTATATTTCATTTCAGTTAAACTCTTTAAATATAACTTCATTCTATGATTACATCAAATTATCATCTAAGTATTGTTATTTTGATTGTCAAATATTCCAAATGCTTATACATGAACTTTTCGAATGGGGAGCAGTTTAACGATATTATAGTGCTATTAAAAATGTGTGGTTAATCTATTTTTAATCGCTCCTGTAAATTACACATACATTAAAATGAGTTCTCCTTTCTTAGCTTTCAACTATAGAGGTAAATCATATGATTACATATTTAAAGAATCAATGAGAAAACAATTAGAATTTCAGAGGAACAAGAATTAATTGTTGAAGATAAGACAAAAGAATAATAATACATTAATATTTTTGTTATTAGGAGGAAAAACATCAAAATTTTGACTAGTTTGTAATTAGTTAAAATTAAAACTTTTTAAAAAGATATGTGTCAATTTGATAACTGCAGACCAAACGATTTGGCCTGTAGAACATCAATATACACATTCATCTGTATTGTTAGCAGACTTAAGAATTTAGTTTGAAGAATGATTATATATAAAGGAAATTCCACAAAATAAATACACAACTGAATTAAAAAAAAATAGATGTGTAAATACATAAGCAGATTTTTTTAATTTACAGAAAACATATAGTTTGAATTTTTAAATGCATCTTTCAAGCAGAATAGTTAAAAAAACTTCTGTTATGAATAAAATGACACACATAAACACAAAAAATTAAATTTATAAATTTGACCAGTAAATTGTTTAGTGACAGAAATAAAATTACTAGCAAATTAAATAGACAGAAGCTGCTTTCTCAAAGACACCATGAAATTCATATTTCAAAGTAAGGTAATTACACAAATTTCTTGCTGTATGTCAGATATCTATAATTAACAAGACAGTCTTGAATTTATATAATTTGATCTGCTTCATCTAGCTTTTTGTTTTTAGTTGATCAACTGCAAATGAAAATACTCCATATATGATTGCTAAATTGATTGTCAATGTACTTGTTGACATAAAGTATTTTAATTTAATTGCAAAGATATTAGATATATTATATTGAATTTAAAATACTTTTTTAAATAAAAAATATTAGCAATTCTTTTCCTTACTACAATTTTTAAATAATTCAAGATTTGGTATTATCTGTACTTATTTTGGATACTTAAAAAATAGTTTTGGAATTTTTTGTGTATGTTTCTGAGCATGAGATGTAACTCCTAAACATCACAATGTAGATGCATGAAATTTGGCATAGAATTTTTACAAAAATCATAAACAAATTTTAAATATATTTAAATAGAGCATATTTCTCAATTTATCAGCATATAGATGAGAATAATAAATCAAAATCAAAGAAAGTTAGATAAATTTGGTACATGAATTTAGTCAAAAGGTTAAATGTCTATTCATTCTTATGCAAACATGATAATTACATAAAGGCTAATTAGATGAATTTTAAAACATGATCTGGAACTGCAAATATCTTTCTAATTATGAATTATATAAACAACGGATAATCTGTCTCAAAAGATACATTTCCTTCACTATCAAAGTATTTATATAATTATTATCAACAATTGTTCTTCATATATGTCTCCCTATAGATGCATATCAAAACATTATATACATAAAAAATATAAAAATTATGGCAAACTAACATGTGAATTTCTTAAATATGCGCATTAAAAACATTTTCTTTCTTTATATAAATTTTACTAGTGCTTCTTAAAGTGAACTTATGAAATTTAAAAAATAATTCAAGAAGAGGCACCAATTTTGAAGTTTGATAGATAATAACTAGGGCACATCTAAAAGAATATTATTCATTTTATGTCAAGAGACATTTCTAAAAGGATAATTACTTTCCAGGATTGGTGATAATTGCAATGCACTAATTTTTTTCAGTACTTTCCTATTAGCCGGCCAAAAATCTTCAAATTGTGTGGAATTTCATATAATTTCTTAGGCTAATCTTTGCTTGCACCCAGCTAATGGAGAAATACCATTTTTTCTTTTAATTTAAAAAAAAGAAGCCAAAACATAACATTTCTAAATAATATAATCACATTTTTTAGAAATGATGTTGTAACTAATTACGATTTCAAATCATGAAACAATACAAATATGCAAGGAAGGATTTTACAACTTCTTAGTATTTAGGCCATACTGCAATGGAATTTAGAAGGTTTTAAATAAAGGGGGATAAACTGATTAAAAATAGTTCATGCAAACTTCAGTCCCACATAATATAGAATGACAACGCATTTAAAATTTTATTATAAGCTAAGTGAAAAACTTCAGCAGCAAATGTCTAAATAATGATAAACTTCAAGTTTAGAAGTGAAGTCCTAATAAAGATTGTGAATATAAAGAATGGCATATTTAAAATATAATTAATTTAAACAACTTTCATAGGTAAGTTAGAGGAACATGAAAGGATGAATTACTTTTTTTATTAAATAAATAATAAAATTTTAATTTCCTGAAATACAGAGAAAATAAAATTAATTTACAATTCCTTAATGTCAAAAATATATTTTGTAATGTGTTTTATATAATCATTGACTATTATATGGAACAAATGTACTATTTAAACCAAACCAACCAAGTTCAGGATTGAGACAAAGAAAAAAAAAATATTTCATTTGTTTTATAAGTACATAAAAATGCTTGACTCTCTCTTCTTTCCCTTTTTGTCAAATAATACATGTTTGAATATAAATTATTGATAAGAACTATTACAAAATGTTATATAATATGAAATATTTTTATATTTTGTTTTTAAAAAATTACACTTAAGCAGACTTTGAAAATGGATAAAGTAATAACCTTGTGGCGGAATTTCAGTTTTCATTGTACTTAATTCTAACTTATTGGCTTATCACCTTTCGCATTTAAGCGCAAAATTTCATCACATGCTTATACCAAATATAATTTGAAATCTGTGGCATAACAAAGTAAAAAAAAGTTTAAACAAAAAATAGCTTACTCATATCAATAAAATACAATTACAAAGACTTGCATTTTCATAATAAAGAAAATAAATTTTGAATAAAATATGAACGACATTCCCATTATTTGAAGGTCATAGGTTTTCATTCATAATTTGGACAGAAAATTAGTGCATACATTAACAAATTTGAAAAATAAATCTACAGATACTTGAAACTAACAAACTAAAATAAAAATAAAATAAAAACAGATTTACCTAAGACGTCAGCTGTTTTATACCTGGCAAAGAAACTAGCATCATCACCATATCGTCCACGATTCAAAAGTGCCGAAAATCGAGAAGACACTTTTGGAAATCCACAAGCTACAGTAAGAAGTCTGAAATCTCTTTCTCTTTTGCGATTAACAGCTGCCTCTGTACTGCTGGAATAATTATATACACCATTTATTAAAGCACGGGTTAAGAACCGACCGTATATTAAGACAGACTGCATTCTTTATGGCGTTCTCATTTTCATGAATAATTAACACATTTAACAAACTTTAGAGTTTCATGAGATTCCTTATAATAATAATGGTTCGTATCAGATGTTCAACTATCATCCTTTACGAAAAAAATTCCAAACATACACAAGGGAATTCCAATCAGTGCAACACCATGGTATACAATACACCACGTGGTACAAATATTCTATACGCACAAGCTACGCCAAACGCTGCGCATTTCGTAATTTCAATCTGTTACTAAGCAGACAAATAAAACGGAAATTACTGAAAATAAACACAACGCCTTGAGAAATTACTTCAATAGTAGATAATAAGCATTTTTTGTACCAAATAGTTTCTTTAGAACATACAAATTCAATAAAAGATTTCAAAAAAAAAAAAAACTTGGGTTAACAGGTCATATTATAATCATTAATAACAAAGAGAGAGAAAAAAATGTAGATTTTAAAGTTTTTTAAATCTTTTACATCCAAATAGATCAAAAATTGCTATTTTATTATTGATAAAATCATATCATTAAAAATTTATTTTTCGTGCAAAAACACATAAGATAGAAATCAAAGAGTTTATCATTGTTTACTAGCCAAAAGTAAAATAAATCTTCTTGCAAAATACTATTCACTGTCTTTAATAACAGAAATTGATTCTTTATAAATTAGAGAAAAGATTCTAACAAATCTTAAGGCATTTACAAAAATAAAATTATATATTTTTAAATCGGCAATATGCTAATAACACTTGATTTTCATTCTTAATATTTTGCTTTTTTTTAAAAAAAAAGGTAAAATAAAAGTTTTAATCACATATTAAAGGTATTGAAATTAAAATTATCTTTAATTTATCCAACAATTTTTCATTTTCACAGCAAGTAAAATTTGCTAATGTTAACGCATATTAATTTTTGAGATGGATAATGCGATAAGATAAATAAATGACCCAAAATGGAGTGAAAAATTTCGGGAAAATTAAAGAACTCTTTTTAAAAGTAAATAGAGGTTCATATGCTGATTTTTTTCAAAAAAGAAACTCAGAAATCGTCGTTTTATTTTCGATTTCACAAGGACGGAAGAAATTTCTTTGTTTTGAAGTGTGTTGCCACTCTACAAATATTCCTTATTTGGATATTATATCCCCGCAGGCTAGATTGATCAGTATGGCTTCAGTATTCCTTGCGGGATGGCTGTGATGTACGATTGCGTTGATTTGTGTATTTAGGATGTTATATTTAATGATCATCTAAATGTGAAGAAATGAATTCTGTGTTCAGTATGCTGTTTTTCGAAAGTTGATATTCAGCTGCAAATGTGTGAAACATAAAATATCGAAATCGCTTGTACATTGTATATTTATTCACAAATAATACTTAAATCTGGCTAGACATGACGAACATTTGATATTAAATCTCAATTGCCTGGCCATTTTAAAATTCATTTCATGTCAAAAATAGGAAATACATGCCTACACTTCGAAATATGAGTGTAAATTAAAGTAATTATGAAACGTTGAATCAGAACATCTACTACAAAGCAACTGAGAGAGATTTGCTCTGGTGTTTACATCAACTATTTATCACTTAGATAAATGTTGGAAATGTCTGAATACCAATGGTAAGTTATTTGGAAACTTATTTTTGTTTGAATAAGCCTTAAACTAATCTTTTCTTTTTATGAATTTTAATTACAAATAATTTGATGCTGGGCATTGGTAAAAAAATTTGTTGTCATTAACTGAATTAATATATTATTTTTTCATTGTTTTAAAGCTATTAATGTCTCTGTTTATAAAAAAATTCATGCATAATATTTTCATTTCTGAATTCATTTAAGTTAGTTATATTAGTCAGAAAATTATGATTAAAAACTAATTATAATTTTTAATATTAGATATTAATATTTAAAAAATGCAGTCTGTTGCAATTTGTATTGAAATAATAGAGATCTTTGTCATTTTGACAATTTTACTTTTCATTAAGCTGATTTTGGAATGTCAAATGGTTTTGTTTAATTCGTAATAACATTGTGTTTTTGAGCTGTGCTCACTAGATTTTGTCAGTTCCTTATAGTTTATAAAGCTCTTACCACATACTGTTTTCATCTAAATGTTACTTTCAAATTATTGTTACTGTATTCTCCCACCAGAAAAAGAGGATTTCATATATGTTATAAATTAAATCTCTATAAAAATGTTAAAGATGTCATTTAATCAGCTTTTATTAAATGTTGAAATTTAATTAGTTTCTTTTGTTGTTTCCCCTTTTATTTAGCATAGTGATTTTGCCCTTTAGAAAGCAGAAATTTGTATCTGTTTTTAGTTTTGTTAAATAATTCCTTTCTTCCTTTTTTTTTTAAAAAAAAAATTACCATTTTTGATGTAAAATTAAAGAAAGCTGTTGAAAGATATGTTATCAAAAATCATTTTAGATTGAGAATTCTGCATTTTGTTTTGAATTTTCCTTTCCTTTGTTGTGTTTTACTAAAAGAAACTTTTTATAATGTTTCTTATTCATATATATAAATAATTTACATATATAGAGATTTATTTATTTTTCTTGAATTGTTAACAATTATAACAAGTGTAAATTTTTTTTGTGAGAAATTTTGTGAAAAGTTATTTTTTTGCTTTAACAAAATTCTTTTTTTTGTTTTCAGAAAGTTTTTTAAAAACAATAATATGCTGTTTAGAAGTATGTTTAAGTGTGATATCAAGTACATAACTTTATCAATCTGAGTAGGGTTTTTTTTAAAAAAAAAATTAATGAATTTAAATATTTTAAGAGTATTAGGATTATAATGCTGTTTTCAAATGTTGATTCTTAGAGAATGTTTGCATATTAAATGAATTTGTCAGTCAAAGAAAAAAAGAAAAAAAAAAGATATTTTATCATATTGTTAATGTTTTTATTACTTTTTACTCTAGGGTTTCATAATATTACGTAATAAAACTTTATAGAGCAATTAAATATCGAAATTTAATATCCAGTTTTTGTTTCTAAATTAAATTTCTGAAAATAATGTTTAAGGTTTATTTACATTTAAAAAATAATTCTAATATCAGAAAAATATTAACTAAGAATAATTAATAAAAAGTGAAGATGGTAGTATTTTTTAAAAATGAAATGCCTTTATAATTTTTGAAGAAAATACTCATATTATTAAGTGGAATAATATTAGCATAATAAAATTTTAGAATAATTGATCGACTACCAGCAAAGGGATCACAAGGCAAACTCATGAAATATGTTTTAAGGAACTGAAATTTTTTCATCTTCATTTATTAGTACATCTTCTGTTGATCATTATAAAACAGTGTTGTTATTTTGAAATATACAGTTGCATAGAATATTTACGCTCTTTATTCTAAATTGCACTGTTTTGTATAGAATATATAGTAAGACTTTAGTGTATTAAAAAAACAGAAATTAGATTGTTTTTCCTGAAGTATTGAAAGAGCATTTCAGAGTAATAACTATCTCAGAGTAGTATTTATAATGCACATGTGTACTAATCAGCTTTTAATAGCCTAACTTTACGATGGTGAGTGAAAAAATGACAAAGTGCTAAAATACAAATATTCGTAAATCATAGAGACAAAGCATATGTCTATTATTTTTTAAAACTAAATAAGATGAGAGGTATTTAAATAATGAAGCATACTTAGAATGTCATTCATTGATTCTATTCTAATAATATTTGGGACAAAATAAAATGTTTTTGTCCATTGTCACCTATTATCGTTACGATGCTACAGCTGATGTTATAAAAAACTGTAAAAAAAATATATTGGAAATTTTTTTAATATGATATATAGTAATTTCCATAATTTGAACAAAATTTTCTATTTAGAGCAATTTAATTTAATTTATAGTTTTTATAACTGACAAAGTAGCTTCTGAAGTTGAATTTTAATCTCTTTAAAAACATTATTCAGTATTTACATATTAATGCCAACACAGCTGCAGATTTGATGATTTTTTAGTGCTGTCAATCTGCACCTAAAATTTTTTTTCAAAACATGCACCAAATTTATCGAAATAGCAAGTACCATGAAGTTCTCTCTGATATTCCCACTATTCTTCACCTTACCTCAAACCTTAAAAATCTGCAGATTTGACAATTTTTAAGTTCCACCAATCTACATCACATTAGCGCAAGTTTGGCTGCTGTCGCGTTAATACGTAAGAACCTGTAAATCTAATGGAAGTATCTAAAATCCTATTTCTTGCATATACATACGAATTTAAACTATTCTGTAAAATAATAATAAATTTTCTCTAAAGTGAAATTTAAGAAAAATATAATTAAGTTGTATTAAATGAATAAAATAAAATTTTTTTATTATGTCAATGGATTAAATTTCAAATTTTATTTACAATTTTAATTGAAGAATTATAATTTTTGTTGATATCATATATTATTCTGTACTTTTAAATAACTTGATGTGGTTGGTATTATTTAAAACCTTAACATTTTTATAACATTAAACATTAACATTTTGCTATTTTAATATTAAGTAATAAAAATAAATGAAAAACAGTTAGATTTTAATCATTATTATTTATCTTGGTATATTAGAGCATTCACTACTTTTAGTTGCTAGTTTATGGCAGTTCTTGATATAAAAATATTAGAAGTAACCCTTTTTTTTAGTTTAGTGTTTTTTAATATAGATTTATTGATTCGTTTCATTTTCTAAGAGGCTCTTTTAAAATATTACAATTCAACTGAAATATCAATATTCATTGTTATTTCAACTTAAAAACTAAAATTTGAAATTTAAATATACCTTTATTTCATTAATTTTCTTTCCTGTAGGGCATATTCACTTGTGGATTCGTCACGAGTATCAACATTTCTCATTTCCATTCTCCTCATTGTGTATGGAAGTTTCAGGTATTACCATCTAAAAATATTTTCTTTGTATTAAAATTTTTAATATTACATATTAAAAGTTGATAAACAGTAAATTCTTGCATAAACTGTTTGACTTATTTGAGAAAAAATGATTTTTATGTTACAATTTTATGTGAGATTTCATCTTCTCTTATTATATTTGGCTCTTTTCCGTTAGCTGGGCACAAACAAAAAAATTATAGGATTCTACATTATTTGGTGATTTTTTGCTTTAAAATCGCTTTAAGAAATTTGGTAATTTTTCTCTTGTAGCCAGCTAATGAAAAAGTACTTTTTATTCATATGTTTCAAAGAAATCTCCTTATATATTCCATAATTTTCCAGCTTATGTTTATGATAGACCTTTCAAAATGTTTTCTGGCATTAAATTTACAACAACTGTCATAGTTAAAGTAATTATACAAAAATAAATGAATAAAATAATGAAAAACAATTTAGTATTACAATTAAACAGTTTACAAATGCGCTAATAAATAATTTTTTTATGTAATATGTTTTGTCAAACCAGTTTATATGGATTTTTTTAATGCAACTTACCGTATAATTTTTTCCCCTCACTATGTTGAAAAAAAAAAAAAAAAATGTATAACTATTTGTAGCATTTTCAAAATTATTTTTTCCACTTTTTTTTATGTAATTCTATTCACTGCACAGAACTAATTTTATGCATGTAATTTTATTAATTTAAAAAGTACTTTTGTATAAAATTTCATAGTGTACAATGTATAACATAGTGTACAGGTACTTTTTATCTGCTATTTTATTTTGAATTAAAATTACAATATTGGTTTGGTCTAGGTACATAATTTCATAGCTTATATAAAAATAGCATTAAGAATAAATTCATAGCTTTTTGAGAAATCTATGAAATTATATTTAAATGATTTCTCAGGACTTTCAAAGCCTTGAGTTTTAATTATCTAACTAAAATAAATTATTAAAAATTTTAATGAATACTTAAAAAATTTTAAAACTGAAGACAATACAGATTTAATTATTTGAAATTTTTGATATCTTCATTTTATAGGAATTGTAATGCTTTTACTAAAATCTTCCTTTGTGTAAAAACATAATTTTTACATAACAAAAAATTAACTATTTAATTATTATAAAAAAAATTCTCTAATTTTTTTTCTTTAGAATATTTTGAATAAAATCTGATTGGAAATATATTGATTTATTATTTAGTTTAGATTTTTCTTAAATACGAACTGTTTATGAATTTCTATTTACAACTATTATTTATATTCGTTGGTAATGAAATTCTATCTTTTTAAAATTTGTGCATTTTCTAAAAATTCTTTATCATTTATATAAGAACAGATAAGAAAGTCCTTAATCTCAGTTTATTAATCTTTAATATAAAAATTTGATAAAATAAAGTGAACTTTTATTTTTTCAAATAAAATATTTTATTTGATATAAATTAAAATATTTCAAAGACTTAAAATTTTTTTTGCTTACATTTTATGCTTGTAAATGTACTTGCTTAGGTGTATCTTAGGTGTACTACAATTGTAAGGTGAATTGTGTTGAAATGAAAGTCCATTATATGTATTTCTGCCATAGTATGACATAGTTTAACATATTTTCATCTAAATGGAAAAAAAAAAAAAGTAGCTTGGCACATGTTTTTTCTTTCATTTACAAATCTATATTGAAATATCATTGCTGAATTTCTGTCATAAAATAGTTAATAGTTCATAAGATTTTTTTTTTTTTGAAAAATTCATAACTTAAAAATTTATTTTTAAATAATTTGTATTTTTATTGGTTAAGAAATTCAACAAAATACAGAGCATTTTTTCCAATGTGGAATAGAAGACTTCTCATTATCAGTTTATCTTTTCTATTTCTAAATGTTAATTTTTCTCTAATGTTAAAAAAAAATTCAACATATGCACACGTTGAACCTGCAAGATCAATTTATGAATATTTTCCTACCTAAAAATAATGGAAGCTAATAAGGTTAGAATGTATGCATTGATCACTAACAATGACTTCTTATTTAACTTGATTCAAACTATTATAAAGCAACATTTTGCTTAAAAACAATGATTACTGAGAAATATTTTTTCATTGTCGATATAGTGGAATAGGAAATTGGTTGCTAGAAAAACAATCAATTCCAGTTTTGAAGGTGCATTTTTATTTGAAAGGATTCAAGTTATTTGAAATTAGCTTAAAAAATTTAACAGATCATTAATTTCAAGAACTGATTAATTTAATAGATCCAAGTATTATTTTGTACTAGTGGTTTGCTGACTTTTGAGAAAATGGGAGAAAATTTAGATGCAAAGCAGGAGATTATAATAGAGTAATTGTAACTAAAATCTGATGATGGAACTAAGCATTTATCATACTATAAAGAGTTTATCTATGAAAATTAATACATTAGATTTTTTTCTTATACTGTTGTTTTATCTTAAAGTATAATCATTACATTACATACTTGTCTCATAAAAAGTTCACTTTGTCCTAGTTTTACTTAAGGTGTCAAATTTGTTCTTATGATGCTTATGCAAAAATCTTGATCATCAACATTTTTTAGTTTCAACTTGAGCATTTTGATGCTAAGAAATAAATTAAGTGAAGTTCTGATTATGATGTTTACAATGATGATATCAGTGCTGATTGAGTAAAAGATAAAACTTGATTCCTGTTAAAAAATAAATTAGTTTCACACAACTAATCCAATTGGTGTTTTTGATGATGGATGCTTTGTTGCTCTGTATTTCAAGTTCTCTCTCTCTCTTTAATTATAAATAAATATGTCTCATTTATCAATTTTATTTAATCTCCTGCTATTAATTTATTTTGTAGATTTCAAAAATTTAGATTCTTGTCTTTTCTTGCAATTTTCTGTTAACATTTTCCTGTACTCATTTTCGTTGTAAATATTATTTTTAAAAATTTAAATTTATTAATTTTAAATTAATTTTTATAGTTTTTTAAAAATTTGTGTACTTAACAACAACAAAAAAGCATGAACTTGAATAACATAGAAACACAATGAAGTATATTTGCTTCAATAATTTAATGTTTATTTTATATCTAATTTTTATTACACTATCAAATCTGACTTCCTTATTTTTAAAATCAATAGGATTTAGTTTTTTTTATAACTTATACTGATACTTAAATTATTTTAATATAAGTATTTACATATGTTTATAAGGTTCAAGTTAGCTGAGATAGCAATTGATGCATCATTAGAAATGTTAATGCTTGTTATTTTGAAAATTTCAAAATTGATTCAATAGATCAATTAAATTTTTTATCAGCTGATAATGATCTGGAATAATGATTTTAATAAATATATATTTATATAATTTTCTCTGCATGACCTAATTTTTACCAATGTACCATAGGGTAACTGAATTAACAATTGATAAATTTATTTTGAACCTGATGCAATTTTAGGTCATACAATACATTTCTTAATCATTTGTAAAAATATTATTTTTTGAAGTAATTATGCAAAAAAAAAAAGCATTATTTTTATTTATTTTATTTGCATCCCCCCTTCTAATCCTCCAGAAATAAAACCAGATGTTAACCACAAATGTTTCAAAATTCAAATAAATAAAAACTAT
>JAOUZG010043195.1:5220993-5238036 GCA_026289955.1 Argiope argentata
TAGCAATTGAATTGCTATGTTATGCCTTGTTTGAAATAAAAAAAATATTTAAAAATTGATAATTTTTAAGTAATTGTTTATAGCAATTACGTTATTGATAGTACGATTTTTAATATCGAGTAATTCTCCGCTGATTTGATGTATTAGCAAGGAAAGTTTAAGGGAAGAATATAAGATTCTCTTAGCCTTTTTTCTAGCGTTTCGCGCGCGTGAAGTTAAAATTGAAAAAAAAAAAAAAAAAAAAAAATAATAAATAAATATTTTTCGATTTCGGAGCTAATTTTATTCATTACATTATGTTTCGAACTGGATATCCGGGTTACCTCTTTCCTTGAAAATTCTCTTCTTTTTATGAAATAATTTGGGGATGTAAGAATTAAATTAAGAAATGATTTTTTTAATTCTTTTTTTTTCGTAACTGTTCTTTTTCCCGACTACTAATATAAAAAAAGAAGATGAGATGCTAGTCTTGTGTGACGTACAAGAAGTCATGCTTCTTGGCCTGGAACCAACATCCAAGGTCACTGACATATACATACCCTAAGATAGCGACCTCTTTCCTCTTTGTTTTAAATGACCGGAAGTTTTCTATCTGTGAAGGATTGACTACTCGAAAGGAAAATTTCTTTTCTTTGTCCATTTACAAACATCGATAGTTATGCTTTGTTTTTGAATATATTAACCATTGATATCACAAAGTTAACAATGATTGTTTACGAAATAGTTTTACTATTTCGTAAAGAAGCGTGGCTGATTTGTTATCCTTCTTTTGGAACTAGTTTTTTTACTGTGATTTTTGTGAAATAACTGTATTCCGTTATAGAAAACAAAAACTTGCATTGATTTTGTTTGCAAATTTAAAACATTAGAGCCACGTTAGCAGTTTATCTTATCAATTCTGTGAAAACTCAGCGATTTCATCTTGAATACACACGCGCGCATACAGACAGACTCGGAAAAGTTTATTTCTCATCTCAATCTGTTCTAAACGATATATATATATATATATATATATATATATATATATATATATATATAATAAATTTAAATTATTTTTTTAAACTTAGAAATGAGGATGTAATATATTTTAAAAGTATGTAAACAAAGAAAAAGGAAACAAATATCTTACAATTATTGCCGTTACCGCTACTTTTAGGAAAAATGACAATAGTAATGGGTTTATCATATTAAGATGACTATTTTTCCCCTTCTTTATAAGCTTTAAAAAAGATAAATATTATTAATCGTTTTATAATAAAGATTGATAAATAAAAATTGGCGCAGTCCAGGATACTTTTTCTATTCATTAGCAAAGGGTGGACAGTTTGAGTGGTCGAAAGTCTGAAATCTTTGGTCAGATATGCCGTTCACTGCCCGCTGTGTTTAAATTTTTTATTTACTAAAATTGTTGAAAAAATGACGCCTTATTTAAGAATAGCTAACTTATATATTTTTTGTAACAAACATTATATGGTATTAAGGCAATCAGTATAATTTGAAGCTTTTAATGGAATAATGAAAAAATCCTTTTTATTTTTAAATACATTTTTAAAATTTAAAGAAAGTTTAAATGAATATAAATTCTCTATTCAGTGCGCTTAATTTTCAGATCTGGCAGGTAGCATTACTTCTTTCAAATTGTTTTAAATAAAGCATGCAGTTTTTTTTTTAATGTTTTGCTAAAAATATCTTGATTGCGTTACTAATCGTTTTTGCTGTGAGTAATCACTGTTTCCATGAAATATTCATTTTATAAATGTATTCATTTTATAAATATAAATGTCGAGGTCCGTCCCAAAATAAGACGAGTTTTGTAAGTTTTAAATAGAATAAAAATAATATACAAAACTACAGAAATTTGTCAACCATGTTTAATTCTGTGCGATTATTAAATACTGCACCCCCTCCCAATTATCTTTGGTATTTAATCTAAGCAATATAAATGAAATTCGCTGATAATTTAAAAACGTTTATTAAAAATCAATTTTTTTTCTGCTTGTAAATCTGTGCAGACAGTACTGGCTTACTTTAAAGTAGAATTATGTATTTCTTCGTTGGTTTGTTTTTCTTTTTACGAATAAAAGGCCATTTTTATAAAACGTTTTTGAAAAATGGCAAGTATTTTTTTCTGATCGTAAAAAGTGTATAATCAATTATTTATTTTATTAAAAATATGGCCTTTACTCTTTTTTTTTTAATCAATTTACTATATGTTGTCAAATCTCGTTTATAGAGCATCGCGAACAACGAGATTCCCATACGAACAAAACAAATTGCAAAATAAGAGACTCACTTAACGAGCCATGTTTCGCCACACCAGTAGCCCCGAGACACTTTTGACGTCGCATACTGGATTGGCTTTTATCAGTTTGTGTTGATGTATATTGAAGATAGCTTTAATATCTTCACGAAAAAAAAATTAAATTAAGAAACGGATAGCGTTGTCGAACAAGTGCTTGTAGAGCTTTAATAGACTAAATTTTGTCTGATCAATATTGTTGGTCTAGAAGTGTATAGCAACGGCATATATGAGCTGGTGGAAGAGCAAAACCTTAAACTACGAAACAGCTTATAGAACTGCCTTCTGTAACACAACAAGAAGCTGTAGAGGAAATTTCGTCAGAAGAAGAAACACTATAAAAATGTGTAACAACGTTCCAGTAAAATAAGTGAGATACTGATTCACTGCAATGTAAATTTCCTAGAGTGATCTAATTCTCGAATATTAATAATCGTCGCGGGTCATACAAATCTTCTATTATCATTTAAGAAAATACAAAAGCGTGGATATGCATTATATATATATATATATATATATATATAAGACTTTAAACTCATAATTTTAATAATAATTAATTTCCACTTCTTACTGTAAAGAAACTACCTTGACCTTATTATCACCAGGGTTCTTACTTTCAACAATATGTAAAGACATGTAATTATTATTAGTATGCAAATTGTTAATAATTTTTCCATATTGAAATATCTTATTTTTATCACAATCTCACACAAAATATATAATTTATTTTTAACACACACGCACGCAAGCACACACACACACACACACACACACACACACACACACACACACACACCGTGCTTTATTATAAGTAAAGATGTCATATTCTCTATTACCTAAGGGAGAGAACAATTGTGCGTAAGTAAGAAATGTGCTTCAAAGTAAGAACTATGAAATCGGTAGAATTTATAATACTTCTTAAAAGTCATACCCATATGTCATATACAAACTTTTTCGGACAAAAACAAAGCTATAAAATTGTCCTGATAAATTTTTTGTTTTAATTTTTTTACAGTTGATCAAGATTAGTAAAAGATTTAATTTTGTATGAAGACAATTTGCCATTAATACTACTTTATTTTTTCTTTCATAGTGGTTTATAAAGTAGAAAACGCAATATATCAATTGATTATATTTATCTTTATTTTCCCAGTGTTTTCGATTAAATTCCATTTCTATTGAAATGATATTTAAGCATAAATTTCATTCCGTTTGAAAACTCCGGCGCGTGAAATTTTCAAATTTATGATCAAATTGAATTCATATTCCTTTATAGCTTTGCAAGAATTTTAGAATTTAGACCTATACTGGTCGTTTTCATTTATTTTCTCTAAATAAACTATTTGTCTGTCTTTTATAAAATGGCGGTGATTTTTAATTCTCTCTTTATTTTTAATTATACTTAAAAAAAACAACAACTTCACAGCAGGCGTGTGTTATTTTGTCACCTTCGAGTCTAAAAAAAGCGCAACTGAAGAAAGAAATAAGTTTTTGTGGTCACTGCCGAGTACAGGTTGAGAATCGAGGCAAAAGAAGAAAATATCGTTATGGAGAAGAGGTCAAGTGTAGAGTTGTATAAGAATTGGTTGTTTAAACGTTAAGTAGTGCGTGAAGTACAAAATGTTTCTCCAGCACGCGAGTTCACTTCTTGGTTCCCGACGAGTTCCCGTGACATGGGCATGTAAAAAATCGTTATGATAGTTTTTAAACACAGAGGTTTCAAAGGGGGTGGGTGGGTTGAAATGATGTCTTTCTTAATACTTGGTGTCTGGGAAATATGAATACTCTGAATTGCAATAATTGATATTTTAGATAGTTTTACCCCCTCTTACTTTTTTCTCTCCGCCTCTTTCTCTGTGACGATTAGATTTTTAAAGGTAATATTGAACTATATTAAAACACACACACGTTATTTTAAAGTATTTTATAAAATATTTTAAAAGTATTTATTTTAAAGTATATAGATACTCTCTGCAATGGCAGGGAATAATTCAGGATCATCAGTAAGCAAAAAGGCAATTGCAAACCACTTTTTGTGATTTCCGCTCTAGAAAACTATTTGTCTGTTTGAATCCAGATAGCTTTTGCCTTTAAAAAAGGTTTGAATCCAGATAGCTTTTGCCTTTAAAAAAGAATTGAATCCTGATAGCTTTTGTTTTTATACGAAACTATGGTTAAATTTATTAATTTATGAATAGAAGGTGCACTAACCTTGAAATCCAACGGGGTTTCAGACGTCCTTTGTTCGGAATAACAACTATTCTTTTTTTTTTTTACTTATTTTTATTACAATATGTAGTTAATTATTTTTTTTAATGCGGACATTGTAACATTAACGCAAGTGAAATCTAACATGTCCCGATTGTTTATGCACTTATAATGTTATCCATGCACTGATTTCTTAATTTACTGTTTTTAGAAAATTGGGAAGTTGTTGTTGGCGATTTAGTAAATGTCTTTACCCATGCAAAACTTTACTCATTAAAAAAATGTAACCAGATGGTAAGATCTCGTCTTCGGGATCGGAGAGCTAAGAGTTCAAGACCCGATTTGACTGAAGAACCGAGCTATAAGCTGGTCTGGTGCACCTTTACTTTGCCAGGTTCAAATAGTCCCACCTCTAATATGGAGCTAAAGTTAGTAGAGAGTGGTACCAGCTGAGGGATCGTCCTCATCATCTGATTGCAGTTCAGAATTTCGAGGTCCGTCCCAAAATAATACTAGTGTTGCTTTAAAACGGGATGTTAATATAATTAAAATTAAATTAAAATTACTAAATGATAACTAAAATCTGACTGACTCAGGATGTTCTGTTACATAACAGTTACATAATAGTGTTTTTCCAGGTGAAAGCTTAAAGTAAAATCATTTAAAAGATTTTTTGTCCGAATATTTACATAAATGGAAAGTTAAGGTCAAATTTTTGGAAAGTTTTATTTAAAATTTCTTCTAAAATGCATCTTTTTTTTTTTTAACATCCTATGCTATAAATACGAAGTTGTCATTTTGACCTTTATGTCAAGTTCTTCCAAAATAAATATTTTTGATTATTTAATAGCTCCCGCTTTAATGTACCACTGCAGAAACTGTTTTGTAATTTACATTATGAGGACTTCGTATGCGGTTTTTAAAGTAGTTTGCGTTTCCCATGTTTTTTTTTTTCAATTTTATTGACTGTTTCCATGACAGAACAGTTCGTCTATTATTTTTTTTGCAGTATATGTAATGCTTCTTATTAGCATTTATATATTTTAAAGCAGAAGTTGCTGTTATTCCGCTATCGACTTGTGTACTAATTATGACTATGTCTATTCATTTCATTCATTCCAAACTAATTTTATTGTACTGAGTTCTCCATTTTAATTTACTATTAGGTGCATTTTTTTATTATTATATTTTTAGTCGCGAGCATTTTACGTTTCGTTTATCCGTTGCAGTCGTTGGAACTGGTCTCAGTTTTGTCCTTTTCAATTATGAATGCGGATTCACATAATTCTAAAAATACTTTCAATCGATAATGCAAGAATGCATTGGTTGTGTAGCAACAAGTAAATTTTATTTAGCTGAGTGGCTACATTGAAGAGACGCTTCTGATTTGCTTTTGTATTGGGGCATTCAAATTGTAGATGCGTGTTTGGCATTTTAAGATATGATAATTTAAAATTTATTATTCTTAGTGAGACAGGTTGTTTATAAATAATAAATTGTTTTATTTTCCATACACAGAAAACTTTTTTTACATTTGTTTTTATCATAAAGTAAACAATATATTCGATAATCATCATAATCCTATATGCCATATGTAATTCGTATTGTAGAATAGAATTGACGGAAAATGATGGTGTCATTTGTTTCCGCAGTAGTTATCAAGTTATAGGCTATATGATAGTTTAATTATTACTATTGTAATAATTATTATAACCCCCTGCTCGCTTCCCTTGTAGCAAACAAATATTGTACAATCCACTAGTAGCACACAAATTTTGTAAAATCCACTAGTAGCATACAAATATTGTACAATCCACTAGTAGCACATAAATTTTGTACCATCCACTAGTAGCACACAGATTTTGTACCATCCGCTGGTAGCAGACAAATTTTGTACAATTGCTCAATATTCTCAATATTGTACAATATTATGCTACAGGATGTGCTAACTGGGTTATGCTCGTCATCCCCCAGGAATTGCTAATGCAGATCCTCCCGGATCGCTTCGCTCGCTCGCCATCTACTAAACCACTTAAGTTTAGCTACATATATACATATTCAGATTCAATTCATTCCCAAGATCTCTGTAAACACAAATAAATTTTTATTCAAATAACTGTCCATAATTGTAGCTCCCATAGAAGCAAATCTAAATCAGAATTATATTCCTTTATATGCTTCTTATAGTTTCTTCCTTCGATTGAATCACTGACCAGCAAGTCTTTCAATATTTCCGGTAAATTCAACTGATGTTCCAATTTTTTTTTAAATCATGACAACATTTCGAGTATTTTTCACCTGAATTTGCTTCTTTCCCCCCAGTAATGTGCCTGGCAAAAAGAAAAGAGTCATGATATTGTCCCACAACTATGCGAAATATGCTATTTCGCAAACTTCGTACATGTAAACCTTAAATTCTATCTCGTGCATTATGACTGGATTTTCTATGGACGATTCTTGAGCATTTTCATTCGTCCAGTCTTCTCTTTTTCGACGATTTCGTTTATAATCGATGCGACACAACTTAAAAAAAATTTTTTTTGTCCGTTTGTGTCGATACAGTACAACTGGAAAATGTTGTCCGTTTTTTTACCGTTAATTTTTTGTTTAAAAAAATTTCGAACCGATGAAGGAATATTGTTTGCTTGAAATCTTTTCTTGAACTTGAAATATATAAGGAATTGGGATTTATAGCTACAATGGCTTTTATCCCCGGTTTCCAGAAGTTAATATTTAACAAATCTTGTCAATAAACAAACAAACAAAAAAAAACACGCACAAAAAAACAAATTGGAGTTTCACTCAGTTAACAGTTAAAAGCAGTTCCACTGGTGCACTTTAGTACATATTTCGGGAGTTCCAATTGAAATCTTTTCAAATCTCATGTTGATGTTCTCGGGTGCGATCTAAATGTTGCCAAACGGTGGTTAACAAATCCGTCCTGATTTTGCGTCCGCGCAAGCGTTTTATATAGATTTGAATATTTGAAATGAATTAATTTTAAACAGATATTTTTAATTGTGATTAGATAACTATGTTATTTGCAGCATTTTTTAAAAACAATGTCTTGAAAATTGAATTATTTGAGATGAATTAACTTTAAGCAATTATTTTTTATTGTAATTAGATAACATATTGTTATTTGCAGCATTTTTAAAAATAATATCTTGAAAATTAAAATGTTTGAGATGAATTATTTTTAAACAGTTTTCTTTTTATTGTAAATAAGTTAAAAAAAATTATTTGCAACTTTAAAAATAAATATCTTAAAAAAAGAATTTTTATTTCTTTGGAAAAATATTAAAACTGAATGGATGAAAATTTTATTGATAAATAAAACAATTAATTTTCTTTTTTTGAACAACCGCTAGTAAAGATTTGATTTCAATTAATTAGATTTTTATTTGTTCGCCTTATAAAACAGAATAGTTAAATATTTCGTTTTCATATTCATTTCTGAATTTGATTGAGCTTTTAATATCCTCTGTGAATTTTTATTTGGGTTCGGTTTCAGATATGATCCTTGACATCTGCAGGTAAGTGGAAAAGTTTACATTTTCCCACATGATTTCAAAAGAATAAGGGAGGGGGGGGGGAAACGGACCAACCGGAAACACGTATATTTTCACATGCTCCTCCTCTCCCAACTTCCGGCTTGTCAGCCTTTTTTTTTTTCTTTCTTTAACCCACTCCATGTAGGGATTAAAAATTCCGAAAGTTATCGTGCCATTCCTCTTTGTTGCATGTGCAAAGAAATGGCCTTGAAAGACTAATTGAATTATGGTGTATTTTTCTTGATATTGTGTTTTATGAGGTCAGGAGTCGTGCTGTTCCCGATCTAGGCCTCGCTCAAAAACAGCACAATAATTAGTAAAAGATATATCAGCCCTTGAAAAAGAATATGTGGAATAAAGGGTTGTAATTTGTGAGTTCCTTGAACTACATGCGTTATTTTTCGTACAAGCTGATACGGTTTTGAAACGTAAGATAAGGTGTAACAATAAATATCCCGGATCGTATTTTCTATCTCTTATCAATATGTCAACGTTTGTTGTTAAACATAGAAGTCGAGATTGTTGCTGTCACAAAATTTCTGGCATTGTAATTGATTCGCATGCATGAGGTAGTATTTATTCTTAGATTGATTATGATTAAAAGTTGTGACAGATTGTGTTTTGCTTGTCATTTTAATTTCTGGATAAAGCAAGCGGTGTGTATAAAGGAATCAGGAAAGGCTTGGAATACTTTTTTTTTTGTATGGAAGTGATTATTTGCAAGTATAAGATCTATGAATAAAGTGTTATTTGTATGCTCCCGCTCTTTTAATTGTTATTCTTTTTTTTATGGAACAAGTATTTTACGTTAATACGTTAGTAATAAATAAGTCCTATGCTTTGTGTACTTTACTCTCAGTTTTAATATTTTTTTGTTTTGATTTTGAAATTTAATCTTACTAGCTACTTATTGATTATTTTTCAATGTAACATTTGATTTGGTCTTAATTGATGATGATATTTATTAGGAGTATTCTCTGATTAAATTTTACGTTTGGTTAAATTTAAAAAAAAAAGCTATAATGTGAAACACTGGTTTTCCTAAGCTCTTTCCACTGAATAAAAATTTGTATGAAAAAATATCAAAATTATTAAAATATTTTTAAAAAAATTAAATATTATATGTTTGAAAATGTTTGAGTGTTGAAAAATGTGATGTCAGCTTCATTATTTGACCATGTTTTAAAAATGAAATGCCTTCTAATATTTAATAACTCCTAATAAAGAAACGGTATTTTAATAAAGATATGCCATTAAAGTCTGGAGGAAAACGATATGCACTTGAAAAGTAAAGAAATAAGTTTAAAAGTAAAGATATTATTGATTTTTTTTTTTAAACAATTACTTGCGTTTTTAATTCATTTTTATTTCTTGGTTTAAATAACAAAATATTTAATGGTATAAATAATTTATTTTATTTAAACATATTCAAATCATTTGCAATGCATCTGCAAAATTTTTCTACAAAAGGCTTTTGAAGCCATCTTTATGATATGTAGAATCCTTAAAAAGGATCGAATTTTCTAGCAAAATCACAGTTGTAGACAATAGCTGTTTTTCCTTTATGTCTGAAAGCACTCACTGTCAAGCGAACTATTAAAGATTTGGGTTACTAGTTTTTGCTCACTAATGAAATTTTGCTTTGACTTGTTGTTGAGTTCATTTTGAAGAACCGTTCAGATTTGTTTAAAATAGCAGTTGACAAAAGTGAATTAAAATTGTTTTAGCAAATTAACTTTCGTTTCTTTGGTTTGTGAGTAAAGTGAAAGTATTATTATTTAAACTTATTAATTAAATTAACTATTTTTAATTTATATTAATTAAATCATATTATTTTTGATAGATTATATTATGTGAAGATCGTTTTAAACTCGTCTTTTGTTGCATTAAAAAATCTGCTTAGAGATTTATACAATTTCGCTAGCTTTATTAAATACATAGAAGAATTCCTTCTTAAATGATAGTTATTATTATCATGTCAGAACTTGATGTTGTTTTGGGAATGAGGTTTGTGGTGTCAAAAAAATCCGTAGGCGAAAAATAACAATTTTATTATCTGCACGAACATCTAAAAAAAATCAGCTTTTAGTGACGGATTGTCATTGGATTTGCAAAAGCTCTGGTTAAAAAAAAGTTAATGACTGTAGCAAATAAAGCCTAGAAAAATGTCATTTTGAGCACGTAATTATATGAAAGAAAATAAATAGGAAATATTGTTTTTTCAAACAATGAATGTGAAACAAAGTTTTTTCGATCATTGGCAATACTAAAGTGACTCATTCAATGAAACAATTAAAATGAATAAAAATATAATTTAACTTGCACGAACACGTGGTGCTTGGCCGTTCAAGAGATTATGTTCTGACATGATGCATTGAAACATGCATAGCAGATTTCATTTTAATTATTGTTTTTTTTTCTTCCTCTTCATTTAAAATTTGCAGAAAATGGTAAGGTACTTAGAACATTCATCTCTCAACTTCTTTCAAACATCTGAATATGTGATCTTGATAATGAATCACAACTTATTTCTTAGCCCCTGAACTGGCTGCTTTTATTCTGCTATCTATTATGCTTAGATGACATTTATTACGGGTTTTTTTGTCGTTTTGATTTAAATGAAAAATCTATCAAATACTTGAGGCATTTATGTATTCCACATAATTTTGGTGTTTAATCGTAACTTATGAATGACTACATACGGTATTGTAAAGATATATTAAATTTTGATAAAAATCCATCAGATTTACAAATTCCTTTTTAAATTAGAGAAAAAAAATTAAAATTTAGAAAAGCTGATTTTGATGCGAACCAATTTTTCAGTAGATAACTACAAACCAAATTTCATAGTTCAATTATCTGCTTTGTAGAATATTCTGAAGAATTTATTTCTTCAACCATACCGAATCATGTAATTTGAAGAGTGTGACATTCTAACATCACTGTTTTATTTTTATAAAAACCCGGCTGCTTTGTAACTGATGCTATTGAGTAGATAATTTTATTAAATTTTGCAAGAGTGAAAATTGTTCTCTTCATATAAGATTCTGAAGGCTTCTCCAGAAAATATCAATTATGAAAGAGAGAGATAGAAAGAAAAATGTTTACATTGCAAATGTAATATTTTAAAGCTGTTCAGAATTTTTTGACGTCTTTCATAAACTTATTTTTTAATATCTGTTTGACAAAATTATTTTTAGCTACATGTTATATAGCATGTCTTTTATATGAAAAATCTGATACATTCGATGGGGGGAACAACTTCATTTTTAATAATATTGATTGTAAAAATATGAATCTGCTCTTTTTTAATAATGTCGTTGAAAAATTACTTTCATTCAATCGAATCCGGGAACACTTGTATATGAAAGCTTTGAATGCAACTTTTACTAATATGTGACATCTGTCTAAAGTGTAAATGCTAATTATTTTTAGCTCAAAAACGCATGCGGGTTTTATGCGGAATTGAATGCATTTGCAAGAAACGTTATTTTATTATTTTAAGGGAAAGAAAAATACTGTGAAAGCGTACTGCTTCCTATTGGACACTTAAAAATAACATTTTTCGTGGTTGCCATTTTTAAAAAGTGTTATTGATTGTTTACAGTTAGTCATTTTAAGTGGCACGAATTTAAAAAGCTTAATAAGACATTCACAAGCACACACATAAGATATATTTTCGTAATGTCTAATGGAGATAATGGTTCAAAAGCGGGAAACGCGTTGAAAACATTTTTTTAAAAAATATTTATTGAAAGAAATGTTGGAAATTGGATGTAAATTGATATTTCCGAGGCAAAAAAGATCTCACCCGACCCATTTTTTCTCGTCGAATTCTAACTAAACCTGAAAAATGGATTCATAGCGGTAATCCGTAACCCTTATTGGAATGAAGGAATAGGTGCGTGTCGAACAGGTTAATCAGTGCTGAAACAAAGTTCCAAGTGTAGAAATTCGTCTTTCCGTATTTCAACTAATCTCTCTTCTTATTTTCATTTCTTTCTCTTTGTACAAATATTCTTTTCGGAAACCAAAATTAACCTGATGGGATTGCATCTAAATAACTAGACTTTTTTCAATTCCTTCTATTAGTTCACTTTCAAATTTTCAAATTCTGTTCTTATTGAAATTGTCAATCGTTAATAAGATACTTTTTATGCATTCACTCAAGTTCAAAAACGTTTTTTAAGGCTTGTAGTGAGTAACGGTGTTAATACAGTTTTTTCGAATGTTAATTCATTGATTTTTTATGTATCAATTAAAAACTAACTTTCTCTACAAAAATCTTTATTCCTCCACCGCCAAATGAGTAAGACTCCAGTTTGTTTTTTCCCAAAGCTAGTGAGGTTAGGCTTAACATGTTTTCGAACGATTATTTCAAACGATTCTGTTTGTTTTCTTAGTGTTTGATTCATTTAAAATTAAACATTGTTTATTAATTCGTTTTTCGGATTCATTTTGAAGTAATTTCGAATTAAAGTAAAAAAGAATAAGGGAGATTAAAAATTTATAATCTGCATTGCGTTACCACAACTGGGTGGAAGATTCATGCATTTGCGTTGCCCCAATTGACGTTGAAAATTTACGCATGCTCTGTATGTTCTGACTTACTTTCAACGGATACGGACTTGATTTTGTTTTGGCCAGGCATAATTGTGTGACAAATTTATATTAATTGTAATTATTTAATAAAAAGTAACTAAAATAAATTTTTTTCTTTGATGACCTAAGAACGAATTGACTTGCAATATATCTTCTTTATATTACTTATCTTCTTTATATCTCTTATTTCATGACAGAATTCATTTTCTATTTTGTGGACAAATATTATACTTACGAAAATTACTTTAAAAAAATCTTTCATATATTTTTTTAACCTCTGAAAGAGCGGATTTTTTTTCTTGTAAAATAACTGTATAAACTTGATGAATTTAAAATCAAACATTGTCAATGAATCGATTTTTCCGATTCATTTGGATGTACTTAAGAATGAAAATAACCAGAATATAGAAAATTCGAAATTTCTAATTTGTATTGCCTACCCCAACTTAGGTAGGAAAAGCACGCATTTTGCGTTGCCACAATTGGTTTTAAATTCTCAATTGACGTTGATATTTTAATAATAGTATAAAATTTTGATCAATTATTTATAGTAATTGTAATCGTTAGGTCGGGATAGTCTGGTTGGTATGGCGTTGAATTCGCATCTCTTGGGCTGCGAGTTCGAACACCATGTATAGAAAGGAGAATGGAACATTGCCAGAAAATTTGCCTTCTATTTTGCCGCTTAATATTGTGATTTTGTCATATTTATATTAATTGTAATTATTTAATAAAGAGTAACTAAAATAATTTTTTTCTTTGTTAATCTAAGTAGGATTTAAATTTTAAAAATTTGTTTTTTTGTATTACTTGTTCAATAGTTGGTTCAAATTCTATTCGAATCGAATTGTAACGTTATTTTGAGAGAAAACTCTCAGTTTAAATTGTAGACTGATAAAACTGTTCATGTCGAAACTGATTTCACTTATCTTTATCAAATAGTCTCGCATAGCGTAATCTATTATTTAAAGTTGCTATTTCTGCCATCTCACTTTTTTGCAAACTCATTGATTATCGTCGTTTCCCAACATATTTTAATGTACTAGTATCTGATGTAACATCAGCTTTTAAAACGATTTTATATATTTCCAAATTTCTAAAAATGGTGTTAAAGTTCGGAATTACGAGATTTTATTATAGCGTTGACTTTTTAGTTTTTTTTTAAAAATTCATCACGCATTGTACAATTTCATTCGAAGCGATTTGTAATTGTTTTTCTTGTGTATTAGTTTTTTTTTTTATAAATTGAAAAATTGAATGAACAAAAACATGCTATTCCAAATTTTATTACTTAATTTCATAATACGAAATTATAGATGCAATACTAAATTTACCCTAACATAAGAAAAAACATATCATCATTTTTCAACTTTCCTTTTCGATTCATGATGAAATAAAACGTAAAACTATGTATTAATTTTTAAGTTCAAGCGTTAAATTGAATTTTTATTCCTAATAAAGATGAATATGTTCGCGCGTGAAGCGTCTCGGCGCTGTACAAGTTAGACCGTTCGATTTAAAGCTACCAAACTTGGCACGAGTGTACTTTGGAAGATTAAAATGTGCAGTTTGGAGATTATTTTTTTTTTGAAATTTGAATTAATTAAAAGTAAACAAAAATTTGGCAGTATTTATCGATATCTTCCAAAAATATTATTCTGAACGATTTTTAATATTTTACTGAATATGATTGCATTGGACCAAAACCAAAGTAATATGAGATTTGTATTACTTTTGAAAAAAATTAAGAAGTCTTATTTGTTGATTGTAACAGAATGTATGTTATTTAAATATGCGAATTATTTGTGTTATTTAAAACCTTTTGAAAATGGAACTAAAAACTGAAATTTATGAAAAATCTGGGTAATTTTTATTGAATAATTCTTTGAGATATTGCTTGAATTAAAAAAAAAAACTGTTCTGTACTGCATACGATTGAGCGATTATACCTTTCTCTGTTCACCTTATATATATATATATATATAATGTTTCAGCAAAAAAGTTTTTGTATTAATTGAAGTTTTATCTGATTTCGCTTCAATTTCAAAGTTCATATTTTGAGGGAGAAAAATAGTGAGATACATAGTACAGTGAATAGAACAAGTATGATGTTTTTATTGGTATGAGCTATATCTCAAAATATAAAGCTTAAAAATATTTTGTTAAGATACTAGGTTACATAAACTATTTAAATGAAAATTTTAGCGAGCATTAATAGTTTAAAATAAAGTGCGGCTTTCTTGTATTTGCCTTTTTTGGTTGATATACGTTATTTCCATTATTTGGAGAAAATGTATGTTGGCGATCATGTTTTCTAACATGATCATATCTGTTTTATTCAAAAGGTATAAACGCAAACCTGAAATAATAGGGAGGGGACCTGAAATAATTTAGTGGAATGAAAAAATGAATCAAGCAAAACGTTCTATTTTGGAAGATTTGTAAATTCACAATCGTTTGTTGATGATTATTGCAGTTTAACACCTAAACCGGTTTAGTTTCCTTACTATCTAATAAGATGACACCTTCTATTTTGGGAATATTTTCTTATTTTCATTCAAATGGAAATCTATGGAATACTTGGCTTTTCTACGCATTCGAAGTCATTTTATAATTGTTATGAATGATTTATTTTTTGTTTACAATTATCAAAATTCGATAAATCGATGCACGTACGGCGTACGGGCAAACCGGTTAAAGGGTTAAAATATAACGATATAAAAGTTTTTTTTTTAAATCTCTTTTGTGTGTATCAATATAATTATAATCTAGTGACGAATGTTTAATCTGCGTTTTACGTTTCTCACGCTTGTTTTTTATTGTTAGTCTAGTAAGGTTGATTATTCCACTGAAATTCTTTCATAATGATAGCCATTGTCTTTCCCCAGTAATTATACTTAATATGAGTGAGGCACTTCTTTTTCCATGATGTGCAGTAACCGTAAAAGTGCCTCCTTATACGATGATTGTTCCGGTCTCACATTAATCAATTTAATTAACACTTGGAAGTCCAGCTTCGACGGAGCGATAAGAAAGCTGGTTAGTATTGATCTCACGACCAAAGTCTGATAAATTGCCTTATCGCCTGTTAATCCACCTATTGGGAAGGAGGGGGGGGGGAATGGCGTCTTGACTCCTGCTTTCGGAACAAGAAGCACCCAAATTGAATCGTTTAGAATGCCGTTTTTTTTCTTTTTGGAAAAGTTTTTCTCTCTCTCTCTCTGAAAAGCTAGTAACGGTTAGCACTGTGGGTTGCTGACTGTTATCTGGAATGATTTCCGAAATTCCCAGTGAATAATAGTGTGATATTGTTCATTTCAAATTCTTGTTTCTTCTTTTCACCTTTCTTCCTCCTTTTTCTTTTTCTTTTAAGATGTTCACTTTGAAACGCGGATAATGGGTTTTTTTCTTCGTCTTTTCTTGGAAAACTGTGACGCAAAAAGAATCTTTCAAAGTGAATAAGTATTCTCAACGAATGGCATTCAATATTATGTAGATTATTTTCCACTTTATTTCTTTTTTATGTGACCTGAGAGGGTTTTCTAAATTATTTCCTTGTGAGAAATAATGATGTGGATTTTTTATTTTCTTCTTCGTTTTGTTTGCTTATTGCTTATTTTGAAGTTTTATTTCGAAACTTAGCAAAGTTTGCTTTGAAAAGAATCTTGAGAGGGCAAATGTTTGAAACTTTGGAAAATAAGCCATTAAATCGTAGTTGCTTGAAAAATGTTCGAGACTTTGAAAGTAAGTCGTTAAATTGTGGTTACTTGATATGATTTTCAGTGTGAAATAGACACTGAAACTGCATTGTAGCATTATAGTTAGATAAAGAATTTATAAATCGTTAAATATGCTTTAATTTAGAGATTTTTTTAGTTTTCTGAATAAAGGTTCGGTTACATTTAACATTTCGTAAGATGACGATAGTGTAAAGGTCAATTTGATTTCTCTTACATTTCTTTTACCATTTTATAAGACTTGATGCTTTTGCTGACCGACTCATTCGCCTTGGTTATTTGTTTTTATGCTAATAAAACGTAAATGTGGAATGCATTTTTTGTATTTCACCTTTTTATTTGATATGACTGAAAAAAACTAATTTAATTAAAAAATTAGCTATTAATAATTGTTGGCGGGGGGTGCAATTTTAATGCAATTTTTCAAGTACTAATTTTAAATTAGCATTTGATTGTTATGATGAAGGAATTTCATTTAACTGTTAAAAACATACAGTTACAGAGGCTTTGATTGAAATGCTTGGTATTTTCTCCAAATAGTATAATTATGAACGAATACCTACTTTGTTTAAAATGATTACTAGCAAAGCCTTGTAAGTTGATTACTTGCAAAGCCTTGTAAGTTGATTACTTGCAAAGCCTT
>JAOUZG010043195.1:5238046-5255546 GCA_026289955.1 Argiope argentata
AGTTGATTACTTGCAAAGCCTTGTAAGTTGATTACTTGCAAAGCCTTTTGCAAGCAGCATAAGTCAGTAAAATTAAAATAGTTGCAGATTGTTTACTGCATTTAAAATTTTTATTAAACATTAAGAAAAAAAAATTGTACAGAAATGAGATTGATAAAATTAAAATGCCAATTTTTGGTTTTTAACTAATGCAAGGCCATTTTTGGAAAATAATAGTTTTGGAAGACAATGTCGTCAATTTGTATTGAGTACCGATGCAAGATGAGTCTGCATTACTCATCTTGCGACAATTAATCCTCTTTTCATGCTGGATTAAAATTTGTTCGATACCGGTTTTTTGATTTGTTTTGCATGTTCTGTCCTCTGATTGAATGGAGTTTTTAGTGAAATGATTCCTTGAACTAGCAAATAAGTGATTAAATGCTGCTGAAAGAACGCTCGATGAAGTCTTAACACTTTCCTTTAGCGATTTATTTACATTTGACTGTTGCCATTTAATAATAGGTAATGAGAGCGATTTCTGTATGTTAGCGTGTTCTGTTTATATACTATCATTCGCTGAATGTATTCATAATTTCATATTACCAGCTTCCTGAATGATTATTCATAGAATACCTTGTATGAACTTTGTTTCATATGACACCGGTGATTAACTTGATTTCAAGATATTGTTAAATAACACTTGTTAATGCATCTTATTTGTCGTCACTTTAGATATAATAGATGCTCGATTTTCTTGAAGAAAAGGCAGTCGTTACGGTAAAAGTTTTTATTATTTATCAAATTTAAGGTATCGAACATATTGGATTTTTTTAGTATAAGTGTTTGTGATCCTAATACATAACCTTTTTGGAAAAGTTGGTTGCAGTTATCACAGATAAACGGCAAATCACAACAAGAGCACTACAGATTTTTGATAAAACTTTTTATATTTCCAAAAAAAAAAAAATAATAATTTGGGATACAAGAAGTAAAAAATAACTGGTTGAGCACGTTGGTAGGATTCGCGAAGCTCATTGAAACTTGGATATGACTAAGGAAGTTTGAAATTAATAATAGTAGTTTGATTTCGTAACCACGTTTAGGGAAAAATGATTTATTATGTAATAGCGGATATACATATTTACTATTGTTTGAAATAGAATTTCATGTTTGTTAATGAATTTCCATTTGTCACTAATAAAAAATGAGCCATTTCCTTAATTGCATAAAAATTTTTTGAAAAAAAGATAACAATTCAATAGTAATCGACTTTTGGGGGGCGGTAAAAAAACTGTTGGTAATATTTGCTTTATTCATTTGTAATCTGAGTCGATTCAGTTGTGTTTTAATAAATCGTTTCGATTATATAATACCATTTCTCGGATCCTATTCCCATCGAATTCACAACAAAACAAAATGCATGCTGATTTCAGCTATTTGAAAAATGCCGACACCATAAAATCTGTGTAATAAATGGCATTCACGGGTTGCGAATTCATTTATCATGAATCACGAGTAGAATTTATTCTCCAGTATTTTGAACCTCTTTTAAATCCAAATATATATTGAAACTTTAAATCCAATATATCCTGTTGCTTTGAAATCTGCTGGTAGTTTCTGTTTTCTTATTACTGAAGTAAATTGTAAAGAAACCATCGGATAATTGATGGATTTGAACTAATTTTCTTTTATGAAACTCATTGTTTTGTATTTAAATTTTATGTTTACTTTCATAGATATAAAAATGTAAAATTTTCTTTTAGGATCTTCTGTAAAAAGGACTATCTTTCATTGAAAGTATATATGCACTACATAAATGTTAAAAATTTCCAGTTTTTTTTTTTTGATTATAATAAACATTTAAATTATAATGTATAAAGTTAGAAGCTTATAAACGGTAAAGTTATCAAAAAATAAGAATTTATAATACCAAGTTATATTTCGCTAATAACTACCAGTCATGTGAATTTTATAAATAATATTAACAGTTTTTCTGACATAAAATACCAATTAAAAATTAACGAATTAAAACTTATCATTCAAGAATTAGCGTTTGAATAATGGGAATATCCACGTGCTATAACATACACCAGTTAATCATTCCTTACTCCCAATATCATTTAATTTTAAATAATTAATATTGAAATATATTAATTATTTTATATGTCAGATTTAATTATTGCCAATTTCTTAGATGAAATTTAATATAAACAATATAAAATTAGTCCATTTAATTTTCTAACAGTAAAGAATTTTAAAACATTTTTTTAGTCTTCGAATACACTAAAGTGGAGTATTATTGATTGAACTACGCATGTTTCATTTCCCTTTCATTTTAAAAGAATGAAGCTTTATTGTTGCAGATCAATGCGTAATAAAATGAATGCTTGCAGTGAATACAGCCTTCCTATTATAATCAGCATTAGTGGTCTTCTGTCGATTTTCTTCAATACTTATGTAATATATAATCTTCTATTATTTTCTGCAATATTTAAATACTCAGCGGCATTGGGATAGTGTAGAAAAGGAAATGACAAACCCTCGAAGGTCACCACAGTCCGCAAGCAATGTACCTCCCTCCAATATCCGCATTGTCTTGTGTCTCATAATTTAGTATTGAAAACTGAGTAGGTTTTCTAGACGCATTCCCTTCCTTCTGTTGAATTGAAAATTTTATAAATATATGCAATTTTCATTACAAGCTTGAATGCAGAATTTTATATATCTAAATCATGGCATTTTTAAGTTGTCTAGTTCACAAATAGGCAGGCATATTTACGAAAATGTGTGCTTTTGGATTCGATGAGGCTGATTATTTCAACTCTATGAGTCTGAACGTATAGAAATTTGCCCAAATCTGGAGGACTATTTTTTTTTTTAAATAATCACATCACAACCATTTTGTAAAGATGTTTTTGACAATTGAGAGTGAAATCATAAATTCAATTTTTATTTTGTTTACTTTTTATAAACGAAAATTGAAATGAATTTTAGTAGATTATAATCTGTAAGATCTTGCGATAAGAGTAAGCCATTGTATCAATCGTCACATTACTTCGAAACAAAAAATACTGCATTCCCGTTTCGTAACGGCATTACTCAATGACTGATGCATTGGAATCTGATAGAAATTAAGTTCTTTTTTATGATTCATTTCCTAATAATTGCTGACTTTTCCTTATTGAGAGTTCATTATATTTTGCGAATAAAGGTACACTATTTAGTTAACAAATAGCTTTAAGTACAATAATGTTGTGAAAACCGGTTGCTATTTCATGAAACATCACTACGAAATGAATTAATAAGCAGAAAACTAGCACTGAACAACTTGGATTTTTACTCATAATGAATCTATGCTCATGGTAAAATAACATTTAAATAAGTATTTTATTTTCAGACCTATAATACTCATGCTGTCCTCTTTCCTATATTGCATATTTAATATGCTAATACTCGTACCTCTACCACTAACAATTTTGAATGTCTGTGTTGATGCTCTACAAATCGCTTGACCTAGAGCTATCAAACTTTCCACATACTCACTTTGAAATGTAGGGATATGTATTGGTTGATTTTCTTTCTTTCTTTTTTAAATTGGAATTTAAATTGTGAAGAAATTAAGTGAAGTTTTGGCATTTTTAGTTTGGCACGATAGCTTCCAAAAATATTATTGGGTAAAAATAATTTTTACATTGTCTTCAAATACAAAAATTTATCTTTTTAATGATAACTGACACACACACACACACATATATTATTTTTAGTTAATTTAAGTTAAGCGCATTTTACAAAAACATATTCGCTTTATAATAAATTTAAAAGTGTAACTGAAATCATTTTCTTTATTGCTAATATTAATGTTTTTCATCGGCATTTATTATTGCAAAATGTTATAAATAAAACTTTTCTAATTACCAAAATGCTGGAACATCAGTAAAACATCCGTAAAATTGATATGGAACGAGGTGAATTTGCTTTTGTGACAAAATTACACTCTCATTCGTAAGAAAAGAATTTTTATAAAACTAATATTAAAAAAAAAAAGACTGTAAAAAATTAAATGAAATTATCGTTTGCGTTTTTTCAAGAAATTGTTAAGTTGAGAGGTTTAAATGATGAAATCGTGTACGGCAATTAATATTTCATTCAAACGTTTTGTTGATCAAAATATAAAAATTCAACATTTTTTTTCTGTTATTGAATACGTATAAATAAAAGGGATGCATTTATTGAAACTTAAGAAATTTTTTTATGCCTACAATTAAAATTCAACTCCAGAATCAAACAATGGTGCACATTTTTTAAACTGCGCTAATTTTTAAACGTTGTTGTTTCCTGGATTATAATTGGATGTATAAAGACAGAAAATTGGGGAATAAATAGCGCAGTGAATAGAACAGTGTAAAATTTCTAATTTAGTATGGTTTACATATCTATCAAAATATGTTTAAAAATATTTTACCTAGGAAACCATTTAAGATTCAAGGACAGAAAATGTGTAATTAGAATTTTAGCAGCCATTAATCTCTGTGAAACAAATGGCTTCCTGGTTGATTATTAAATAATGGGGAAAAAATCCCCACTTTTTGGAACATTTTAATGTTTTATTGAAACATTTTCATATATCTATTTGAAATTCACGGCGGACATAAACCGTTAAGACCTTGCAAAGTAAAGCTACACATCCAAACTAGTTGAAGAGATGACACTTTTAGCTGAAATTTACGATGGCAGGATGAACTACTTTCGAAGAACAGAAAAAGGTGAACTGGATCAAGTAGGATGTTATGAAACAGCCTTAGTGAGTTTTATTTTCTTCATAAAAGCAGACAGGATTGCGGAAGAAAAAGTCATTACGGTCAAATGATAACAAATAAAATCATTTGTTCTTCTGCTTTCCTTGAAATCGTTTCGAAACGGCAATAATTCGAAACTTATCTTTTTCTTGTGAAGAGAGAAGGCTGTAATTAAGATTCTGCTTTTGTAATTACTACGAACCATTCAGTTACACGAAATTTCGAATAGTTCCATTTCTCATAGTAAAATAAGTTAATAATAATCTCTTACTGAATACTTTGCAGCGACGTATTTAGACATTTTGAAACCATTAGTGTATTTTGAGACCACTCAATTTGAAAACTGGTTACCTTAATTTCAGATTCCAGAATATATTTTAGTTTATTCTTTTTTAATAATTTATTTTATATTTTTATTTTAATTATTTTATGAAAGTGTTTTGTTTATTTATTATGTCTTATTACTTTATTCCTGTTGTTTGTACACAATATTAAAAATATTGGCAATTAAAAATTTTGTAATTACTAATTAAGCATAGAACCACATATAAGAGTTTGACAAATTATACTTGACAAAATATTTATACTGTCTTAATATTTTTTATGATTCATAAATTTTTCTTTCCTGTTATCAATTCAGTTATTCAGCTAATAGATTAATTACATTTTTAAATCGATTTACCTGCAGTACCTTTCCATTCTAACGGTCCTAGATAGCTGCCTATTTTGCTTTGCCATAAGTTGTTACTGATGTTTTGTATTAAATTGAAATATAGCATATTTTCATTTATCTTTCTTATGCGTAGAAAATGGCTATTGGTTAAATTTAGCCATTAACTAATTTATTAATTTTTGTGAATGTTCCAAATTATAAATAAGTCGATACTCTGGATGAAATCCAAATTTAATTTGTCTTAGCTATTAATTATTTCGCTCTTAGGCTATAAAAAATTCCCAAATTAATACCGAACATAACATACAACAAGTTTTTTTATTTATATTATATGATTGCATAAAAAACACATAATTATTTAGTTTTTCTTTCACCATTTCTATTTATAAAAGTATGCCAAAGTATATACATATAAACGTGTACTTAAAACATATTCATTAGAGAAAGGAATTGAAAAAGTGTGTAGCAGTATAATATAAACATTTTGTAGTATTTTTTAAAATTCCTTTTATGTTTTTTTGTAATTATTTCATTCTTTGGAAATTATTAATGATTTTGGATCTTTTAATGTTGTCTTATTTTAAAACTCTTAAAATATCCTTTAATAAGTTATATTAAATTAGGTTTGAAATTCTATCTGAAATACTATCTCGCATTTTTAGCTTCTTCATTTGATTAAAGATCGAAAATTTTTATTACTAGGTTCTTTTCTTCATTTTTTCCTTATTGCTAACTTTTCATTTGTGATCAGGGTAAAGCGGCAAAGAAATTTGGCGGAATTCTACAATATTTGGCGATTTTCCGCTGTCGTCCGCCTAACGGAAAAGTATCGAGATCAGTTTAGATTTCTAGTCGATAAAAGTTTGATGTACATATATATAGTAAAAATTTTTAGTCTTTTCTTTATACGCTAATAAATCTTTATTATTGAGACTAGATGAAAAGCGAAAGTTCTTCAGGATTTCGTCTTCTTACGCTAATATGGCATACATGATATACTATATACTGTTTCATAGATTTCAAATTCATTTTTTTGTTTTAAGATAAAATCTTTATTATTATTTTTTTTTTTTGAAACTCGGAGTAATCAGGTTCTCAAACAAAAGCGCATATACATTATTTGTTTCCTATATTGATTTTCGTAAAACAGTTTTTCGCAAGATTTAGACCGATATTCGAAATAAATGTAACAAGGCATTCCTTTTTTTACATTCTATTATTATTATTATTATTTGAGATATTGATCTGAGTACATTTCCATGTAATTAAAACAGTTTAAAATACATGGTGAGTAAAAATAACGGAAAAATAAGTAAAGAAAATATTTTTTTAAATAAAAAAAAGGCATTAGTAATATAATTCGAGTTAATATTTAAGAGATAATCGTTTGCTTTTATTAAAACCATAATTTAAGCTTTTATAAAAAAAATTCTATTTATGATTAAAAAAATTTTTTTTGGTTTAATATTTTATTATCTATTCCATTCTATATGTAATGTTAAAAGTGAGTTGATTGAAAAATTTATTCTCTCAAAATAATTTGAAATGTTTAAAAATTTTGAACATGGCAATAATTTTAAGCATATAGAAAGATGACTCTCTACATTTTAAAATGATTAAAAGTATTTTGCTCTTAATTTTTTTTTTTGGAATTTGTCAAAAATTCAGTTTTTATCTCGCCATTACTTATTAAAATTTGAAAATTTCGATTGAACAGTTTTGAACTATAGTTCTAAGTTAATAACATTAAATATTTGAAGCAAAAAGTGGAATTTGGGAAAAAGTATTAAAACCCCCTCTGTTTACGTCAAAAATAGAGCAGTAACTTTGACCTAGATTCATGACCTTGCAGTGAAGGATATTATCATTTTCATTAACCTTTGCTAATTTTTTATTCATACTTTATATATTTTTTTAATTAGATAAAATATCCTAAAGAACTTTAAAAGAGCATTTGAAAAGATAAAATTTTGCACTTTAAAAATACCATGGAAATAATTAATTATCTCTGGGGAAGAAATGGTTTAAAAGCTCATAACTGACTTAATTTATTAAATAATAATAAATTGAAAAAAATTAATCCCAGTGTGCACATTTTTAGCATACAAAGTATACCCGTGTCAAATTGGGTTGCTCTAGATTAGACCCATTGTCGCCACCCAAACAGCCAGTCTTTCATCTTTATTAGTAATAAAAATAAACCCAGCTTATCGCATTTATTTATAATGAAACAGGCTCACTTGTCGCATTAATGTCTGTCAGTTACAAATCTTGAAAATCTTATTATTTATTGATATCTATCCTTTACAACAATATACGAAGAATTTATATTTCTTAAATAAAAGTTTGGTTTACGAATATAAATGAATAATATAAATTTAAAACTCTTTATTCGCGTTGAATATTAATACTGTGTGTATGCTGCATTGATTTTGAAAGCAAGAGTAAGTTTAAGTCGATTTTTGGTGTTTGTATCAAATATTTTTTTATTTAATATTCTAATCTGAACTGTTTTCATTATTTAAAATTACTTGGATTTTAGGAAGCTACTTTCATTTTAATATTTGCACTATACTAGTTTTTAGTGGTATATCTTTAAATGCCATTTTCTCCAATTCTTACCTTTGGTTAAAATCTTAATCTTACAAAGAAGCTCATAAACTAAAAGTTTTTCAAAACATCCCGCAATTCCCGAATTACAAGATCAACAATATGTTCACTTTGAATAGTTTAACAGTTGTTTTAAGGCTTAATAATTCGAATAGGAGATTGAAAATTTCATGGTATTTATCAGAAGCCAGTTTTTAAAGATAAGATCGAAGATAAAGGAATTAAGTAATATATTTATCTGCAAAATTTTAAACAAATCATTTGATAAAATTCTATTTTTTAATTTATCATTATTATTTATTTATCGCTTTAGATCTTTTTTTAGCAACAACAACATCATCATTATTATTATTGTGCTTTAACTGGTATATTTTTGTTTCACAGCGTTTTTCTTTCTGTTTTATGCAAAATTTCTGATAAATAAACATTTTGCTTCAAAAAAATCTATCCCAAACATAAATTCATACGTCGGGAAATGCTAATTATATTGTGTAAATTCTCTATTATTTATCTAGTTTTTAAACTGCACTTAGCGAATTTGATAAAATGCACTCATTTCACTTCTATAATTAGTCTTCAATTTTTTAGTGGAATTTAAGCGTGTTTTTACTTTAATTTCGGAGCCGATTCAATTTAATTGATAACTGTAACATTCTTCATAGAATGGCATGATAGGAAAATTTATCTGTGGTCAAGCAATATATTTGGTTCAATAACCAGGTGATTTATCTCGATAAATAGTAAAAGTGAATGTTGTTTCTCTCTTCTCTCTCAATATGTGTGTATGTATGTAGTGCGTGCGCTTACGGCCTGATTACTAACCGTTGAACCCCAAAGTACCAAATTTAGTATCTTGAAATTTTAATTAGAATTTCGATTATTTTAATTTGAATTCGATGAAATTGTCTTACAGCTTCCCAATTTTTAAAATTAGTAATATTTATACATTGCAGAATTTGCTACTATTTTTTTATTGTTGCAGTAAAATTTAAGCAATTTTTGCTGTTTCATCATCTATTTAATTGCACATTTTCGTCCCATTGTTAGAGGCCAAGGAATAAAAATTGTGCTTGCATTCTTATATTCTTTGACAATGCCGTAATGACTTTTTTTCTAATCTTATTTTATTCAGATATTTTTAATTTTTTTTAAAAAAAGTTTAGTAAAATATTAGTCATATCCTGATATCCGTTGGGAATGCTTAATTATCGTGCATGTTATTTAATTTTTTTACCATCATGTATCCTGTTGAATGTACTCGTACAAAGCATATGATTAATCATACATTGCACAAAGCGTCATATCAATTTAATATTAAAAAATGTTGTTTTTGCATAAAGAATAAGAAGTTGAAGTTGTAGCACTGCATAAGACAGCAAACAATTAGATAGTGTGGAATATATGTTTTTTATTCTATCGGAATACAACTTCATTAGAATTGTTTATCTGCTTAATAGTGAGGTTACTAAAAACTACTCAGCTTAAATTTCAAAGTTAATTTTTTTTCTCCGTTTTTCTTAAGGAACAAATATTTTGCTGAAATGATTTTATTGGTTGCAAACCGGAATCATTCTAGACATAAATGAAGTTTTTATTTGCTTTGACAAAAGTTAAATTTTCTTTTCCTTTTCTTCTCTTTTTTTTTTCTATTCACGAAAAGTTGAATAACATCACGCTTCAAGTATGATTAATGCAAAACTTCTGAAGCTTTAATGTACTTTTACTCTTTTTTATATATTTCATTATTTTTTCTGGGATATATTTTGCATCACAAAAAAGAATAATCTGATAAAGAAGAATTATTTCATTACTTCGCTTTTTTTTATTCCTTGGACAAAAGTACTGCATTTTTCATAATAGTAGTTATGCGCTTATTCTGATCATACATCAAAGTACAGTTTTATGAAGATTTTTTCTTGAAACCAAATTGAATTTTTTTTACCCATTCGAGTATGGCTACTTTTATCTTCATAAACTTATTTATTCAAATCTTTAAAAAATTTTAAAATCAAGTTAAAAAGATACAAAAAAAAAACACACCACACACCTTAAATCAAAGTAGTTGATTTTTTTTAAAAAAATGGTTATGAGTTTGAGTTATAAAAATCATTAGCTTGATTTTTTATTTTTTAGTCTGTTGCTGTAAAGTAAATCATTAACTACTTTATGTAAATTAATAATACCTGAATTATTAACTATAATATTAATATTTAATTGAAATATTGTTATTATAATTAATAATTCAACGTTATTAATCATATCAATATTAAAATTATACAATTATTTAATCTTGAATGATTAATTTTAATATAATTATTAATAACTCAAGATGTTACTATGCTGATCAGTTATAACTCAGGTACTTTTTGAAAAATAAGTTTTTTTAAAAAAGGTTTTTAATTAAAAATTATTAAAAATTTTAATATTTTTTTTCAGTATCTTCAGAATATATTATATCTCTCAAAAACAATTTTTATACAACTTTGAAATTCAATAAATATTAACTTTTCAATGATATTAATTTTATTTCGGAGTATTTTTTTTTTATTAATTCAAGTAAATTTTTCTGGATTTCTGATATGACAGCTGACACTATACATTTTTCTATGAAATGCTAAACAGGCTATTTAGTTGAAGATTCTGCATGCGTAATAAAAGCTTTAATTTAAATGACTGTTAAAGCCATTAAAAATATTTTATTTTAGAGTACGATTTGTGCTTTTATTCTAAATTTACTCCAAGCATTACATGTTTTTTAAAGTATAATTTTATGATTTTGTAAAATTAATTTAAAAACGGCAACAAAATTGTATGTATCGCAGACAACAAAATATTTTTGTCATAATACTACAATTTTTGTACTAAAGGTTAAAATACTTTTGCATGTTTTTGCATCTTTAGAGATGTAATTGAAATGTAACTATTTATTCTTTACACCGTCTTAAAGATTTAGGGGTTTTTTAGTGGTGTGTGCTTATTTCTTTTTGAGGGATCACTGTGCTGTCTGAAGCACATTAATAACAACACCGATAGTCTAATAATAATTTTTAAAAATTTAAATACATTCGACCTTTTAAATTTCCTTTTTAAAATTTAATTTTATACAGCGTTGGATATGCTCGCTCATACATACGTGCACATATATGCACGTGAGTATAAATTCAGTAGCTGAATGAATAAAAAATAGTATTATAGAACATACTTAAAAATATTTTCAAATATGTATTAAAATTGGCAGAAAAAAAGCTATTCTAAAATGAAATTGAAATATTAATGATTTGAAGTGTTTAATATGAAATTTAAAATATTGAATGATTGAAATATTGAATAGGAAATATAAAACATTGAATCGTTGAAATATTGATGATGATAAAATTGAAATATTTATTAGGTAAATAAAGGGTTAAACGATTTTTTCACAATGTATGCTGCATTTTAGAAATAGTGTGTCTACTTATAAATATTATCATACTAATAATTATACTGTTGTTTCCAGATTATTTGTAATATGTATGTGGGTACTACTGTATGATTATGATTTGTGTGGATGTGATTGTTTCTGTAAATGCAGTTTGAACTAAATAACTCTGTATGTGATAAAAATAATGTCTGGGCTGTAGCTAATATAAGATCTGAGTTTTGTGGAGTCATAATTTTTTTGCCGAGTTATTAATCAAACCTTACTGACTTATTGGCTTTTCCTTCACAGGTCGCTGAACATGGAACAAGAGGCGAAACAGAAAGAAAAAGAAAGGAATGGGCAACCTGATAACAGTAAGTAGCAGAAGTATTTATTTTATATCTTTTCATAATTGTCTGTGCACAGCGAACTTCGCTTTTTGAAATGATTGTCAAAAAAGTTGGAATTTTCGGCAGTTATTTCAATTTTCAGTATTTTTGTAATGTTTTAAAAAAAATAATTTCATTTCATGAGTAAAAAAGTAAACCCAGTTTCTTTTTATTTTTTTTATTGTTTACAAAGTAAATAGGATGGATAATAATTACCAAATGCTTAAGATATGAATTGCAAGTTAGATAAAAGCAACTTTATTTTTTTACAGTTTCTTATGTTCTGAAAATAACCGGAAGCTTCATATTTCAAGAACGAGTTACACTAACTTCTTAAACAAAACCGGATCCTTTTAACAAAAGCTATTTTTAGAGTTCCTGGTAAGGACGACTCCAGAATATTCGACACCTATGTTTAATTATTGTGACACCCTCATCCATTCTATATATTTTATGCTTAGCTCTCATTTTGTTGCCGTTTTTAAATCAATTTTACAAAATCATAAAATTATACTTTAAAAGACCTGTAATTCTTAAGAGTAAAGTATATAAGTAATTATTTCGATGAAATGTATATTGGAAAAATAGTTGAAGGGAAACAAATCCTACGGGGTTAAACATGGTAGATGGCAGATTATTGTTTTATGTGAAATTCTTTATTGCCTTAGGGGGATAAGAATTGTGCATAAGAAATTTGTGTTTTTAAGTTAGAAATATGAAATAGGTGGAATTTATAATACTTTTTAAAGCTCATATCTATATGTCATATACAAGCATTTTCGGACAAAAACAAATCTATAGAATAGTCCTGATTAATTTATTTTAATTTTTTTAACGATTGATCAAGATTAGTAAAAGATTTAACTTTGTATGAAGACAACCTGCCATTAATACTACTTTATTTTTTCTTTCATAGTGGTTTATAAAGTAGAAAACGCAATACATCAATTGATTATATTTATCATTATTTTCCCAGTGTTTTCGGTTAAATTCCATTTCTATTGAAATGAAATTTATGCATAAATTTCATTTCGTTTGAAAACTCCGGCGCGCGAAATTTTCAAATTTATGATCAAATTGAATTTACATGCTCGATTCTTCATGCTGCAGAACAGGTTGCAGACCTTGGAGTCAGCTGTAGTTCTTGGGGGGAAAAATCAAATATCCAATGCATCCAAATGGACTTCTTCAAATCGAAAACTGTAAATTTTAGCAATTATTGCCTCTTGATTATATAAAACTATTAATGATTCATTACTAACTGCTAAAACTCTATTTAAAGTATTAAAAATGAATTAAATTTAAGTAATGAATTAATATTTGAACAAGACTGTATTAACATCAACTGTCATCCACTACTAGTTTAAAAAATGTATTTGAATTTGAGTGGATGAATTGAAAAATTGAATAAGATATATAAATTATATAGGGATGGCGTGAAAATGATTAAAGACATTAGTAACAAAAAGTATATTGTCCTTTAAATAATTGTTTTTGTGTATGAATGTGGGGAAAAAATTGAAAAACGAAAAAGTTTTCTCAAATCCAGCAATTTTCTGTGCTGCCTTATTTGTAGTTTCATCTCATAGTTTACTGAAATCTGATCGTTGTGTTCCATGCTTTCTAATATGTATTTAAAGAAAAAAAAAAAAAAAAAAAAAAAAAACAGAATTTTAACCATGTGTGGCTGAGAAGTTGAGAATTTCGCATCTGTCAAAATATTGAATTTTTTTTTCATATCATGGAAGCTTATAATGGTTTATTTAAACATTTCTGCTTTGTAACATCTACAATGAATCATAAAGCTAATTGAAATTTTAAATCTAATATGTAGTCGAATGCAGCGGGACATTTAACACGATAATATTTAAAGAGTGGCATACATGTAAATTTCATGATATGACGCGCACGACACGTGGAAAAAATCGTCCGAAATGGTGGCTAGATCATGGAACCTAGAATTAACAAATTCGACTCATAGTTGTTTCATGGGTAATACTGTGAAAAGAATTTTCGAAACTTGTTACATATTTTAATTAAAAAATAATCAAAATATTGATGATTCGTTTCGGAATTAAATAATATTGCGCAAAAATCCTTATTATGTCATTTTAAGATGTAATCTTTTCTATGTTATCAATTTTATTTCTAACATTTTAAGTACATTTTCCTATCATACTTTTTATTATTTCAATTTTAGATTTATATTCATGAGAACTAATGAAATTAAATACATTTTTTTGTGTGCATATTATCAATGTAATATAATTGAGAGCAAAGTTTAAAATTATGATTGACCAATCAAGCATAAAACATTATAATGCTAAGATGATTTGAATTAGAAGCTCTCAACTCTTATTTTTTTATCCAAGTTTGGGTTATTCACAGGATAAAAATAGTTTAAGTGGAATCACGAATTATTTGTGGGAAAGGGATACCGGAAATGGTTTGGAATGGAATTAGCAAAAAGCTTGATTTCAGTTCCATCCCAAGAAAATACATAACAATGAGGTATAAGTTCTTATATTTATTAATGAGGCTTTTAATTGAACATTTACTTAATATTCAAGTGGTTTTTATTATAATTCGCTGAATGAATCGATATTTATTTAATATTTAGATTTCCTTCGAAAAATTTAAATAAATGAAAAAAATATCGGAAAAAAATTTTAGTCTAAATTTAAGTACATTTTTTAAGAATAACTAAATAGAAAAGGGGTGCTGGCGCTTATTCTTAAAACCAAATCCTACCTGTATCTCCATCGTTGATATCTTAAACTAAAAACTAAAATCAGAAAAAATAAAATTAAAAAATAAATAAAATAAAACTAAAATCAGTTTTTATTCAGATGCTGTATTTTCTTGAGTAATTTAAAGCTGCAAATTTGTACACAGATAATAACAAAGGAAACAAAAAAAAAAGATATGACGTATTAATACAAATTAATATAACACTTCATTGCTAAAATTGTTTTGTTTGAATTTGAATTTTTTGTTACAATTTTATTTTCCACATTTAAATATTGCATCACAATTTGGCTGTGAAAAAAAAATCTGGATCCTGTATTTGAAGTTGATCTAAATATTATTTGATCGACCAAACTAAAATTACATTTATGAGTTGATTGGTAAATCATATAAACTAATGTTGTTCAGCAGTTGCGCTAATAATAATCTCTTTTGTTTTAAAACAATAATTATGCAAATTTTATTTGTGTTGTATATGTAAAACTGCATTCTGGTAAAAGCAACTTGCAATACATTATTCTGAGTATGTTGCAATATATTGTTCTTAATGTGTGTTTGATTACAAAATTATCGCTTTTTCTATCCTGTTTCTATAAAACATGTTTCATGAATGACATTTTTATTTCAAAATCTAAGAGCTCTTTAAAAAATAATTTACTTAAAATATTTTTACTTTATAAGAAACAAAAATAAGTTAACAAGAAACATTAAAAATATATCCATCATTCATTCGCTGGATATTTTTCGATTGTTTCTTGTTGGAATTTGTCAGTTCTAAATTAAGCAATTGTGACATCATCGTTACATCGTCATTATCTTGATGGATTTTAACGAAAGAGAATCGTTTGGGAAAACCAATTTAAAAAAATCTTATCAATGAATGTCTTGCAATTTATTTATTAATATATATATTTTTCTCCTTTTAATTATATTTTTTGATGGTCATTCAGAATAATATTTTAATTGCGTTTGTGAAATACAGAAATGCTATTTTCAGATTTCAGGCATTTTTTTTTACTACCAAAAAATCAAGCTTTGTAATGTTTAAAATGAGTATATAAAATTTTGAACTTTTTAGTTAGGATGTTAGTTGGCGTTCTTTGCATCTGTTTTAATTTTTTTTTTACTATCACTTTTTTTTACTATTTTTTTTACTATTATTTTTAAACATAATCGAACGGTAATGGTTTATTTTGTAGCATTCAATCCGGAATCAATATCTTCATTGGTATCTCTTCCGGAACTTTCACAATATTTCCATGAAGAAAGATCAATTCCTCTAAACACCATTCAGTATTTGTATGATTCGATTCCGAGACGAATCTCAGTTGTATTACATGTTAAAGGTGGCTTTAAATAATTTTAATGAAGATTTGCATTTGTTTGTGATGTTTCCATTATTTTGATAAGTACCTGTACATCTAAGAGGGGAAATGGTCTAAATGTAGTAAAATTTATGTAGTTTGTTCCGATAAATGTTCAGATGAATAATGAGTTTTATATTTTTATACAGACTGTCGATGCTATGAATCATATTTAGAAAAAATATTCTTGAAACAAACTTTTTTTAAGTTAAAAAAAAGATTAACTTTATTGCCACTAAAACTGAGAAAGTTTTGAAAATTTGAATAATGCTATCTCACGAAAATCCGCGATTTTAAAACACTCCATGAACTGCCTCAAAGAAGATAAGCCAATCAACACCCTAGAGTTTCTCAAGATTGATTGACCTAAGATTATGGAAATGATTGTTCTAAATTTGTAATATTCAACACTTTATAATTCGGTCAGATTAGATCGCTGAAGATAGAAACGTTTTTTTTTTGAACTGTCAAGAATATTTCAAAAAATATGATTCTTTAGAAGTGGCTTCTAAATTGTTTAATCGTCTTAATTTTTTCGCAGGTACTTTAATTGATAGTAACAAAATGAAATATTATTTGCATCATAAAACTAAATCATAAAACTGAAATAAAACTAAAAATTAATTTTTACAGTGAAAAAGAGACATTTTTATTGAATAATTCTTTGAAATATTACATAAATTATGAAAATTATTCTGTAGTGATCATAAACCGAGCCAAAGACAGTTTTAAATAGAAGATAAGAAGGCTTTCAATACAAAATGATTCTAGTTTTTGTACTCGTCGAACGCATAAAATTTCGTGCTTAATTTCAGCAAAAAAAAAAAAAAAAAGTTTTTATATTAATAGAAGTTTAATTAGTTCCACCTTAATTTAAATTTCTCTTTTTACGAGAGTTGACGGATTTATTAGATATGTAATACAATGAACAAAACTGCTTACGGCATTTGTAATAGAATATAAATTATATGAACAATCAAAATTTGAAAAATATTTTGTTGATGAACGTATTAAAAGATCAAATTATATTAAATATTTAATTGCAGTTTTAATTAACTAATCACCAAAATCAGCTAATATTTATTATCTTCTTTTCGCCTTTGCTAGCATTTTCTAACGCGATAATAGTTTTGAAAATGGTCTTCTATTTGTAAATTTTGAATTTCGAAAATTTTTATGTAAAGAATGTAACATCTTTTTTGGATATCTGTGCCTAGAGCTATCGCATTTGATCTACATTTATTTATTGGGTTGGTAAATAATTACTGCATTACTGCATTGGTTTCTAAAATAAAAAGTTTTGAAAATTTTCATCAGATTTTTAACGAAGCAAAAGCTATTAGAAATTTGAACGTTATTTTAAAAAGAGTAGTTTTGCAGTGATACCAATTTTATTTCTACGCAATTTTTTTTACTTATCAATGCAGTTTATAGCAGTACTTTTTATAATTGTAATGAAATGTAATTCATTTTTATCCTTTAATCAGATTTTCCACTTATGTTTATTAATGTTATGATAAAAATACTAATTTTTCCAA
>JAOUZG010043195.1:5269154-5328705 GCA_026289955.1 Argiope argentata
ATATATAATATAAAGCATTCTTATTTGTTGTTAGCAGAAAGCGATTTCGGAGACATAGATGATACTTTGAATTTTTAAGTTCGTTTTATTCCATAACGGGAAGCAGGCATTATGTTACAAGCAAAAGCGGCGGGCATGACACAGAACGACGCAAAACGGACTTGACGAAATGCTGAAGTATGAAAGGGAGGAAATCATTATCATTGGTCTTAAATACCATAAGATTTTGATAGTGAAAATGTTTTTTCATAGTGCTTATATAAAATGAGATTTTGATGGGTAATTCCTCGACTCCCACTTAATCAGGCAAGGGAAGTATGGGGATCTTTTAAAGGAATGTGCGTGGCTGGACAATTTTCTTTCTCTCACTCAGACCGTGGGAATCTGCGGTCTTTTAGCCGATTCAGCAATTTTTCACAGTTGCTTTTGAATTAATTAAATAGTACAAGTGGGATGGACGCTAAGAGAGAATTACCAGATAAAAGGCAAGGCTATTTCTAAAATACTGCAAAGTGCTTGAAATTTAATATTTTCTGTTGCTCTTATTAATAAAATCCGTGTTTAAAAAACATAAAAAGTGATGTTATTCTTAGATCGTTTGTTTTTGCTATTTTATATGATGTTTTATACCAGATAAATATCGTATTTAATTTTAAGAAGAATAATGCTATATTGTTTTGTAGAAAACAAACTCTTAGTAAAAAATTTATTCATTTTCTTTTAAATTAAATTTGTCCTTAATAAAATTGTTTGTATTGTTATGGAAACACTCGTCAAATCTCGATCTCCGTCTTTTGATTTTTCTGCAATTTTTAGTTCTAATCGACACCGAATTTTTGTTATTTTTCCGTTTGTCTGTGAAATCAACTTCAAAAATTGAATGACCTAGACAAATGAAATCTGACACCTGAGTTTTTGCACCAAAATTATTATTTGAATGAAATCTGTCTTAGGAAGCTCAACTAATTTGTGTGCATGAGGAGTCAATATGTAATTTAAACCATCTTGATAAGATTTTATATTTGATTTAATCACCATAATATTTGTTTTATGTGAAATTTTGAGCCAACTCCATCTACGGAAAGATTATTTATTAGTGTAGATGAATGTGACTCAGAAAACAAATGCTTTTTTTTACACATGAGCTGCATTCTATGATCGAAGAGACTCAATGTTTCTACTCGATTCTCTTCTATGCACCACGAAGCTAAAGACAAAAGTTACTATATATATATATATATATATATATATATATAAAATGGGAAAGTCTAATGGAGAAGTAATTCCCTTGCTAACTATTCAACAAATCTAATACTTGTTTTATGTTGTCATCCCTATCAAACATTTAGAAAATTAATTTTCTTTTCTTAGAAATATGCTTTCATATACTACATATAGACTCTTTTGATTGAAAGAAATAACACAACCTCATTGTATTATTCAATTTATTAATAACATAATTGTCTCCTTTATCCATTTTTGTTAATCGATACATTAAACACTATATTACCGTTAGGAAGCAGTTTTCCAATCGAAAATTTGTTGACATGAGTTGCTTCTCCCCGAACGAGATAATGATGTGCCACTAGAAAACTAGTTTCGGTTGGTTAACGGTTTGGAAGACTGACTCTGGTATAACTATGCAACCTTTTAGTACCTGCGGTCGATTCTCTCAACAAAGAAAAATGAATTACCTTTGGGAAATGAGAGGAACGGGTGACTGTCCTTTCTTGCGTTGCTTTTGATGCAAATATGACTAATGAAGTGCGAGATCGATTTTGTCTGGGCCGAGCATTCCGAGATTTGATTTTTCTTTGCCGCTCAATCGGGACGAGTGTATTAATTTTGTAACGACGTAAATACAATATTCAAGTTATTTTTCGTCGGGGGAATTTGTCTGAATTGTATTTGTCAGCATAAAACTCTTTTTTTCGGTCGATCGTAAAGATTGCTATGCGATAATTATACTTTGATGTTGAAATTTTAAAAAAAGAAAAAGAAGATTCAAATGAAATTGCTATGCATATTTCATTGTATCATATTAGAACACCATTTTTTGAACGACCAAGCACCACGTGCTCGTGCAAGTTAAATTATATTTTTATTCATTGCAATTGTTTCATTGAATGAGTCATTTTAGTATAGAAAACAATCCAAAAAACTTTGTCTCGCATTGATTGTTTTTAAAAAATATATCACATTGCCTATTTATTTCATTTCATATATTCATGTGATCAAAATTACATTTATCCAGGTTCACTTTAAAAAAAAAAAAATCAGAGCTTTTGTAAATGAAATGGCTACGTGTTATTAAAAGCTGATTTTTTTGAGATGTTCGTGCAGTTAATAAAATTTTTACTCATCGTCCCCGCATTTTTGTTGACGCCCATAAAACCTCATCCCCAAAACATGATCATGTTCTGACATGATAAAAAGAACAGAAAACTTCGTGACAGATTTCAAAAATGATAGCATCATTATAGCCTGGTTTCATTTAGTTATTTCCAGTCGGCTTTGGCGACCAGCTATTGCACCGATATTAGGTATATTTGATATCATTTAAATCATGCAGATATTACCCATGATACTTCCAAATCGTCAGACATAAAAATTGTTTGATTTAAATTGTCTTACATATGTTACCTTGTGTACACGAACCTTTTTAATAAAGACTATGCTCATTGTATCTTAGCGTTTTTAGAAATGTCAGTACTCTATTCAACGTCAGTATTCTTTTTCTTTGGATTTAAACTATGGCAGAAAATCACGTGATTGAATATTGGACGGGACAATGAAAAAGGTTTTCATCCCAAGGCAATAATGTAATTTACTATCGGAAATTAATCAAAAAATATATTTAAAAGCAATTCTGTACGATTTTGCATGCCTGTCTAATTGATATAATCAAAAAGACAATTCTCTATAGATTTTGAAATATCAGAATAATAATATATCAGAAGTTATTGCGGGAAAATGCCAGAAGTACATTTGATGTTTGATTGACATTGTTATTAAAATGGGAGGAAAAATCGATCCGAAGTGCACATTGCCACCCGCTAAACTATATAGTATCAAATTTGGAAACTCATGGCCCCCCCCCACATTCAACATACCTTTATCCTGCGTTGAGAACTTTAATTTTGATTTATTATGAAGCATTGCTTATTCTGTATACCGAAGAGTTATTTAATTAACTATATTTACCTTTTCAATCGCTAATTAATTGAAGCAATCAATCACTAATTGATTGATTTTTTCGATATTGTCTTTCATATGTCATTCTATTAGAACTTCTCTTAAAGTCATTCAAAGTTATGTTGTGCATTAAATTCCCTTTTCGTTAACTTGATTGATTTTGGGAGAAAAGAATCGTATTTAACTCATGCACAATTTTAATTTTAAAGTCTCTAATTATTTTGAAAGAAAATGAATTTTTAAATATTTGAACGTAGTTTTCCAATATTCAGAAGGCAAATACAAGTTTTAAATGTAATCTTTATCATCTAATCCCATTTCTGAATTGTCAGCTCCAGTTGTTCCAAAAAAGTAAACCGATTAATCAAATAAGTCAGTATCTCTTGGCAAATATGTACTTAATTTTGTGGAGTTCTAATATTTCTAAATGTTTCAGAAATATAAAAACTGTGTCAGATTTGATTTGTAACGTCATTGGTGTCTCTGAAAATTTAATTATCGCGGAAAATTCTCCGCAAAATAAACTAATCGTGATTTTCTTCTACATAACCTAAGCATAGTACTGAGAGGTTTTAATCGTATAATTAGCTTCAGTAGGTTTTATTTGCATTATCAGCTTTTTTTTTAATAAAAATTATTTGTTCAAGTAACTGCTTAATTAAGATTTGTAGATTATGTTTGTAAAATTAAATTCGAGTCTGAAAAATTATTCTTTGTTTTAAAGGTAATTTCTCGCAAATCATGTGTACGAAGCCTTTTTTTTTTAAAAAAAAATTCCCAATGAAATGAGTTCGGAGTTTTTTTCTTTTTTCAATGAACTGCACTATTGTCCGCACTTTGCTGCCATTTTAGTTCTCGCACGAATTTGGCGAAAAAACATTCTTAGTACTCGTATAACTTGGGGGGAAAAATCGTTTAATAATTTTTATAAAATCTGCAAATTTAAAGTTTCATTGATTTTTAATTAAAAAAATGCTAATGAGCAAAACGTAATACTTAACTAAATTGTCGATCTAATTCGTTATTCTTCTTATCTTCTTTATAAGGTCATAGAAAATTAATTTAAAATCATAATAAGTAGTTTTTGAAATAACACTTTCTCATTTCTTCTGGTTGTAAAAACTTTTATGTGTATATATATATATATATATATATATCGTTAAGGCCTAAAACGATTACTTTAATTGACCTTTTTTTTCCAACCACATTTGAAATTTATTTTTTCTTTTTATTTATCTCTCAGCAGCTATATCTACCCCAAACAGTGTGAGGAACATAACTGCTGTTTTCTTTTCTTTCCATTTCTCAATAATAATAGATCTATCCATCACCTTTACACCCTTGGGCGATACAGACACCTGGTGATCCGAATAACCAAGGGATTAGAGAATCCATCAGCTGCTTCTGTGTGAAGAATAAAAAGATGTGATTTTATAGTTTCTGGTCCAGCTTTTAAACTAGCTATGAAGGGATAATTATCTCTTATGCCATTTATTCATTTTTTAAAAATAAGGTTACATAGTGAATTTTTAATGATAAAGGGAATTAAAAATAAAATTAAAATTGAATTTGAATATAAACTGTGTGGGATATAGCGACAAAGGCTGTTATCCTATAGGAGCGAAAACATTACAGTTAAAGGCTCTCAAAATATTTGATATCCTTTATGATGAAATTCTTTACCTAAACTGTTATTAATCCTTATTAATGGTATAATTTATTATGCTTATCGGTATAATTTAGCTTTAATAGCTACTAAAAAAGCGCCCGGGAAAAATGTCGCCAAATTATAAAAATATACTCAAGCACATTCAAATCATATGTTATATATTCGCTAAATTGGCGAAATTTTTTCTTGGCGCTTTTTGGTCGTTTTTACTCCCTACAAGTAAAAAATTAGCTTCAGTTGAAAATTTCACTTTTTGAAGGCAATACATTTTTTAAAAATAGACTTATGCATATGATGCCGTTTTATTTATAAAATGTTTTGTGATCTTAAAATATATATATATATATATATATATATATATATATATATAATATTGCTTAATTACATTATTTTGATTGTTTGAAAGCATATAAACTTTTATTTCACCCTTTAAATTTAAAAGTTTTTTTTTAATTCCACTTGTTAAAAAAAGATAGTGAGACATTCTTCTATACCCTTTGCTTTTTCCTTTGATAACTGATTTATTTTCACATTTATCATTATTCTGTGAATTTTTTTTATTTATAATTACTTCTATTTGCAATAGAATATTATAACAATTAAAATTGTAGTTTGTTTCTTTTTAGATGTGCAGACACTGGACACAATGCAGGCATTGTGTCTCCCTCTGGGCGCTTCAATATCACTACTTGTCATGTTTTTCTTTTTTGATTCTATGCAAATGCTCTTTGCTATATGTACAGCAAGTATGAAATTTTCCTAAGTTTCAAACCTGTATGTATTGTTTTTCGATCCTGTTGAATCACTGTTCGCTTTCAAATTAAAAATTTGGTGACATTCTGTTTTGGAAATCTTGAATGGTATTAGCCTTTGATAATAAAATTTAAGCATAAAGTTTTTGAAATTCTGTTAATTTGTTTTTTCCCCATTCTTTTTTATTTCTTGTATCAATGCAATTCATTTTATAAGTTTTTATACACTTATATTTACTTTATTTATACATTTTAGTTTTTATTGATTTTCAATGTTTTTAATCAGTAGTTTTTCATTAATACAATTGCAATGTTAAAATACTTATATGTGGCAAATTTTAAACTGAAATTTATCCATATCTTTGAATTGACAATATTTTATTTATACTTTATCAAATTCTATAATTCAGACAAGATCTCTAAAAATATCATTTACACACCTTTTCATTTATTATTCAGACAAGCTGTCACCCTCTTTTTGTTTAAAGTTTGTTTATAGACATTTTTTTAATGTTCAGTTTTTAAATTTAATATTAAATTCATGTTTATATGTTTTAATAACTAAACTATTGTTTTAGCCAAGTTGGTTTTAAGATTGTATACATTATAATTGGTCACATTTGTCTTTCATGTGCATATATAAATGAGATATCTATATGTTTAATGATAATATATATACATTCTTGATTAGCAGTTTATTTTATTAGAATGTCTTTATGTAAATATAATTATGTAAAATATTTTCTGATATGAAATATTGTTTTAAATTCTGCTGTCTTAATTTTTAAAAATTCTTCCCTTTTTATTTTTTTTTATTGATAACTATTTATTATTTATATTATTTTTTAAAAATTGATAGTATTTTGAGAACTAATAGCAGCTAACTTATTTTGAAAGAAAATTTTGAATTTATATTTTCAAAATGCTTTTTATAAATGCTGTGAAAAAGATTAAATTTTTCATTTAAAATGGGATTTAAATTGTGTAAATTATATATATATATATATTTACTTTGTATAGAACAGTTCTGTTAAAATTTTTTTTGACTCACTATTGACCTTTTTATGTAGTTTTCCAAACGTTATTTTTGAAATATTTTCAATGAATCATTGTTAAATAATACTTAAATTACTTTTTGAATGCACCACTTTGATTGTTGTTATTTTTGCATATTTTCTATTCAATAAAGCTTGTAGTCCCCCCCCCCCTGTTAAATACTAAGGAATTGAATACAAGAATATTTGCTTTTAAGTTCCCTGTGGAGTTCATAAATGGAATTTTCTTTGGTGCAGTATCTTAGTTCTTTATTTTAGTTTAATGTTAGCTTCTTAGTAATTTTCTCTGTAGATTTGAAAACATTTAAATATTATTCATATTTCCCATCCAGGTTCCAGCGTAGTGAGTTCTTTTGCTGTATGCTGACTCCAGATGAAACTTGAGATTTCTCATTATAATTCCTGTGAACTGGCAGTACTTTGGGGCATATTCCTATTAGCTTGTACATTTATGATGTTTAATTACTGGCATCTTCACATTGCCATTTGATTTCATTAAAATAGATTGAAATTTTTTCTATATTTCTTCACTGCTTTTCAAAATTTATTTCTGTTGCTTTTATTCTGTTGTTTCCTGTAAATTGTAATAAGCTTTGACACATTTTCTTTGTTTTTCAGTCATAGCAACAATAGCATTAGCGTTTCTTTTATTGCCAATGTGTCAATATATCATCCGACCTTGTTCTGATGGAAATAAGTGAGTTGTATAAAGTATTTTTTTTGTAATATGAACTATTGTAGTTTCAAAATTTTGAAACTGAAGTTATGCATTATTTGAAATTATATTAATAGTTACATGTCTTTAAAATTAACACATTATTATGAAGTGCGAATTTTAAGTTAACAAATTTTGCAAAGATTTTGTTATTTTAATAAATTTTCTTAATTGTACATTTTTATCATTCTGCATGCCTACTATATTGTACTTGGCAGAAAAAAAAAGTACAAAAAGTTAAAAGGTCTTTTTAAGTATTTATATGCAATAAATAACTCCAGTGCAAAAACAGTGTCTAATGTTTAAAGTCTTATTATCAAAAAATACACTTTAATCATGTTTTGAGTTAAATAAGGTAAAATATGTATCAGGTACTTTTAAACTATAAGATTATGAAATGCTTAATTGTACAATTAACATATACAGTAACATTATTGACTTTTGATTGCAAACTGTATAAAGGAAGATTTGCTCTTTTTCTCTTTTGTCTAAGGCTTTCACTATTATGTCATTTGCAATTTCTGTTTATAGCAATAATTGATACTTTACTATAGTATTTATTGCAATAATGCTCCTTTTATTGCAGAGAAAATTATTTTTGCCAACAAATTCTTTCAAGGCTGATATTATGTATCTTATTAAGCTAATATTTGTTTTTATGAAAAGATTATTTTCTGCAGATAAAATTGTTCTATTATTTATGTTTGACAAAACAAATAAGCACAGTTTATGTATTAAGGTGTTAACTTTTTCAAGCAGAACATACAAAGCATTGAATAGATTGTGATTTCTATGTTGGATATTGATTAATTTGAAGAGATGTGTATTGTTATGATGATATAGGTTAAAATAACAGGAAAGGGGGTAGAGGAAATCTTGGTACATTTGACAGTATTAGAAATCTTTTTTATTTGAATACCAAACAAAACAATGACTGTTTTATATCTATTCCATTTTAAAAAGACGTCTAATAATTATCTGTATTTTATTCAGTTATATTGAAAAATTAAATGAAATTTATCTTTGTTTAAATATTTTATTTAATTTTTTATATTAATATGAAATTAAAATTAATTTATCATTAATTGTAAATTATATATATCTATATCTATCTATCTATATCTATATCTATATATATATACACCCATAATTCCACTTTTGAATTTATTGGCTTGTGAGTTTAAAACCTTTTTTCTAAGTTGCATTGATACATTAAATCAAATAGTATATTTTAAAGTTTAAAAATTGATGGAAATCTAATAAAGAATTTGTATTAGTAAAACAGTTCTAAATAGTATTAATGTGGAAATCTATTTAAAATGTAGAAGTTATTTTTTTATACAATCAAATCTTTATATTTTATTTAATATCTGTAATTTAACTGTAGAGTTCAACAATGTCACTTTTCTGTAGTAAAAAACAAGTCGGTTTAAAAAAGTAAATTTATTCATTAAAGAATGCAGATTATTTAAGAAGGAATTGTAAGAGTAAGTTTTTATTGGTGCATATTTTGTTATTTAGTAAATGTTTTTTTTTTTTTTTGAATATTTATTTCATTACTTTTCATACAGAATATCATTTGGGATGTGCGGACGATTCACTGCAGCTGAATTGGTCTCATTTGCCTTGTCAGTTACAATTGTATGCATCTGGGTTCTTACTGGACATTGGCTGCTAATGGATGGTGTGTCTCATTATTGTGATTCAATTTTTTGTCTTTGTATATTTTTATTTCAATTTTAGGTTATCATTATTTGTTTTAAACTGGTTAACTGTTATTGATGGATTATATATAGTTTTTTTTTGTTTATTTTCATATATATTATTTTTTAGAATTTTAAATGCATTTTGAGTGCCATGATTTTAAAATAGTTGCACTAAAATCTTTCTTTTTTTTTTTTTTATCTCAGCAATGGGGATGGGACTGTGTGTTGCCTTTATTGCTTTTGTGCGGCTACCAAGTCTTAAAGTTTCCACTCTTCTACTTACAGGCCTTTTAATATATGATGTTTTTTGGGTAAGTATTTATTATACCTTACTTTTTTATAAGGTCTAAATTAATGTTTTATTTAAATTTTCATATTACTTAGTTTTTATTGTCTATTTTACACTTTTTAAAATGTTTAATATTTCGTTTCATTGACTTAGGTTTTCTTTTCATCATACATATTCAATGCAAATGTGATGGTTAAAGTGGCAACAAGACCAGCAGAAAATCCGGTAGATTTTGTACTTAATCTATTATTAATTCATTATTCATAATAATCTATTACTGATTCATGTATTAATACAGCCTAAGTATTTCTGATATTGTAAATAAAATAATACACTTTGAAAATATACTTATGTCAATTTAACATTAATATTATTATTCATAGTCAAACTGAAAATTGTGGCATATAAAAAATGTTGTGTACTAAAAGGATTATTGGATAATTAATTTCTTAATTTGTCTTATAATATTCTACCAATATCTGGCTAGTGAAATATTGAAACTTCTTTTAGCTATATTTCCTGAGACTTTCTAAAATTTACAAAGGGGTATAATTTTTATACAGAAATGCTCTGCACAAAGCTCTAATTATATCATTGGAGTTAAAAAATGCAAAAACACTTGAATCTTCAAAATAGTTTTTGATTAACTTTTGGCTAATTTCTTAAAATAATTCAAAGGATTGGTTGGGACACTTTTCCAGCATGAATTACATATTTTAAATGCATTTTTTTTTCTTCCTTGTTGAATTTTAATTTGGACCTGTTAAAAGTTTCCTTTGTCATTCTTCATTATCATTAATCAATCATCTATTTGACCATTGTTATAAATCTCTTCTAAATTAGCTAAATGCTTCCAGTATTATATTCCAGAAATTCCCTTTTATTGATAGATATAAGCTAGTTACTATCAGTTCAATTTTTATTTGTGCATTTATAATTAATGGAATTTTTTTTTTATTTTATGTTCCTATTCTTAAAAAATGATAAGGAGTTGATGTTCAGAAGTCATTTTCCTCATCTGTGTTTTTTTTAGCTTCAATTTTATAACAATTATAATCGGTTTTGGGGGGGAATCAAGATTAAAAAAAATCATCTTGTACTTTATTTTTAACATTATATACCTCAACATACAGCTATTTTATTTATTTATTTACAAATAGATTTATTTATTTATTTTTATAGATAATATAATCTTATTTTCTTATTATCATTGAAGTGGGTTCCATTTTTTCATAATTAAAGGTTTTCACTGACGTAATTAACTTGCAATTGCTTTCATGCCCCCAAACTTACTGGCAGCCCTTTTAAAAGGCATTTACTTGGTTTAGTTTCTGTATTTAAAACCTTAATTTCCAATAAAATATACTTTTTCAAATTTACTATTTTTGGAATTTTCTCTTGGTTATTTATTAAAAACACACACTATTATTTAAACTGTTAGTGCAAAAAAGTTGAAGATAGAGACTTCGTTTTATTACATTTTCAACAGTTGATTCATTTGAAATTTATTGGTCAATTGGAAAATAAATAGTCTTCTCAAACTACATAATTTAGAATTTGTTCTATAAAAATAACTTAAATTGCATGATATTTTTACAAAATGATTACATTTAAATTAAAAGTAATTCAATGATTGCTATTAAATTAAATGTATCAGGGAAATAGATTTGCTATTCTCTTCATTTGAAATTGAATTCAATTTGATATTTAAAGTTGCTTTTATTTTTCAGGTTGGTATTGTTGCTAAAAAACTTCATTTGGGAGGAGTTGTTAGAGAAGCCCCTAAATTATCACTTCCAGGGAAACTAGTTTTCCCCAGGTAGTAGTGCAGCATATTTCCCTTTCTGTAAAGACATTTTTAATTTCTCACATAAATCTGTGCAAAATAATGTATATTGATTCATTTTACTACATCCTATATTGTGTGTGTACATGCTTTGGAATTTTGATACACTGTAGTTTTTTTTATTCTTTCTAATCAAATAGCTTTTATATATGGATTTAAAAGAGCAATAAAATATTATGTATTATTTCTGATTATTGGAGAAATTATTCTGTTAGATCCATTCTACGTTCATGCCCTTGAATTAAGGATAATTCTGAGTCTCATAGAAATCGAACTTTATATATATATATATATATATATATATATATATATATATATATATATATATATATAATCTGTTAAATGACTACAGACATCTTCAAAAATTATATGCAAATTGCAGGAAGCATTAAATGACACAGATAGTACGTTACAATGGTGAGAGTATATGAAAGTTATGTGTAAGGAATACAGGAAAGAAGTAAAATTTTTTGCAAGCGCCTTATAAGCTATTCAGCACAATAAGCACATAGTTATGACACCAAACACGCATTTAGGTAGAATTATGTCTATCTAGGATGTGGACGTACTTCGTTGAAAATATTTAAGGAACTTGAAATGGCCCAGGGTGTCATCTCGAGGCTTTGGCAATGATTCCATGTTGATGGTAATGTGAGTAGATGTTACAGCACAGGTTGTCTCCAAGTTACAATGCCAAATGAGGACAGGAATTTGGCAGTTAATGTCAAAAGAAATGGACAGAGAAAAGCATCAGACATGTTTTGTCAGTTTTCTTCAGCCATTTCTACGACAGTTTCAAGGAAGACCGTGTGTAGATACTTACGCCAGATTGGTTTATATGCTCATGGGCCTGTCAGATATGTTCCACTTACTGCTACTCACTGTCTTCTGCAGTTAGCCTGGAGTAGAGAGCATGCATTTTGGGCACCACAAAAGTAAGCTTGTGTGAATTTTTTCTGACATATCCAGGTTTTATTTGCAATCTGATTATCCATTGCAGTGGTGCTGGATTGCTAATTTGTTGAGAAATTGCGAGTTTCAGAACTGAACTACGTGTTTAAATTAGAAAAATGACGTCAAATCTATCAGGAGTAATTCTGGAACAACATGTATGATTGTTTCGGGGCCGCTATGGTCGCAGAATTTATGTTTATGAATGAGAATGCCGTTTTCCCTATGCGAACTTCATAAACGAATGCCTTTAATTAAAGTATATCACCTGTAGACTGGCCAGCAGTCTCTCCAGACTTGAATCCAATAGATAATGTCTAGGACATGTTTGGTCGCCGAGTTTCAGCCCACCAACCACTTCCTACATGTCTATCATCTTTGAGACATACTAAACATTAACCATTATACCATCTATGTAATATTGAATTTTGTAAATAGTTTTTTTTTTCTATTTGTAATTTGCGTCAGGGAGCGAAAAATTGCAATTTTTACTAAAGATATCAAAAATATAGTATCTTATTGCTCTTTACCATTTATTGAATAAATAGGCTTTACAAATGAGTCAAGTTTGTTTTTCTTCTGATTCTTTCCTTTCCTGAACTTGCATTATCCTTAATTTATGGAAATGAGTATATATTAAATATATTGGATATATTGAATATTTGATTCTATTTTAACTTCATTTATATAAAATTATAATATTTTCCAAATTTAATTTTTTGAAAGAATTCTGACGAATTTTAATACTTTGTTGAAAGTTGGGAAAAATGTTTCATTTAATTCCTCTTTAAAAGGTATAGGCTGATATGACTAATTGATGGAGTTACAATATAAATTGTTGTCAATTAAGAGTGCACATTGTCATATTTAAATTTTACTTTAAGCAGTTATAAGATCCTATATTGTATTTTAGTAATACTATATATCAATATATAGATTATAATTCAATAGTTTTTGTTCTACATGCATTAAGAAATAACACATACATTTTAATATATATTGTTGAACATTTTCTCTTTCTTAGCATGCACAATAATGGTCACTTTTCTATGCTGGGACTTGGTGACATTGTAAGTTCATTGAATACTTTTGATTCTTCTTATTTTTAGTGAAATATTGAAACAGTTTTGGTTGAAAAATGGCATTTATTTATAAATGAGATAATCTTGCTACTTAAAAAAAATACTTTCAGTTGAATTAACTATAGCGGATTATTCTTTTTAAATAACTATTTGTTTTTTATCTTTATTAGGTAATGCCTGGTCTATTGTTGTGTTTTGTACTCAGATATGATGCATATAAGAAAGCTCAGATCTGTTCAGCCGAAACTGGAGTTCCTCCACCCAATCAACTTAATAAAATATCATATTTTCATTGTTCTCTCATAGGATACTTTTTAGGTAATTTATAAAATTGCTACATTTTTGTTTTCAATTATTTTATGAATTTTATATCCAAAATACTTTTTTGTAATATTAAAAAAATAAAGGTGGAAACAAAGAGGCTGGATTTATCATTTAATGTATTAATTGTTTTCTGATTATTTGATATTTTAACATTTGGGTGTCAAATTATTTTATACATGTGTAGTTTTTCAGTTGATTTAATCCTTTCTTTTAGTTTTAATGTAGCTTATTCAGAAAATGTATCAAGATAAATTCTGATGCATATTTTAAAATTATATGAAGGGTCTTTTTGAAATGCATTATTCTTCAGCACTTGGTCCAATAATAACGTAAATTAGATAGCTTAGTAATTAATTAAAAAATAGTATTAACATATATTATATCAAGAGAGATAATTAGCACTATATATTGTAATGACTAATATATAATGAAAAGACAAAATCTTTTTTTTATGTGTGTGTGTATGTGTGAGCGCTTTGATGCAAAAGAATTGTTATGAAATTGCAAGTAAGTACTTTAGTATAAATTTTCTGATTGTACAAATGTAAAGAGAGACCAAGCTGTAAGAGATGTGATAGACTTATACTATGTAAGCAACCAAATAAGAAAGTTAATCAGAAATTCCACTGCAGAAGTCATTTGCAAAAATATATTCATAATTTTTTGATCTTTATTACAATAAATTAAAATTTGATGCCCATTTCTGTGTGTTTTTGTAACATAATAATTAGTAATTCAATAATAAGGGATAGTTCTGACGAGTTGGAGGTTATATATAAATATTGTATTGCAGATTCATAATAGTGATCTTAATATTATTGAGACATAGATATGATTTATCTTATTCTTGTTATGGAAAGACATTTTAAAGTAATTTCTGATATGAAAAGTGTTTTCAATTTGAAGAATACTGCTCTGAAAAATAGTTTTCTTTGAGAGATATCCAAAATTTTAGAATGTAAAAAATCTTCATTACAAAACGGTTTTACAGCTGATTAATTACTTATGTAATGTAATTTCTTCATTAGTTAAATCTGTTGTATTAGTTATTAAGTCACTTAAAATATTGTTTCCAATCCACACGAAATTTTTATAACCTCTGTAAATTATTTAAATATCTTAATGAGTTAATTCAATTGCAGAAGGCTATAAATAGTCCACAATGTTATATATATGATGTAATATTTTGATTTTTGTTGTTATGTATCCCACTTTTGTAACTTTTAGTATGCATTTGCTTCAGTAAATTTCTCCATTATATTTTCAAAATAAAGACACAAACTTTTAAAAAAGTACCATGTTTTATTCTGGATGAAAAAAACAAATAAATCATGTACATTAGTTTTTTTTTAATTAAATAATAAATGTCTTTTAAAATTTAATTCCATGTGCTGATATTTTCCTTAATCAATTTTAATAAATGAATGTAATTAAAAATAGAATTATTACAGTTTGTAATAAATACTTTTTTATTATAGGTTTACTGACTGCCACCGTATCATCAGAAGTATTCAAAGCAGCTCAACCAGCATTATTGTATCTTGTCCCTTTTACTCTTTTACCTTTGCTCACCATGGCATACCTCAAGGTAACATCATTAAATTACTCCATTATTTGCATTATCACAATGTTTAATTATTATTAAAAAAATTTCAGTTGTAATTCATGGCATGAAGAAGTTGAAATAACTTTTATCCTTAGTATTGTACTCAGTTGGGGCTTTCCCCCACATTTAAAACCAAATGAACTAGAGAATAGTTTAATTCTTTCTCTCACACACTGAAGTTAAATGTACTTCTAGGAAGCTCCTATGATCATTAAAATCTTTGGTCAGCTAGAATTATGATTTTTCTGGTGCATTTACTGTTTTTTCTCCATTTTGATGAATTTGTAACTCAAATTTTAATATTATAAATACAGCATAGTGATTTAAGATAATACTTAGGAAAGCTACTAAAAGGTAGTCCTAAAATTCACAATAAGTTGTACTAATTATCACTCTTAATTTGATAACCCTGATGATTCATTTTGGTGATAATTGTCAACAATTGTCTGAGAACAACCAAACTAAATTCTTTTGACATATGCGAATGAAAAATTTGAGGATTATATAATAATAATAACTAGAACCATATTCAAAGGTAGACTATAATCCAACATGGTCCTCTGTATTAAAAATAATAGATATAAGCATATTTGATTTAAAAATATTTGGCAACTGGAAATATTTATTGTATTTAGGCTCTTCTATAGTTGTGACTGATCCTAAATGAAAATTTTTTTCAACCTCTATTCTGATAGAAAACAAGAATATAAGAAATTATTTTAATTGATTTATTAAAAAAAATTATTTCCTAAAAATTATTAAAATGAAAGTTTGAGTAATACTTTGGTAAAATTTACAATTCAAAACGTTTGCAAACTGAAAATTATATATGATTAGTGATAGAAAACAGATTATAATTTTATTTCTTAATTATTTTATTTATCCCTTTTCTGTAAATGTAAAAATTGTCTTTTTTATGTCATAAAATTTCAATATTCCAGATTAATATATTGTAAAATTTAAAATTTTATTTTTTTAAAAAATATTGATGTCTTATGGAAATGAAAATGATTAAAAATGTAGCAAATTTTTTACATTTTAATTTTTGATTTGTTTTGGAAACACATGCAAGTAGTTATTCTTTTAGGATTTTAAAATAATGAACCTGATTGATGTGTACATTCCAAATTGGAATGTATTCATGAACTGGCAACTTTATACATGAACTGAGAGAGCATAATGTTGATTTACATGTTTTTAAATTTTTTATAGGGTGATCTTCGTAGAATGTGGAGTGAACCTTTTATAGTAACAATACCTTCTAAACACCAAGAAGTTTGACGAATCATCAGTGGCAGTTTCTTTTTTACGTCCAAAGTTACTGCTGCTATAATATTCAATTTTGTATAGAAAAATGTTTTCACTACAAAGACAGAATCTGAATCCTAAATATATTCATACCAATAGTTTTTTCTTCTTTGGTGGAGGACTGAAATTTGTAGATCATGGTATATTGATATATGTGATAAATTAATAGAAATTTGATGCAGGTGAATTTATTAATAATTTGTAGAAAAAATACTTAACATGATTATTATACTAACAAAGTTTTTTTTGTTATAAATTTTTCTTTTTCTTTTTGTTGATAACAATGTATATTTTACATTAGTGTTGAATCAAGTATCTTATATATTTTAAACACATTTATTTTATATTATATCCCGATGAATTTTTTTTTTGAAAATATGTGATTTAAATAATTATTGAATACATGGACCTGTGATTAAATCCTATCAGTTTATCGTGACCACGTTTGAAATATTCATGACAGGAATTTGTACATATGTATATATGATATATATATAAATATATATATCAAGATTTATTTATTTAGCAATATAGTGAATATTTCTGATGTAAATAAAACATTATTCAAATGAATTATTCTATATCGCAAAACAAAGTTCAAAATCATGCATTTAGTTCAAGAGCTTAAATTCGCAATGATTAGAGAAAATGTAATTTTATGCCTTTTATTTATCTTTAAAAAGAAATTATGGTTATTTTGATTGATTAATCTTTTAAGAAACTTTTCTTCACTCAAAAGAGTTTAAAAATACTTTTATTCTAGATCTGCTATTTTGTTTGAAATTTTTATCTCACTCATTTTTGCTTTTGATAATCAAATCAATCATATTTTAATGTATTTGCTTGAGTATGTATTTATATTTCTATGAATTAGTAACAATTGTTTTCTTTGTGATTACATAATAATATTGTAGTTTTTAATATCTTTTTTTAAAAAATTCGTTAATTTTTACTTATGGCTATTTCAAAGTGTCATATTTTTGAAAGCATTTCTTTCTAAAGCTTAACAGTCAAAAATTATTTCTTTAATTTCACTCAAAATTTTACAGATAGTTTTGATGCTGAAAGATGGCTTATATTTAAAATTACTTTTTCTCGATCATTTAAAACTTAAAATATCAACAATGAAAATTTAGAATTATTGCAATCAATGAAAAAAATTTTCCCCCTTAAAATGAAATATAATTTATAAGTTTCATTTTTGAATCTATAACTAATATTTTTACTTAACAGAAGAAAAAAAAGTCTAAAATAACTGTCTTTTATTTACATATATTATGTGAAGAAAAGTTTACCTAATGAAATACTACTTAGCTTATTCATAATTTAGGAAAATTAAAATACTTTTGCTTTTGTTAAATTGAAGAGTCAGAAATTAATTTTTAGAATTAAAAATAATTTACACAGCTCATTGCTAAATATGTTTTTTTTGTTTATGTTTATTATTGTAATTTTAGTTAGAATGAGTTGCAGTATGAACCAATATGGATTTTTGAGATTAAAATAATTGCAAATGTAACAGTCAAATTTAATAATATAACTTATTTGCTACTTATGTTGTTTTTATACATATATCACTGCCCATTTTTATGATATGTTTTAAAGTGGTTGTAAGAGAAATGAGAAATTTTTGTTGAATATAATTTCATTTCTCACTCTTAATTATTTTGTAAAACTGTTATTTGTCTCTAATGTGTTTTAAGTAGTTATTTTTATGACATACATATTATCACTCCTTACTTAAACATTTCTTCAAACAACTGGAGAGAATTGCATTAAACACATACACAAAGATATAATTTGCAAATGTGTATGCCAGATATTATATAATATCATTTTAATTATCATAGCACAAGTAGAATTCTTTTATACAAATAAAACCAAATTACAAAGCAAATTAAAAAATTTTTTAATCCCCTGTAGCACACACACACACACATATATTATTTAGCCTAATGATACTTATTTTATGTCCCATGCACTTAAAATGCGATTCATTTAAAACATGTTCTCAGTTTATCACAAGAATGTGTTATCATTAAATCTGTGTATGCCAAAACTATTGTAATATTTCATTACTTAATGAAATCTTATAAATGACTGAGATCCCAATACTTTTGTTTTATTATCTTTACTAGTTCTGCACACTATGTGTGTTTTCTTATACAAGTTATAGTTTATTAAATTGTATATACTTCCAGTTTTGATACTCAACTTTAAGGGAAAAAATCATGTTATAAATAAAAAAAATGTCATTTTTTTTCACTGTTGTCATTTTTATTGTGTTTTTTTTTCAATCAAAAATGTGTTTCTGTTTCAAGAACGCATCAAATTAGTTTAGAGCATATTTTAAATAAGGAAGGATGATTAGTAACTTTTTTGCTCTGTCTTTTAAGACACCACTTTGGGATTTTTAATTATTGAATTAGATAAGAATATTTAAATAAGATATTTGAACTTTTGTTTAGTAAACAGAGTATTAAAAAAGTCCCCTTGAAGTTTTATAGAACATATGTAAATATTTTATTATAGAGGGGTACATGATTCAGAAGTGGCCAAGTCTTATTAGTCCATGTCCACGAGTCAAATCACTGTCCTCCGTTCCGAAATCATATATCTTGTCACATCATACTGAAATGATTAATGAGACATATTGCAATATTTTTGGGTTTGAGTTTATACAAATTTATATATGTAGCTCACTAATTTTCTTGAATCTTTCCCAGTTAAATATAAGAATTCCCCTTTTAAATTATAACTTGTCAAATGTGCTTTTTTTATTCATTTTCATTTGAAGATTTCTTTTATGAAATGTTGCACCTTTTTGTCTTTATCCAAGAAGACAGCTAATTGGTAAACATTTTGTGAGCTTGGTAACAAGGCTTTAGAATGAATTCTATTTGAACCAAATGTATCATAATATTTAACTTAACCTTTAGGTTGTGGGAACTCAACCTCGGGAAAGTTACTTTGAATGTGGGCATTCAGTGAAGAAAGATAGATGTTTTCCCCATCTTTTAAAGGTTTCGATTTCGATAACCTGTTGTGTTAATTGGTCATCTGTCCTAACCAGGTTGCTTTTTTGCACTTTTACTGCGTCTATCCCTTAGAAAAAAATTTTATCGCAATTTTTTTTAAACAGTTTAATTTCAAATGAAAAAGTAATGTTTTATTTATTAAATAAATTTTATGATATTAAATAACTTTTAAATAGGATAACGGTGGTTTAATTATTTAATACATTAAACAAATTGTTGTCCATTTTTCAACCATATATTTGATTAAATAAATTTCTCGGGCTTCACTGAAGCTGTAAATTTAATTTTTATAAAGGATGAGCACATCACTGAATTTTATTTTGTTATTCTATTAACTCATTTATCTTTATTAATGTAACCATTCACATATCATTTATAAATAATGTAATTTATTATTTTTTTTGAAAATATTTTCATTTTTTTGCACAAAACTGAGATAATAATCCATAGCTATTTAGTAAATTAATTGTATCTGCAAAATGGCAGATGACTGTCTGCTATTTTGTAGATTCAAATTTTTTAATATTAATGTAAAGAACTCATAAAAATAAAATATAATTTTTATTCCTAATATTTTTTGGACGGTTTTTAATATAAATCACTAGTAAGGTTTCCCTTTTTTATTGTTGATTCCTATAAATTATAATGATTTTTTCCGATAATTTCAAATAACTCTTAGTAGTGTAGTATTTTTGAAAAGTATGTTCGATTTTGTAGACAATAAATATCTGATTTATTATGAAATTTGTTTTTCTGCATAAAAATTTACTAATACGTAAGCAATCGCCAGAATTAAGAGAGTTAATTTAACCAAACTAAGATTAGATATGGTATACTTAGAATTTGATACATAAGATTTCATTGCTATAATATTACATTGAAAAGTATAATAAATAAAGCTAGCATTCTAAATGATCAGCTTTCCTTATTAGCTACTAGTATTTTTACGACCAGATTATTTAGTTTATCTTTCAGAAATGCTTACGAGCAGATTATTTAGTTTATCTTTCAGAAAGTGAATTTAGAATTCCTGCTATTTTTACGCAGAGACTTTATTTTAATTTATTTGAGTAAAAATATTTCAGGAAAAATTTAAATGTCTAATAACTTTTCTGTGAATTGAAATGAAGGCATAAAGATTTTAATATTTCTCTTCTGATGTTTGAATGCATGAAAGCTACTAATTAATATAAGAGCCCCTTTCAATATTTTAAAATCCGAATTATAACTTTTAATGAACGAATAATTATAATTAATTAAATCAGCCATTTTCATAAATCGTAAAAAAATGATGAAACAGACAGCTAGCTTAAAAATCAAAACTCAAATGTATTTTTAGCATGAATATATCGTTCAAGCATTAAATTTTAAAGCTCAAAAGTTGCAGGTCGTCAATTCTTTAATATTGTATTGGACTAGTACATTAGTGACCAGGAAGCATAGATGCTCGATGCTTCAACCATGGAGGGGGGGGAGGCAAGCACGAAGATGGAGCAGTGTTTTGTCATTTTTCAGTGTAAAATATAATGACGGAAAAAAAATCCAAAGATCGATTTAATTTTTTTTCACTCTGATGAATGGGACCAAACATGTAACAATTTGTCTAGGGAACTGATTATCTTCACAACATCTTTCCATCGGAAATAAAACTTTAAGTAATTCTTGATTCAAATATTTATCATTCGGATAGATAGATCTAATTATAAACACATATAATAAAGTTACAAAAATTTATTAAGTTAAAAAATTAGGAATGGAGGAAAATAATATTTTCAATCAAGTGCTACTCGCAAATGAAGTTATACAAACTCATTCCATACCTCTTAGGAGTGTTACTTAAAATAATGTCACCAAAGTAGGGTTCACAAAACTTTCTGGTGCCAACAGTGGTTATAAATACTGCTAGACGAAATCTCCTGACCCTAAGGCGTATAGCACAAAAGGGCAGATTTTTATGAGGCAATTATATTTTACTGAAAAGTTCAAGTGAGGAAACAAAATTCAAACTAGTTGTACTGTACTGCCTATAAGCTAAAGGTTAATCAGGAAGCAGATTCTTGAAATAACAAACATAAATATTCAAAACTTTTATTAAATTTATAAGGCTAAATATATTTATGATGAAAACATTCTTTAAAATCATTACAAAGTTTGTTTTTTAAGTAAAGAATAAAAGAACCAATTAAATTCTGAAAAAAAAATTGCTCTCTAAAGAAATATGTATGTTATAATCTGGCAATACAATCTACAACTCAAAATTTAAGCCATGAAGGATATAAAATTTTAATTTAATTTATACTGTTTTCATCACACCACAAAATAAAGCTTTTTTAGTGATTCAACATGATTGGTTATAAATAAAGGTTTCTGAAAAATGCTTTAACTAAATATTAAATAAATATGAATATATTATAAATTTTATCTATAAATCAGAATTAAGATCATAGATGCTTTGTAGTTCCCAAGAGTAAATTTGTGAGTGTTAAATACAGTACAAGGAATATGTGTTAAACGTTGCTTATAACAGAAACACAGAGAAGATATTGGTATAAATTAAACAATTTATTAGATCTATTCAACAGCTACATGAATTAAAATGTCTTTTTTGAAAGCTTCTTTTAAAGCATTTCTATATTTTTCAACACATTTAGCAATATGTCTCCCACCAGGTCCAATCACAAAGCGCTGTAAGAAAAATATGATACATATATTCATGTCATGTTTCTTAGGCTGAAAGATGCATTTTTAATACAAATGTGTTACATTTTAAATGACTTAGAAATTAGCAGTTGTTAAAATTTAAAAAAAGTTAAATAATTCTACCTTATGTCTTGAGTTAGAGCATACAATCTTTATTGAGATTTCAGGACTGCCAGTTGGTAATGTTTCCCATTGAGTGATTCTCTAAAATGAAAATATTTTAATTGTAATAAATAAAGAAGGATGGGTATTATATTAAACATTTTTTATATTTTTATTTAAAAATAAATATATTCAATTAGCATTAATTTTTTTCAGCTGAAGTATAAAATTTCATTTCTTCAGGAAATTAAATTGAAAAGTTTATCAAACAATACTATTTAGATGTGATATTAAGTCTTTTTGCAAGCAAACAATTTAATTTGACACATTTAATAGAAGAATGCAGTAAGCTATGTTTGGGATAAAAACTTCGTAACTGATGTTTTCAGAGAACTATATGAATTGTTATTAGAAGAAATAATAAAAAAAAGTATAGAGAGAGATTATTATTAGATATGAAAGTATAAAACAAGTTTATAATTTTACCAAATCAAGTTTATATGGTATTTCTTCTGGCAAGTATTCCAAAAGTTTCTCCCGAAGAAGTAGAAGAGCAATTTCATGTGGATGCTGATCAGTAACTGTGCTGCTATGATACATCCAATCTCCTGGGAGAGCTTCACTTAATAAATAGTTCTGAAAAAGAAAATTAATATGTAATGTTATAAGTAAATATAATATTTAAAGTAATATGCTGAGACATTAATATTATTCATATATAGCAATGAGTGAGATAAAATTTTGCCCTCTTAGTACCTGAACTTATTTGCAAGGAAATTTAGAGTTACTGGACCTAATTCCATCTTGAGTATTCAGAGAGATTTCAACCTCATTATTTGCTAAGACAATTTTGTCTTAGATAAAACAATTTTGTCATGAAATAGACAACACAATATTACCGAATTTTTTTTGTTGTTATTTCTCAGTTTGAATATCATTACTATTGTAATTAACTGATCTTACTGTGATTTGGACCAAATAATTAATTTAAGAAAATGAATTTCTAAATGATAGTGAATTTCACTTATGCTTAAGTTGCTTCTTCCTCTATTTTTTTTAAATAAAACAAATATACAGGAAACTTTCAGCTTTCATAATGTTGCTTGGTTGTAATGAGATCCTTTAAAAATAAGCCTAACTATACTTTTTAATAGAAATTAATATAATCTTTAAATTTTATTGGTATTATCAACAAAAAAATTCAAAAATTAATTTTTTTTGAAATTAATATATTTAAAGGCAAATGATTTCTTCAAAACTAGATATGTAAAAAAATCCAATTATTATATGCTGAATTGTCATTTAAATAATAAATTAGTTGAAATTCAAAATCATAATTTTTAATTCCTTGATAATTAAGCATTTATTTAATACCAAAGAAGAATATACTTACCCTTAATTCATCAATTCCATCATTTTTTAAGGCAGACACCATAAAAACTTTAGAAAAAGATGGCCAGCCTCTTTTATGGCATTTACTGGAAGTAACAGCAGAATTTGAATAATTTTTTTCATTTGATTCTAGATGTGATAAGTCTTCCCCTGAAGTAACATTTTCAGATACTTCTGTTGAATTTTCAATACAATTTATTGTACCACAAGTCAGTATTTTTGTAAAACTGAGTAATCTGCCTTTAGATTTCATTGCGTCTGTCTGTGGATGAATTAAACTATATTCAAAACATATCAAGATAAAAATACTCTTAAAAATTATTTCTTTTATAAAATTCAAAGAATATAGCACTGAGGAAAAATGTCACTAAAACATTCTGTAGCTGTCTCATTAAAAATTGAAAATACTCCTTATTAAAACTTAAAAATATGAATACAGGTATCATTTGGAAACAATAAAAATAAAAATAGACCATGGGTAACAAAATTACCATTTCATTAATGTACTACTATTAGAAATATACTAATGATAAATGATATAAGTACTAGGAAACTCGTAGAGATAATAAATAATATATGAAATATTAAGAAACAAGGAACTTTCTTAGTTTAATTCTGTTGTTTAGAAATTATCTTGCTACATAATCCAAAATATGATGAATAACATAAAATGTACTAATTAATAATGAGCAATTAAGGAGATTCAACATTTTTTAACCTTTATTCAAATGCTTTAAAAAAAACTCATCTGGAAAAGATAGTTTTTAGTTTCATATTTAAAATAAATTTTACAAATTGAAATATGTACTTTCACAATGTATGGATCTAAAATTTCTCATCTAAAAATATGATACTGAATGAGTTCATAACATATATTTAAATAAAAATAACATAATAATAATTCTTAATATAAATAAAAGTCATTATAGCTATGTATATATAAATGTACCTCATCTCCTCCTAAATGAATTGAGTTAATTTTAAACATAATTTGCATGCTTTTTTGTTAATAATTTTCCAAGAGCCAAAATTAATATAATATTCAATTAATTAGATTTTAATTGAAATTTGATGACTTTTCTGCAGTTATTTTGAAGAAAGTAGTCTTACAAGAAATATTTTAATATAATTTGAATATCAATTTACTTTTTGTACAATTTTTTTCAAATATTATTAATTTTTCAAAAAAAAAAAAAAAAAAGATTGTTAATCTTGAATTTTTCTATCATTATGTTTTAATTTCTCTTTTACTTTAATACATATATTTTTGCCAGATTTTCTTTTTTTTTCAATGTATTGGTTTAACAATGCCTTAAAAATAAGAAAAAGTCAATCACTGAAGCAGGGGCAAGAAATGGAAAGACTATGCGGGCAAATGAAACAGACATTTGTCGATGGCAGCCACTTCAGGTCATCAGAATAAAGACATTTCTCCTTTCTTTCATTGAAAATTCAGAGAAGATTAACCTGAAAAACAATTACTCTACCAATAGAGAAAAAAAAAAAAAACTTTTATCAATCATATTTTATTTTTGGATAATTTTTTTCCCCTTTTTATTAACTCTTTAAAAAATTAATGTAGATTATTCTGAAATAAGAAAATTTGAAGGTAGGTTCTACTTTAATGGACGACATTAAAACTAAATTTATTAATATTTCTATATGATACTTTATTTTTCTATATGATATTTTATTCAAAAGAGATTTATACATAAAAAAACACTGTGTATAAAAAGATTTTAATCCCAAGCAATATAGGGTATATCAGCTAGTTACAATAAAATATTTTTTAATATTTAAATATTGTCAAAAATAATTCTTTTCAGATATGGCAAGTTTAAAAAGATGATTGTAGAGTTATTCAACATGTTAAATTTTAACTATCAAACAATAATAATAATAAACTATTTTCTTTACTGTTAGATGTTACAAATAATATTTTCTTGAAACTGGGGAATAAACAAATAATAACAAAAACATTAAAAAAATACATTATAAATTTCTGTACTAGAAATAATTCAAAATAATTATCTGACCAAAACTGAAAAAAAAAATCTTTGTACAAAGTTTATAAAATCAAAATTGTATATTACTTGATTCTACAGAAATTTTTTTACAGTAAATGTGCAGCTAAAACCAGTCACTCATTTAAAATACAGATACAACTACCATCTGAGGGATTTTATTAATTAAGTTTAATACAAATAAAAGAATTTTATTTTAAGATTTTATGACGATACTTACTTTATTTAAAATCAGAATTGATTTCTTATGCCTATATTCTTCTAAAACTTCTAAAATATTTTCATTTAATCTGTTATTTGTCCATTTATTGGAAATATCAACAACTACAGCAACTGAAATTTTTAAATAAAATAGCAGTCAAAGTCTCTAAAAATTATTAATGAAAATTGAATAAATTTTTTAAATTCAAAGATGCACAAATGTATAAAATACTTACTAATATTGGCTTCATTTATTGATCTTCGTGGATCCATGACAAATGCAGCCTCTAAATGATGTCTAAATCCGACAGATACAGAATATTAAATCATTAGCTAAATTTATTAAATTTAATTCAAAAACATTTTTTAATAGCATAGAATGATAAATTGAGAAATTACTTTTTGATTAATTCTGGAGTAACAAAGCCAGGTGTATCTAGAAATACCTGAAATATATATAATAAATATTTATTAATTTTTTTCCACTGTCTACATACATACAATGAGTAAACTTTATTACCAGGACTATATTTTAAAGACTTCCTCCCTCCATAAATAAATACACATAATGCATATTTTGAAATTTTTCTATAAGAAAATGTATTGATCTAGCTAAAATATTGTTATTGGCAAGCTATTGTCATAGACAGATTGAATATATCAAATTAAATTTTTACATTTTTCATAAGTACTCCAAAATACAAATTTTATTAACAGTAAGTAAACAATACAAGATATATCTATAAATGAGTAAGTCTAGAAATGATATATCTATAAATGAAAGTAAGCACAATCTTTTATTATCCATTTCAGATAATGGGATGTAGTCTTCCAAGTGGGGGGGGGGGAGGGAAAATATGCAGTGTCTGCTTTTCAATAGGAGCAATCACCATTGCAGATAGGAATAATTAAAGAGTGACTATTATTATACGCAGATTAAAAATACACTGAGAAAATGGAAAACATTGTTATAAATAGGTTTATCATTATTGACAGCATCATTACATACACATATTGCTGAATATAGTTTAGAATAGAATATAATTTTTGAAAAATATTTCCCTTTTCCATAATATCATCAATTATATTCATTATTTTTTATTTTATCACAAAGAATTGAGAGAATTTCCCCTCTTTTAAAAAATATAAAAATTACAAAAAGAGAATTCTTAAAAGAACAAAAAAATTTTATAACAATGTATCAACATAATTGAAGGCTTTAATAAATAGACATCTTTATCAAAGATAGAAAAGTTAATTATAATTTATTCTAAATAATATAAAGTAAAATGTTACATCAACCACAGGTAGAGGTCTGAATCAGTTTTTTAAATAAAGGTTACCAAAAGATAAACAATATCCAACTGAAATAGAATTATTTTTTAAACTGATAAATTAACTTTCTTTTGTTTGAAAATACTAGTGAATTTATCTATACATCATTAATACTGTAAATTAATTCAAAAATAATAATAAAAAAAATTGCAATTCAGTTCCTGATGTTTCTCTTGATTTAATCCAAAAAGCTTACAATTTGTTTATTATCTTCCACAAAAATTGCAGCAGCCTTTTTTCTTGTTGTGTGAACTTTTTTTGAAACAGCACATACCTATAAACAAAAATAGTTTCATGACCCTTTAATCAGAAAGAATTTATTGATAAGCAAATTTATAATAACAATATTTTAAATATAAGAAAAGGTAATCAATTAAAAGATCATTAATATTATCTGATTTGCTGCCAAAGAAGGTAAACAAAATCTTTCGATTGTCTGTATTTTTTTTCGTTTAAAAATAATAAAGTAATTTGACAACTGACATCTGAAAATAAAAATTATTTTGAAGGTCTAATTTTAATTAAATGTAACAATATCAGTACTTATCTAAATCTTCAAAAATCCATTAAAGAACTTTTTCTGTTTTGATAATTTATTTTGCTAATTTATTATATTATCTGTTTTGCTAATTACTATTATTAACAGTACATTATTATTTAATGATGTACTGTTTTACTAATGTACAGATTTTGTATCTTATTTATAAAAAAAATTTTCACACTCTCCACCATCAATATGATGATACTCTATCTCTGAAGACAGAATCAATTCTACAGAGTCCATATATGTAGTGGTTCTAAATATAATGATATTTTGATGTCATGATTTTCTAATCTCAAAATTGAAGATCCATTTACAAACTTCAGTAACTTCAATTGGCAATAAAAGCATGTTTAAATTAAAATGGGGGGGAGGAAACAGAGAGAGAGAGAGAGAGAGAGAGAGAGAGAGGAATTGTGATGTTAAAAATTTCCTGTATCTCTTACACAAACATAAGAATGTTTTATGAGCAATTCTTGCATTATGACTAGCTATGTTTGTACAGTCAGGTGACAATGATTTCATGGCACTTTCTTTTAATTGTAAGAAATGTTTTCTTAATATAATGTCTAATTTTGTTCCTATTATCTTTTTTGTACTAAAATTTTGAAAAAAAAACAAAAAAAAAAAACACCATAAATATCTAAGAACCTCGAAATTTCAGGAGAAGGGATGATTAGGTTTTAGATGTTTCTTTGTGGTATTTTCATGATAATTCAATTTTGTACTTTCATTTGAGTCAAAAGTACCATGTACTTAAACCTTTCTAATAAAAATCTAGCATTAATAAAATTTCAATATTCTTAGAATTAGTTTTTAAATTTTTTTTTAAAAAAATTTAATTGTAAATAAATAGTTTTTTTACATCTTATTTTTTTTTTAGCTCTGGAGAACTTTAAGTATTAAGATATTTCAAAATGTTTGTAATTTTTTTTCAAAATTATGTTTAAAACTATTTATAAATTAACATTTTTTATGAATAAGACACTGAAGCTTCTCTTTAAAACTACTTACCATAAACATTTGGCTATTTCAGTTTGTGATGGTATTTATTACTTAAAAATTGTTTACATACAAATTAAACTAAAATAAATAAAAACTATGTTATTTCAAAAATCAGGAATACAAAATTATTAGTTTATCAAAACTTTGATCGTTAAAAGATTCCAACTACGCTTAATTTAAGTTTGTAATGCAGCATTGCATTTCAGAATTTGAAATTAGATACAACATATAGAATTTTGTGAAACAATGATTCTCTCTCTTTATATATATATAAAAGAGAAGAAAATGGCATGAGAAAGCATATTAAATACATAATGTTGTAAAATTGTTTTGATCATGCAACATTATAATGATGCAAATAAAGCAATTTAAAGGAAAGGAAAAAATAATTTTGTCAATACATAAAAACCACATAATTTTTTTCATAATTAAAGAAGTTTCTCAATAAAAAAATTGAATAACATTTTATTGAATAAAAATTTTAAATATCTATCAAATATTACTTACTTTCCATTTAACAAGTTTGTTTGTTAAAGTAGATTTTCCCACATTTGGTTCACCTAAAATTGAAACTTTTAAAAGATGAGGATTCGCAGGTTGGCAAGGAGTTAATTCCTTTTGGATCTTAAATTCTTCTAAAATAATGAATATCATAATCACAATTTTAGAATTTTTTTTTCATTAATGTATATAATACATACTAAGAACATGGCAAGCTTTATTTGTTGTTATTATTAGCTTTTTATTAACAAAAGAAATTTTATTTAAATTATATTGTTTGATTTACAGTTGAAACAATCCACAAAACATGAAAATAAGACATAATATATACACATAAATATACTGAAATTGAAGCATACAATTAAAGTGGGGGCACCTCATGAAATTGGGATGGGAAAAAAAAAAAAAAAAAAAACAGCATTGGAAGACTTACATTATTTTATTTTTATCTAACATTTTCATTATTCTGATACTCAGTTTCATAAGCAGATAATAATTTTATATATAAAACTAATTTTCATGTTTAACTCATATTTTCTTGGCTCATGTCATGTTAATTTCCCATTATTATTTGTTTCCCATGTTAATTTCCAATTATATTTGATGGAGCAAGTAGTTATAATTATTCAGTAAATTTGCAAGTTTGGTTTTCAAATAATAAATTAAACCAAGTATTGTATTTGCAACATTAGGATCTTCAACCAGGAATGATAAATTTAAAAATTTATTCAGAATTCTATTTTGTGGTGTAAAAAATAAAATCAAGTTTATTTGAAGCATATCTGATTTAAAAGATTACTTAAAAGATCTTTTTGCATTAAAATTTGATTTAAAAAAAAAGGCCAATTATACCATAGTAAAAATTGAAATAAGAATAATAATAAAAAAATTAAGTTCTTTAAAAACTAATATAAAAAACATGTGTTTTTGATTCAATTTTTTAGAAAATATCATGTCAGAACATGTTTTTGGGATGAGAATTTTGGCGTCAACCAAAATCTGTAGGCGAAAAATAAAAATTATATTATTTGCACAAGCATCTCAAAAATCAGCTTTTAATAATGCATTGACATTGCATTTACAAAAGCTCTGATAAAATAAATATGGTAATTACTACAGCAAATAAAACCTAGAAAAATGTCATTTTGAGTTCATGATTATATGAAATGAAATAAGAAGGAAATGTGATATTTTTTAATACAATAAATGTAAGACTAAGTTTTTTGGATCGTTTCTAATACTAAAGTGACGAATTCAATGAAACAAATAAAATGAATAAAAATATTTAACTTGCACAAGCACATGGTGTTTGTCCATAAAAGAAATTAAGTTCTGACATGATACATCAAAATAAGCATGGTAGATTTCATTTTAATCTTTATTGACAGTTGTTCCTATTGATTCCAGCAATTGTACAGATTTCTACAAACTTCAGATAAAAATAGAAATATTTCCTTCTATTTTATTGAAATATGAATATTCAATAGTAAAGCAAAATATTTAATGGAATTTTTACAGAATGTTGTGGGAAAGTGAATAACATCATTATATACAAGTGTCAGTTTGATAGATTTAAGCTTAGTTATTTGTTTATGTTCTGCACCCATTTGTCTCTTCATGAGTTTAGTTTCATTTCATAATGCTAATTTTTAAAAATCTCCGAGTTTTGGCTTTTTACTATGTGAATATTTAAAATATAAATATATATATCATATACAAAGGAAAATTCTTAAAATGCGAGGTAGATTGTCAGACCAGATACAGAGAATCAAAGGTCATTGAAACACAGAAACATTATATTTTAAGCAAATGTGCTTATTGAAGCATGGATACCAAATGAATGACAGAAATTAGTCAGCAAATACTCCCTTCACATTGTTGTTTAACAATTATTTCCTACACTGTAATCAAGGAATTTTTATACTATGATTAAGATTTGAAGAATGTGTAGAATAAAAGTAATGTATCAATATATTCTGTAATTTGAGGAGAGGGGTGGTGGTGGTGGAAGAAGATTCAAAAAATCCTAAATTAATCCTTCTGGTGGTTATAATAAAATCAAATTCTAAGTCAAAGTCTTACTTTCCTAAACACATAGAAACTGCAGTTTTTATTGGCATTAGAAAACATTGTATTAATAATGAATCTTGTTAATGATGTCAACTCATAGTAGAAGAATGTGTGAAGTTCAGAATCTTTTGTTCCTTCTGTGCAACTTAAACAATTACATGAAAATAATGCTAAATTAGAACACATTAAAGTGACAATATTTGCCTCATTTTATATGAATATAGAATTTTATCTATTAGTATATATACATATATAATCAAAGAAAGTAAGATATTCTTTTGATTCCAAAAATTAGAAGTCTTCAACCCAGACCTCTCTTTTGTATTCATTGGGATACTAACCCGCAGGTAAGTAAGATAGAGGAGATTTAATTATATGAAAGATATGAAGCTTAAGAACAATTAATTGCTTATGAAATATTTTATTTTTATTATTTAGTAATTCTTTGATAATTGTAATTGAAAAAAATGAACTGACACAGTTTTTAAAAATTGTTATCAAGTATTCAAAGCTAATTATATTAGGTATTTTTCCGTTGGACAGGCAAGAGCAAAAAATTGATGTAAGGAATTTGGCAGAATTCTACATTATGTGTTGATTTTTTGCTAGTAACAAAAAACTGGCTAACGAAAAATTACCGTACATAATAATAATGATGATGATTTCTATAACTATTTATATAATTCAAGAGATTATCTTGAAATAATCAGCATTTTCTTTCAATCAATCTGCTTTCCAATAATAATTTATTAAACCCTTATAAATAAGAAAAATGATAATATAGGTTCTTTAGATCTTTTAGAATCATTTACTTATAAAAATAAATTTTGAAATTGGTGATTAATGGAAGATTTGTTAATAGCATAAAGTTAATTTTAAAATTCATAATTCTTTCGTCTTAAGTTTTCTAAAAAAGTTTTGATGGGGCATTTTTACACTTATATAAAATTAATATAATTATTAATAGAACCTTTTTTTTATTTTTTAAAAATCTAATAAAGAATAATAATAATGAGACTAAGCAGTTACAATCATTAAACAATTTTAAAGGAATTGACAGTTTTAACAGTAGATTGGAAAAGTTATATACTATTACAAGCAAACACATTCTATGTGAGATACTAATATAAAAGCACACATAATACATTTTTTCTAACTTTGATACAACTTAATTCTATCGACTCTTATAAGTACATATACTATATCTTGTGCACATGTACATGTACTATACTGTGTGGTTTGGATAAATGTGAACTATGAGCAATAAAAATATTATTAAAAAAACATATTTCTAGATTTAAAATCTTACAAGTAATTAGTTTGCCTTAACTTTACAATTTACAAAAAACAAATAAATCCACAATTAATATTTTAAAATAGAAAATAGCTCCATGAATTAAAAAAAAAAATGCCACCTTTTCTCACTTACCAACTTTAATAGGAATCCTTTTATTCCAGAAATGTGAACTCTGGTCCGATGATTGTGCAACAACATCAAACATATCGGTTTTGCCATCAACAGAATCAATAGTATTGGCAGATGTTGAAAGATTTCTATTATAACGAGCTTAAAAAAAATTACAATTAAAAATAAATTAGCTTCATATGAAAATAAAACAAATAACGTGATCTACTAATCCAACTTTTATACTTATCTTACCAGAAAAAAGTTCTGAGTTCTTCAGAAATATGACAAAACTTCGATTGATTCTTGAGAGGACCATGATGAAAATAATGTACAATTGATGAGAAAATTATGTTTACTCTTGTCTTCAAATAAAATTCTTCACACACTAACTTCACTTTTCAAAACCATTTGCATTTATCGAAATAGTTTGTTTACAAACATTCCCTTGTCCGGTCATGAGTAAAAAATTAAAATATAGAATTTAAAAGTTTACAATATTGTATAAAAAATTTAGAATAAAAATCAGGAAAATAAAGTAATAAATAAATAAAAAGATTTTTTAATAAATATCTTGACAAAATATTGATATTATCTGACCATTTATTTTACTTTTCAAACATTTTTTCCATAGTAAATGAATAATAACAAGACAATTAAATATCAAAAAGAGTATTCAAAAAAATCAATCAAAATGAAAAACAATTCAAAGAATCCCTCCAATAAATAATGGTTTCATTTTTTTCACAACTTAATGTGTAAATAAGAAAGTTTACTATTCATAGATGGCAATGAGAGTTAAACCCCGTGGTTTTTGTTTGTGTTGGTGGTTTGAAAGGTTTTTGTCGGAAGCGCTAGCAGAGAGACAGCAGATTAAGGCCGAGTAAGCTTTTGTATTAGTATAACATCATTATATTTTATAACTGTCATACAATTTATGAAAACAATAGTTAATTATTTGAAAATATTTTCTTATCGAAGTATCTTTTTTCAATATTTTGTGTGCATAAAAAGTTACTATTGTCTAAACTGAATATTACATAATAATTGTTTAAAATTATTATTTATGTAACAGTGATTTGCTAATTATTTCTCTTTTTTTATATGAAGGAAATTAATGCTAAAGTGGAAATTAAGTTACCAATTGTTATGTGAACTTTTATTTGGGATTTCTTTATTTAAAATGTTAAAAAAAATGTTTGAAATTTAACAATAAAAAATTTTTTAATCTACAAATGTCTTTAAAAATTACTTATTTTAAAATTTCTAAAATTAAAAAAAAATAATATTTTTGCCAGCATTTCAATGAAGTTTTTTTTAACTGAACAAATTAAACCTAATTTAAACTTAATTTTAATCAATCATTAAATTTTTTAATTTTTCTTATGTATGGAATAATTATTTTTTCTGTGGAATTAAATTTTTTAAAATTAAAAGCGCATGCTTTTTCTCAGAAATTATTTTGCATTTATTTATTAAGTATGAGGACTTATGAATTGAGCAGTTAATTGCCAATAATTAATTATAAAAATAAAAACTATGCTAATAGAATTTTTTTTTGCTTCTGATGTTTGCCAAAAAATATGCTATTAATATACAAATACCTGATTATTTTATCATACTTATGTTTTTCTGGCTTAAATTCTTTAGGATTTTATTGAAATTGTATAAAATTAACAATCTAAAAAATCTATTAAATTAACAATAAATAATAAAATTAACAATACAATTAACAATAAGTCAAAAATACAGTTGTTCCGAATAGAAATTAATAGATCATGTCAAATTGTGCATGTAAAAATTTGTAATTTTATTTTGTATATTAAATATTATTGAAAAAATATTTACATTTGATCTCAAATTTTCCATGCATCCTTTTGTGTACATTTTAAATATTAAAAAAAAAAAAGTCAATGACAGAAAAATGTCTTTTCTTGCTTGAATTTTGCTTGATTTTCCTTTTTTCTATGATTGTGCCTGTTATTACAAAAAGAGGAAATTTAAGATTGCATAAATTTTCTTGTTTGTTTATTTTTATAAATTATAATATGTATTTTTCCCCCTTTTTAGACATGGCATCAGCAACAATAGAAACTTTTTGTTGTATGCCTTCAAACGAAGAACCTATCTTTCTAAGTCACCTTCAAATGCGTTCACTGCCATACAATATAGTCTGTGTGATTTCATCGGCTCTGGGTATGATAGGAGCTTTATATCAAGTGCTGCCATCACCTTCAACATCTTTATCTCACCGTCATAGAAATATTGGACATACTCAAAAGGCTATCATTAACTGGTTGGCAATGGCAGATTTCTTTGCTGCATCTGGTAAAATAACACTTATTTTATCTTAAATAATATGATTAATAATATTATTTTAGATTATTAAAATATTCTTAAACCAAATATTAGCATTATTCGTCAGTAATTCAAATTTCAATTCCTGGAAATAATCTTATAAAGATATGAAGAAACTACTTGTGGTAGTTTATATTCATTAAGGTTTCAGAGAGCATTTTCCCTAATGAAAAATAAATAAATAAATAAATAAAACATTATTGTTTTTTTGTTTGTTTACTTTCTTACATTTGATTCACCAAATTACATTTGATTTTCTCAAAATTTAAAAATTGATGAAGATGACCAATAATAATAATATTAATAAATCAATTAGTAGAAGGGACATAATAGAGTTGTGTTGCTAAAAAGGAAAGTCTTCATAGAAAATGAAAAGCTTTTTGTTTTTTTAGCAGTAATTTAGCTGAAATATTTACTGCTTTGGTTTAGCACTTGCCTAACTGTTGCTGTTTTTAATTCTTTCTTCTTTTCAAACCTTCCCTTCTCTTTACTGTTTTAATGTTTTATATTTCAGTTTGCTTTGCTTCCATGTTTTCTTGATGCATTACTTTTGCATAATACATATTCATATATATATATATTTTCATTTGGAGTATCATATTTTAAAAAGTTTTATTAATAATTGTTTAAAAATAAATATAGTAATGTTTGAGCTACTTTAAGATTAAAATGCTTTAAAGAAAAAAGAAGCTGCATTTTAATAATTTATCCATACAAAATGCTTTTTGCTGCACTTCTAGTTGATGAATTTCCACCTCTGGAACTTGCTCAACAATACCAGTTTCAATTTAAGCCACATGTAACTATAACTTTTCTATAAAGTCAGTGGTAAGGGGATTTCTAACTTGTTGAAATGAGTTTATATAAAATAAATTCATAACTGTAAATTTGGACTATACTGATTTTATTTTTTTTATAAAAAGGCACTTTTTCATTAGCTGGAGACCAGCAAAAAATGCCAAATAATGTGGAATTCCGCTAAATTTCTTACTGTGAAAAATTGTCAAATAATGTAGGATTCTGTCAAATTTCTTTGCAGATTTTTCATTGGTGTCCAGCTAAAGGAAAAGTACAAATAAAAAACATTAATATCATCATTTTAAATTATGACCTGTGTTTAATTTTGGTTTAATTATTTTTGATACTTAACAAATATTTGCTCAAACTTTTATCATTGGTACATTTACACAATTTTTACATTTGCATATTTAATTGTTGCATTGTCATTTTAAAATATAATTTAATGTTACCTTAGGAAAATAACCTGAAATTACATGTTTTGAGATAAAATGATGAAATATGGATAGAAATTACATTGATGTTTTGTTTTTTACTCAGTTATTGCATTTTATGTAAAATTTGTTGTGCAATAAAATTGTTTTATGTGGTAAACTGCACTGTCATACATTTCTCATTCATGAAACCTAAATTTAAAAAATTAATTTTTGGTTCCTTGTTATAAGATTGCTATTAATCTGATATTTATAAAAATTTCTTGTTTAGCTTTATATTAATGAGGCATATAGTGGATAACGTTAGGCCTGAACTCCAAATCTTATGGTTAGTAGTTGAATAACTTATCGATCGTGCAAAAGGGACCTTCAGTTTGAATAATGCTATTTGGCTTATATAACATTCACCACCTACTCTCCCACCAGTGAATCCGTGGTTAGACAAGCGATACCAATGTGAGGTTTTTAGTGGTGATTTTAACTGTCGTATTTAATGTGCTTCTCGATTTTTCTGTTGCCAATAGAGGGCATCACGACAGTTGAATAAAGCTGTGTTCTAAGGTTGCTTTATCCAAGGTCGATCGCCGGGTTCACAATGCAGCGGATAGGGCTAGACCCAAACACTCAGTCATATGGTTAGTAGCTGAGTAGAATATCGATCGTGCAAAAGGGACTCTTCTGTTCGAAGTATGTTATCTGGTTTATATAGCATTCACTTCATTTTAAGATTATTTGAGTCACCGAAACATTATTTCTATTTATAATATTTGTTAATGGTAGAAGAATGTAATATAAAATTTTATCTATTTATTGAGCTACCATTAGGGGAAAAACTGTGAACATTATTACTGTAAGTAGATGAATCTAAGTAAAGTGAGAGTAGGCATTAAAACAGGTCACAACATTTGGCTGACTAAGTGTGCTTCGTCTGGCAACAAATTCATTTTGTTTGTGATCATGCTAATATATTTATATGAACTCATTTTTGTTAGAAAAAAGAACACATTTTTGTAGATAAAAATTCCTTGTTATTTGAGCTTTAAAATAATGTCTTGAATGAAAAAGCCTTCAACTATATTTCTTCAACTGCTTTTGCATTGATTTTTTAAGACCTGTGCCTGCCATTAACTAAATAAAAACCATTGGATAATAACAAAATTGTTTTATATTTCTCTAAGGTTCATGTGTTTTTAAGAGTAAAAAGCTTACAATTTAAGATTAAGATTTTTTTTTCTGTTTTAATCTAGAATTTCTGAGTTTTGAATTAAGTGAAATTGATAGTTCAAATTATAAACTTAGGATCAGGATAAAAATTGGTTAATTTGCAACTGTTTAGTTCATAATAAATCTCTTATTGTTTAATATAAATAAAAAGTAAAAACACAAAATTGAGCAAAAAATTAAAATATAAATAAATCAAAAAGTCAAAATTAAAGATATTTATTCCTTTTATATTCTTTTAAGAACTTATGAAATATTTATCAGAATCTTTGGAATAATTCATATTCCCAACTTTGGTTACTCAGTCTCCTGTAGCATTTCTTACAGATATATTATAAAGAATACCCACAAATTATTAAAGAATAGCTATTTCCAAAGTATTTTAATTAGCTAACACAAATAAATAGTTTATTCAAAATTATTTAAAAGACATCTATTACTAACTGAATATATAAGTGAAATAATTTTGCTAAAGAATCGTGATATCATTTAGTTGAAATAAATTTACACTGTTTGTCAGATATTTATAATTTTTTAAAAATTAAATAGCAGTAATTTATACTATTTTGAAGTCATTACTGTTCATTTTAATATCATAGCAGATTTCCATATACATTTTATAATGAGGAATGACTTTAATACTTTTGTATTGATACAGAAACAAGATTTGGCTTCATTTATTTTTTTACTTATATATATATAAGTACTAATGTAAAATATGAGTAACTATTTTCTACACTACATCAAAGTCCGAATCGCTTGAAGTGTCTTTGCCTGAACAAGAATCTGAATCGCTTTGCGACACATTGATGATTAATTCATCTACAATTTCTTCCATTGATCCATCTTTTTACCAATAACTGTTTTCTATATGTTTTATGTGTTCCCACTATTTTTTCCATTTGTTCTTTGTTGTGAAAAAGCATTCTTTAGTAATAATTGTTGATTGTTCAAACTTAAATGTTATGTTTTTTCCACAAATCCCTTAATGATGATTATATGTGTTCAATGGCATTCAGATCGCAATGATAAGGAGGCTGTCTTTCAATTTTGTGCCCTGCTTCTAATAAAATTTGGTCCATTCTATATGTTGGAGATTTTGGTGCATGTTTTGAAATTATTTCAAATAACTCCACTTTTTGTATGGCAAGCTCATAGGAAATTTTCTTTCTTTTTTTTAAATACCAATCAAACATCATTTCTTAGGCTGAATATTTTATTAGAATGCAATCTGTTTACACAGAGTAGTAGGGAACATTGTCCATGCAGACCTCACTATTCAAATTAGGCAAAAATTTTCTACAATCCTTATTTCGAAACAGATTGCCATTCGTTTGTCCATGGTAGTCTCCACTACTTGATGAAGCTCTTTAAACAACCTCAGCTCTATCAATAAATCTAACCTTTGTATCTGCATATATTTCAGTGAGATGGTTTTTAGAGCTGGTATTTGTATGAATGCCTTCAGTGAAATCATCTTGCCAACATTTTTTTATACTTCAAATTTTCATCTAGCCAAGTTTCATTGATGTAGACTAAACAATGCTGCTCCTTTCTGATTTTTTTCATTGTTCTCAAATATCTACACCTCCGAAACACAATATCCAGTCTTTCAGTCAAAATCTTTCGAGAGCATATACATTTTTTTCCATTGAAAGCTCATTGATTGCAGAATTTTCCTGTGACTCTTTTCCATTCAAAATTAATGTTTTTCTTCTAAACTGAGAGCAATTTTCCAATAGAAGGAACACATTTTTACTTTTCTGTAAAAGCTCTGAATAGTTTTTTTTTAATGACGCATTTGTCGAAATCATCAATATTGCAGTTTCAAAATGCTGATCTTTTTCTGTTTTTTCAGGTTCATTGTCATTAAGTGATTTCTGTTCCTGTTTTGTCTTTTTAACTGTTGAAGCTGAAATCCTTGTCGCTTCGGCAGTCTTAATTACATTTGAAATCGGTATTTTTAATGAATTTGTACTTTTTTTCCTGTTTGAGAAATTCCATAATATTCTAAACTTGAGAATGCATTGTATAAAACAAATCTTCAATGTAATTGAAATAAATGGCAGGTTCTTTACAGCTGAGATCAAAGATTGATGGAGCAAAATAAGAAATGGAATTGATGAGAAAAATCACAAAATATGAGCGTCAGGCATGGACTGAAATACAAAAGAAAATTAGGCTTTTAATCGGCGATTCTTCTAATGATAATGTTTTCAAGCCAGTTATTTTGGCTCCAAATGAAATAAAGACCTTTCTTTCACCCCCAAAATGTAATAGAATATCTCATTTCTAAGGTAATGGGTTCCTACTTTTAGGATTACCTGGGTTTTTCTCCTGATGGTAGGCCAGTTGTTCAATTTAAAACATGTCCGTCAAATTTCATTTCCCTTTTTTAATGATCTATATTCATATATACAAAATTTAATTCATTTTTCATTTTTTTTAAATATTTGTTATTTAAAATTTAGCACTCATCTGTTAAAAGTATAAAATTTATATTATATATTTATTTTTTCAAATAATTAACAAAACTTTTTACTAGATATTTTTGTTGACTTGCCAACAATGATAAAGGCATAATGACAAATAATAATAATAAAAATGTAAGTTTATTTTTTGTTTGATGAGCAACTTTGATTTCTTCTTAAATTTTGGATGCTGATCAATTGCAAAATCAGCTTTGAATTATACTTTAAGATCCCTCTTTTTTTTAATTAAGTTTCTTTTATATAGTATGTGCATTTAAATTTTCAAAATAAAAGCTTTTGTAACTTAAAGCTTAAATTCCATATTAATTTTACAAAATATTTTCAAATGCAATACTTCAATAACCTTTTTTTTTTATTAGTTTTAGGGCTTGTCAATTCTAAGCATTAGTTTTTCAAATTACTACCTTTAGTAGAAAAATGAATTTTACTAAATTATTTCCATTGTATGCTGATTAAATCAGTACTTTATATCAATAACATGCTGGAAATTAATCATTCCCTTTTCAAGCATATTATCAATAATATATTTATTGTAACTAATGATTAATTGTTAAAAATTACTATTTAAGATGTCATCTGCATCTGTTGATTTGACATTTAGCCGTTTAAAGTTTATGTGATTCAACCTCCAATTAAGGGCATATAGTTAAGCCAACTATCTAATTCTGTGTGATTAATACAAAAATAAAATAGAATTTTCACTTTTTGGATAGAAAATTTAGCACTTACAAAGCAATATTTAAAATTTATTCAAATATATTTAAAAGGAAATTTTAAATAAGTGAATCAGTGGACGCGACTATTCTGCAGACCCATTTTAAATAATTCACAATCTGGGTTAAACCTGGAGAACTTTTCTAAAACGTGTAAAAAAGTGTATAAATTTTATCATGAGCCATGCTGCTATACATAACAAATAAAATAAATATAAAAAAGAAATCATTTTAAATTTGTAATATTTTTCTTTCTAAATATATGTAGGATATTGTTTGAAAGAACCTTTTAGATATGGGAAAGAATGAAAAAATAATTAAAACTAGATTTGTCAAATTTCAATAATTTTCTTCACAATGAACTACAATTGGCTCAATAATTTTATTAGGCCAGGGATATCCATCCTTTTTCAAATGCGTATTTCACACTGCACAAAAGAAAATTTGCTTAAAATTAATGATTAAAACAGGAAATAGCTCAAAACTCTTTTTGACTTCACTTTCAGGGAATAGAAATAGTTTTTTCTGGTTTGAATTACATCTAATTGTCAATTTCACATTACATAAAAATTTGACAATTGTAATTGAAATATTTTGCAAGAAGAATTGCAGGTTTATCTATTATTTCTATTCTAATCTGTGGAATTATATTTATTTCCATTTATTTCTAAAATATAATTTGGGGAGAAAAATCATTGTATGCAAAATGAGAACATTTTTTTCCAGGTAATTATATCTGTTGAAAAGGCATGTTCACTAATGAAATGTTACATTGGAATAGTGTGCTTGATTTATTAAATCTGCTCAGTATTTCATTTCAGTTTGATTTCAGTTATTTCTTTCTTTCAATTTCTAATTATTTTCAGGAATTCTTCTTCGTTCTTCTTTTTGGTTGTGGAAAGGTGATATTGTTCATCAGGATGGTTGGAATTTAATTGTCTGTGCTATTTTTGCTGTAAGTGAGAACTTTTTATTCTCTTTATTTTAAGCTGCTCTTACATGGAAATGGGGAATTTTTTTATTTTCTATCTTGTTTGTAACTTTTTTTTTCAAAAAAGGGGGGGGGGGGAATCAGAATAAACTTTTTATACAAGAAACAATTTTATGAATAATACATAATTAATGTATCTTTGTTACTTATTTTCTGTTCAAGCATCCATTAATTAAAAGAAGGAACCCCCCCCCGACTTACTGTAATTTAAATTTATAATTTTTTTTTCAAAAAAATTAAGAATTTTGTATAGAAAAATTCATATTTTTCTTATGATTTATATTTCAGATTTGGATTAGGTTTTTCTACACTTCAACATATATGTGGACTTTATTTTATGCTATAGATGTTTATTTAGTCTGCAAACAAAAAACTGGGTAAATATAAGATTTTACATGAGTTTTGGTTACAAAACTTATTTTAACCCTTTCAAGGGCTATGGGAAGTATGCTTCCCACTAAATTCATCAATTTTTGTATGAAGGTATGTAGGTTGGCCTAAATTCTGGCGAGTTTTTCAATAAGATATAAATTTGAATAATTTATTATGATGTGTCTTGATTTGTTACTTAATTATTAACCCAATTCCTTAATTAATCAAATTAAATCTCTTTTCTTAAACCAACTTCAATCATTTAAATATTTTAATATCACTTGACTAGAAAGAAATGGCCCATGAAAGGGTTAAGTATGTTTGATCTTTTGTATATCAGAATAAGGTACAGTCGGCCACAATAAATTATGTTGATACTTCTACGTTGAGTGGCAGCAGGGTGGTCGGCTGTACAGAAGAAGTATACCTGAATAAGTTATTTCACTTTTGCTGAACATAATATTTTTTATAGTTATGATATTAGAAATATTTTAAGAATGCAATTTTACAAATATATTTATATATTTAAATAAAAAAGGTTAACAACCTACATATATGTTATTTATACAATGATGGTAAAGAACCTAATCCACATATTTGTAAGTATTGCTATAGTCAAAGCATTGTCATTGAAATATTAGCTTTCTAAGAATGCATACAATAAGCTTGTATTTGAGTTTAATTTTATTAATAAAGCTGATTTTTCCTATTATGTTAACGTATGTTATCAAGATATTATTAAATAAAATTGTATGTGTAAATCAAAATAAGTATTTAGTATTTTCTTGGGGAAATTAATTATTTTTGGAGAATGTTGTCGGGGGGATTTGTAAACATTCTATTAAATAATATTTGTTATTGTGGGAATGCATTTGGTCCGGTATTTTACTAGTTTCATTGATTAAGAATGATTATTACCTGTAACAACTGTATTTCAAAAATTTAGCATTATTTTTACAAAATTCAATATATATATATTTTGGAAACTAAGTAATGTACCTTTTTTTGCTATTAATTTTTTTTTATTTGTCCTTGTTTCATATTTCTAATTTAAATATAGTATCTCTTTCATTTTTATATAAATTTTTGCACAGATGTTTTTATAGATTGCTGTATGTAATTTAAAAATATTGTACCTGTATATTTGATGCTAGAAACTGATGCTTTTAAAAAAAGATCTTTATCTCATTTTTTAGAAATCAAAAAGTCTATCATGCAGTTACTTGGCTTATTTCATTAATTATGACTGCAGTTGGTTTAGGTACCCTATATTTTCCTGATTTTAAGTAGGTTGAGATTTCCTTTTTCTCTAATATTCAAAACATTATAATTATTTAATAATTTTTTTTTCATGAAATGAATAGTTTTAAGTAATTATTTTAATTCTTAAAAATTATGTGAATGTATAACACTGAACCATTAACAATTTATTTTATTTTAATTCTTAAGTTGAAAACAAGTTCATATACAAATGATAATTCTTCTCATTGTAATAAGTTCAAGTAGGCATCTTAAAGAACTACTTCTTACTGCTATGGTTCTCTTGGCACAAATTTGGAAATATTTTAAGATATCATCATCAATTATAGACTTAAGAATTTCAAAATATTCCTTATTCAAAAGTTAAAACATTATGATGTTCTACCATTATAAATGTGGTAATAACTTGAATATAAATAAAGATGGATATTGTGACTAATTTTATTTAGTAGATATTGAAATACTTGGAGGTTTAAATATAGATTCTTAGATGATGTTTGTTACAACAGCTTTTAAAAAAAGTAAAATTTAGAGGGGGGGGGAGAGAATTGTTAGGCAGTTTGATTTTACATTTTTTACACAGTGCAACTCTGTAGATTGTATACTTTGAACATTTTAATATGGAAAATGCCATCTTTGTTGCACTTGATGCATGTGTTGATTGCTGTAATTTTGAGAAGTTTTGAATGGACAAAGAAAATGCTGCCATAAAGGCAAATATCTTATTCATGTTTGTATTTGAGCTATGAATAATTATTTCTTATCTCTTGAAAGAGAAGAAATGATGAAAGATTGAAACTTTTCTTTTTGGTACTCTCATATAGTTTAAAATAAATGGCTCATATTAAGCAAATTGTCTCAAGATTGTAAACAACTTTGCATCTGCTGTTCAATAGCCATCAGATATTACAATAGCTGCATCAGCTTAAAGTTTAAGGACTGAAATATTTTTTTCATCCTTTAATTTTGACACCTTGAAAAGTTTTCATTGGCTGGAATTTCTAATTCTCTATCATCATTATAGCTTTAACTTTAATAAATTTAGAGGAATAAATTGCTGAGTATGTGTTTGTGTGTATTCCTTGTATCTTTGAACAAGATTACCTTTGTGTTGAGTTTGTGGATGAAATTTTTACTCTTTTTTATTATTATTGGGCAAGCCATATAACATGGGAAAACATACTAATGTTCATTTTTTAATTTGTTAATGAATAGATGTATAGTGCTATGCTCCACATTTATTTTATTACTAAATTTCCTACTGAATGAGTTTAATGTGAGCTTAATTCCTTCTGATATGTATTGCTTATTTAATATTATTACTTATGTACTTATGTATTACTTTTATAAAGTTTAAGAATTTTAATAATTGCTATTCATTCTAAATTACTATAAATGAGCATGATTACATTTAATCATTCCTAATTTAATAAAAAAAGTAATTAGTTTCTCTGATGCACATTGAATTAAAAGAGAAATCATATGGTAAAATTTTTTCAAAAATAGAAATTTTATTAAAGAAAATCTGTTATTTATTTCGGTATTTAAATATTCTAATGTATTATCATTATTATTTTTATTTAAGAATTTTCTTTAATTTTATAGATGCCATGCAGGACCATTTAGAGTTTTACCTAACTATTTGTTGTCTTATATTCCTGTTGTTGTTGTTATGATTGCGAATCCTCTATTATATTATCTGTCTTCAAAGAATGGTAAGTTTGTGTTTATTTTAAGCTAAAAAATTATCAATGCTTTGTTTTAACTTTTTGTTTAAGTATTCATCAATTATTGATTAATTTATTTAAATTAATAATGAAATTAAAATTTGTTAAAGATGAATTTGTTTTGAAATGCTTCATTTGAAATATAAATTATTTAGATATGAATTTAAGCTTATGAAATTTATATTTATTTTGTCCCATAAATAGTCATGCCAATGAATAATAAAACATGATTTCATTTACCTCATCTGTCAATTTTAAAATCATTTGTTATTTGAAGAAAAAAGTCAGTTTTATGTATTTCTTAATGTATCTCAAAATTATGAACAGAAAATGTAATAAATAAATTATAAATTTACCATTTTTATACCATATGATTTTTATTCATTTTAATATGCTTATCATAATATTTATAATATGTTACATTTAAACCAAAGTATATTTCTTTTTAAGTGCTGAATTATTAAAATATAAATTTCTAAGCCCTTCCAGATTTCTGAATGCTCTCTTAATATTAACAGGCATCAGTTTGGAAAATGTGAATGCCATATTCTCATATATAAATTTAAGTGTTTCTTATGGTTTGTTTGACGATTTTTATAATGTCATATTGATTGGAACATATGATATTATTATAATTATTTCATATTTTATTTGCTGTTATATGCAATATTTTAAACTAAAAACACTTTAAAAAATTGCCAAACATTGATTGAGATAGAATCTATTCAATAGATTTTTTTAAAAAAACTTTTGTTTTTGATATAATTATAAAATTTAGTACATCTAAGAATGTGTTTTCAGTTAATCTTTACAAGAGAAATCAGTTTGGAAGTGATATGTGTATTAAATATTTGACAAGTTTTTAAATTTGATATCTTAAAAAAAATGGATCTTAATGTGGTGCTGTTACCTGTTACTTAAACTTTTCATTAATTTTTATTTTGTTGAATTATTCCATTGAATCAATAATTGAATGGATATATTTAATGTTGTAAATGTTTTAAGTTTAAAACTCATTCATTTGAAGAAGTATGGACAGAAAGTGATTATCTTTGATATCTAACTCATTAAATTTAATTACTGTATTTGATAATTTTTTTTATCTATATATTAAAAATGATTATTCTTTTGTATTAAAATTTCAATTTAGTAAGAATTTTATTAACTGGTGGACTTGGCCAACTTACCTACTTGGAGCACAACTTGTTAGCTGCTTTAAAAGAAAAGTTCTTCTGCATTGTTCTAGTGTTTTATGTTTGGTGAGTTTATTTATTAATTATTATTGTAGTCTTGTATAAATGGAGTGATGTTAGTATTTAAAAAATAATTGTTGTTTTCATGGTTATTGCTCATCAAAAATTTATTCCCCTGATAATTCAATTTTTGTGTACCTAATTTATTAAATCAACACTTCTTTGGAATATCACATTTTCAGAATGTTAACTTTCAAATCCAGATTTTATATATTAATTGAAGTAATTTTTTTGTTTAGTTTTTTTTTCTATTAATTATTCTAATTGTTTTAATTAAGTAGCATTATACTTAAACATTTTCTAATTTAAAAAAGAACTTTTTAAAATAAATTAACAAAAAAAATTTAAAAAAGAAAAATATTTAAATTTAGATTCAATGATGATAGTATAAATTAAAAATGTTTAAAAAATGGGAATTTTAATTTTTTTGTCTTTTAAATTTCTTGCAAAATGTATGATTCATTAAAATTTCTACTCTGTAGTTTTTTTTTATATTTACACAATTATATTTTTTTGTGTTAATATATTTTATTTTAGATAGAATGTTCTTTGAAACTAATGCATAAAAATGGTAATTTTATAATTTCTATATTACATTTTCTGTTAATAATTTTGAAATGTAAAAAAATATTAAATTATAACATAATTTTTTTCTTATACTTGAGGTTTTTTTCTTCTCTTTAAGGGATTATTAAAAAAATTATATCAAAAGGCAAATGAAAATATACACTTTAAAAGTAATTTAATTTTGAGATGGAGAATTTTTTTTCTTCTAAAATTACAAAGCCAATTTATTTTAAAGTTAAGAAAATGCCATTACAATATTGATTTGTTGATATACTTATTTTGATCATGTCTTTGGTGTATATAATATTAGAAGATATTATTTATTTATTATTGATTCTAAAATTGTTATTTTTATGAGTTTCTGATAAGTAATAGCACTGCCAACATGTTATAAAGCATACCAAAATTTTCTGCTATTATACATGCTAAACAAAAGTGTCTTGTAAATCCAAAGCCACGCCGAAAAAACCCCTATTGAACAATATATGTAATTTTTTATTTTTTAAAAATTATATTTTAGTTGGTTTCCAAATGTATTGAATGGCATTATGTTATGGGGTTTCTATGAGAGCCTTTCTTATAAATTTATGCTTGGCCTGTGGTATGTTATGGTAAGTTAAATTTATATCTTTTCAATATTTATGTATATTTTGTTTAATTTTAATGTCTAAAACTATATTATTTCTTGCTTTTCTTTTTACTATTTCTCTAAACAAAATTATAATTATTTTACAGATTGTGTCAAATTATTAGTTTTATTAATTTAGTAACTTTAAAATATGCAGGGAACTTATAAAACTTTTTAAATTCCAATGCAAAACTGATAGATTTTATTTATATTGATGTGAGAAGATTAAATTGTGATGAACTTTTTATAGAATTAAATTAAAAAATTTCTTTTAATGAAAACTAGATGACTCTTGAACAATGCAAAATAGATAAACTTTTCTTGTAAAAATTTAAAGTGGAGGATTGATTTTACATCAGTGATACTGCTTACTCAAGTTTTTGCTTGAAACTTAATGCTTCTTACATTTAACTTGAGAGCACTATTATATATAAGTAGAGTTACTTGATGATGTAATAAGATAATAATTAAAATTTTTTATGAAAATGTCATTTTGAATTTCTGTGTGTTTTGAATTGATTACATTGCATTAGCATCTCTAGTCTGAAAGCTGCTAACAGATTTCTACTTGTATTTATTGTCCTTGAGAGAAACATAATAAAAAAACACTATTTAATTATGAAAATATTTCATCTGTGGTTATAAGACTTGTACATCCATCCATATGATTCTCTTTTTTTATAAAGATATTCTGAGTGTAATTTATTCGAATTTAATGATATATATATATATATATATATATATATATATATATATATATATAATTGATGCCATGATTTCCGGAAGAATTAATAGTAGTTTGGATGAGCATTTTTGAAAGTACATAAGAGCTAAAAACTGTTCAGGGGACTTGTTTCAAGCCAATGAATGTTTATTAAATAATATTTCTTATGAGCGAGAATATATTAAAAAGAAATGATAATATCAAATAACAGTTTCACATTTTCAAAAATTTCTTTGTTTGAATGTATTTATCATATCATTTAACTATTTTTTTAAAATTATAGGCTGTTTTGAATCCACTTCAAGCGATTTTGAATTCTTTGGTTTACAAGGGTTGGGATAATTGTGGAAGCTCATGGCGGGAAGTGAAATCACTTTGCTGTTGCATAGATCAGCCTCATCCTGGTTTAATGTTAGAAGTATCAGATTCAGATCATCAGTTTACACCAGAAAGACCGACATTTTCTACAAACCATCATTTTGATTAATGAATAAAGATCAGTTTTTAGTCTTTCTTTTTAATGAATTTTAAATTTTACTTCCTATGCTGCATTTTTTAAAAAAAGTTCTCATTTATTTCAATGCCTTAATTTTTTTTGGGGAAGCATTTAGATATTTTTGTTTTTATTGTTTAAAATTTGCCATATTTTAAAAAAATCTAATTGCCATTTACACAATTCTGTGTTATAGTATTGTTTTACATTTAAGTTATTTTTATGAATTGTGAGACCATTAGTCTTCTAATATAATCTAATAGAAAACTTTTGGCGTATGCCAAATTTAAAAAATTGATGATGCTTCAAAACCATTCTTTTTTTTCCATTTATATGCAAATTAAAGTTTACATTTTTTGTATAGTTGGGTTAAAAAAATTAGTACTTTTGCTATAAACTTTTGATCTAAAACCTATTTAGTAAATGAAGTTAATTAAATTAATTTTACTCTAGTCTTTCTTGTATTCTTATCCTAATATATTGAATATTTCTCAAAAGAATTTTGTACAATGATTATATATTTGTACTAACATATTTCGTAGTACTTAATTTATTGTTATATAAAATACTATACATCATTGCATATTATGAAGTTTCTTTAGTGTTTTAGAATTAAATTAGATTTAAACAACATATTTTTATATTTATTATTATTTTATATAAATTTTTAATTAATTTAATTTTGCTATAAAATCTTTTATAATATTATTAATGTTTTTTAAAAAATTAACACTTTCAGCATATCTATATTGTATTTAATCTTATTACTTCATGAATGAAAATATTTCCTTTTTATTATTAACCAATATTAATTTTATGATTTGAAAACTTATCGCAATTTTTTAGATTTCTATTGTTATATTGAATATTTTTTTTAAAGTTTTATGAGATGTTATAAATATATTTATAACTATATATAGCTATGAACATTTTTCTCAAATGACATGTGTATTATACTTTTTATGAATCTTAAATTATATTTTTTTAATCTGTATTAATTATTTAATCTCTTTTTTTTTTCTATGCCACCTTTCTTTTGTGTGTGTATGCATTTCTTTACTTTAGCCATTAGTTATGAAACTGAAACATTTAACTTAGGCTTTAGGTAGAAAATACTTCTTTTCCCCCCTTAATATTATGTGTTAGAAAGTATTTAAAAGTTTATTTTGATAACTATCAACTTTTAAACATGTGTATTGAAATTGCAATGAATCTTATTTGTATTACTTATTTCTGATAATATGTCTTACATTTTTAAATTAGTCAGAAGAATGTTAAATCATGGACTAATATTTAATTGTTTGCAAAAATACAGACATTTACATTAAACTATGGAAATGGAGATAGGAAAAGGAATTTTATATATTTTTAATGCTAATTTTCAATTGGAGTATGGTAGTTTATATTAAAATAAATTTCTACATATTGTTTTATAAAAAAATATTCTTTGAAATATCTGGATATTAATAGACGCCAAGACATGAATGGAGAATAAGTATTATGCATTTATGTACTTAAAATATTTTGCATGATAATTATATATTTTCCATAGTGTTATATCTATATTTAACTTAAAAAATATTTTATAATAATTTTTATTGCATTTTTTTATGGCTGATATATGTGGATTGTATTGCTTGCCTTTGGAAGGTAAAAGAAATGTTGACTAATGATTTGACCCGTGAAATATAATTATACAAGTTGTTTGCAGTCATTATTGTTTGGGCTAAAAAACATGAATTGACTTATTTGTAGTGAGCAATGTGTTAATTAAAATTTTCTTCAATTATATTAAACTATTTTTTATATTTATTTAGTTTGCCTAATCTGATACAAATTTTTCTTTTGTTGTATTTAATACAAGAAATGAAAAATGAGCAATTTATGAATGAGGTTGTGTAATTGTGTTCTGTTTAAGGCATTATAGTTCCTATTAAATAACTGTTCTCTAAAATAAAATATTTTCATTTATTTGCGGTTATCTTAGTGCTTGATTTTTCTAAGAGCACATTTTTTTTTAAAAAAATGAAAAATTGTACATTGCTTATATTTTTTATTACTATTCTACCTTATCTAATAAGATTGTATCTTAACCCATTCTTGCAGCAATCATCGCATGAATGTTTCAACATTTTCATTCCTAGTAAGGTTGTATCATTGCCTGTTCTTCTTTTCATAATAGTTTTGTTTGTTAAGAATCGCCTTATCTTTTAAAACTGAACATTTTCAGGAGATATAATTTGAGACTTCTTCAGAGTTATTCTCAATTAGAGATAAGTTATTCCCTCTAATTGATTAATTTGGATGTATAAAATATGAAAGAAGTATTGGAAAAGTGTTCTTATCTTTATTCTCAAAAGATTAATTAATTTGGTTAAATGTTGTGGTTATTTACATCAAAATAAATAAACAAAAAAACTTTAAAATCTTGACCAGTAAGAATGTATCACATTTACAGTATACATGTTTTAATTTATGCCAGTAAGGGTTAAAACATTTTGATGTTGAAAATCATTTCATTATTTGAATTAATGATATCTCAGTTAAATTAAAAGATATTTTTTATTTATTTTAATAGACTAATTGCTACAAGCACATTATATGATTATATTTGAACCCTATAATTAAAGGTGAAATGTACAAATTTTGTTTGTGATCTGACAAAAAATTATATTCATTAGTTAATGTTAAGTGATATTATTATACTTATTAGTTTGATTTTGAAAATTTTTTTATAATGATGTTTGGGACTGTGATCAAAAATTAAAACTTAAGTATTTTGTGAATAAAAGTAGTTTTAATTATGCTGAATTCATTACTTTTAATGAAGGCAGGAATTTTAATTGTGATATAAGTGATGTTTTAATAATTCCTTTGATATACTACTGCCAATATAAAATTCTGCAAGTGTTGATTTTAAAACTCAATTCATTTTGACATTTTCTTGCCCAAAATATTAATTATAAACCTGAATCAGTATAGTTTGTTTAACTTATGAATCTTAGATTGATTTTCTTCTTCCTTTGTTACCATTTATTCAGACAATATATTTTAGTGATATCTTTATTATATGAAAAATAAATTAGACTATATAATATATTTTTGTAATGTGTTATTCACCTTTAGGAATATCTTATAAAAAAGTCTTCTAGAGATTTTATGTAACATACTTTTATTATATAGAATTGAGATCAACTTGTGCAGGATTATAATTATGTCTATTTTGTTTATAAACATTGATTTTACTTTTGTTTTATTTGTATTCATCTGAATACAAAAAAAAAAAACTTTTTCAAATGTTTATTTGATATTTTTGTGACATTATTTTGTATTACCATGTAAATATCAGAATTATGTAGTTTCATGTCTTTCTTTCTATTTTTATGAGTATTTTAGGATATCATTGAACGTTTATGAATTTTTTTGTACATGGTTTGTATTTAGTAAAGGAATTTTCTATTTCAGTGTTTTTACAAAATCTTTTGCTAAATTCATGACCATAAAGTTATGCTATTGCTTCAGAAGTGTAGGAAGCCTGGAATAATTTGTCAAACTGAAATAAACAAGCATTTATTTTAGAAAATTATATTATACAATTAAAGTTACAGAAATTAGACTATGAGAAGTGTAAATAAGTAAAACCCTACACAATTCAAAAGGGAAGTTTGATTTTGAGTGATTGGAAAATTAATTTTAAGAAAATGCATAACTTACATCTATTTTATATATATATAAGTGAAACATATTTTTGAGCAGTTTCATGGTGGAAGAGAAAGTAGACACTTTGAATCTTTAAACTTCGATGTTATTCTATCCCAACAGGCATAATTTATGAACATGTAAGAAGTGATGAGGTATGTCAATACACAGCATGATGCAACAGTGAAAAGAGGCAGAAATATTTTTCCTTCATAATAATATATTATGAGATTCTGATATTTATTTCTTTACATGTGTCGATTTAACATAAGGATCTAAGGATCTTTTAAAAGGATTTTCTTAGAATGACAGAATTTCATCTCTTCTTTTTGTAGCAGGGGACTCTGGATTTTTATATTTTTACAAAGCTTATGTAGCCTTAATTAAGTAAAAAAGGTGGAATTGGATATGGAAATAAGAGAACATTTTAGAATGAAGTTAATATTAGTTAAATTAAGATTTTGAGATTTTATGCTTTAAACTTACTGAACTGATAACTACAACAAATTATATATGATTATCAGGATGTTCGAACCAAAAATATAAATTTTTTATATTTCTAAAAGTATAAGATTTCCTGTTAATTATAATAAATTTATGTAATTACAAAACATAATTCCCTTTTAACTTTACTTAGATCATAACTTTTTGGGATATGCTAGAATCTCTTAGAGTATTAACCAAATTCAAGAATAATCAATATTTAGAATTTAATCCAACCTGAGTTTAAAAAAATGTTTTGTAAAATTAAGGCTGATTGTTAATAAATTTTTATATCTTGATTATTTCCTTTAAAAGCAAATGCATAATGGTGTAAATTAGCTTAGCATATACTAATTTATATATAGTGTTATGCTTTCTGGTGATTTGTAAAAGGAAATTCTCGCATCAAAAAGTTTCTCTTGTCTCATCACTGAAAATCCTTGTACTTAAGTAAGGCATGACTCTGCAAAATTTTTACAATATTATACTGTATTTTCATTTAGCCAGAGCATTAATATATTTGTATATAAAAGTAAAATAAGAATCCGGCTTGGAGTCTTTCACAAAGATCACCTTTAGACAGAGATTCAAACAAGAGATTTCTTTTTTGTGAAGGGTCTGACTAATTGTCCAACAATATTGACCCCTTGGGACCTTTTACTAATTTGATTATGTTCATCTACACTTTAGTAGCAATAGCATAAGTGCTTTCTAAATACATCTATGGTTTTTAATTTAAAATTTCATAATACTTATATTTTTGATTATTATATATATGCGTTTCTTGTTTGCATTGTGTTGTTGTAAGGGCATTATTGACTTTGGTAATACATGGTAAAAATGGGTATAATTTCGGTGTCTGAATGAGGACTAGTTTACCTTTAAAGTGAAATTTTGTTGACTTTTGCCTTATTTAGTTTAGCTTTCCTCTCTTATGTGCCATTTTGTATGTAGAAGGTATCCTTACGTTCACTCTGGTTGCCTAACCTAAAAAGAAAATCAAAGTAATTTTTGCTGAAAAAATATTTGTTCAACAAATAAAATATTAATAAAGATTTTATCATATGAAAACTTTCATACATTATTTGTCTGGAACAAATATTTTACATATATTCTGTACTTAAGCTATAAGCTTTTTATCTACTTATTTTCTTTTACATTTTCATAAATGAAATATTGAAGAAATTTCTTCACAATTGTATATGGATTATGTAAATAATTCTATTTTCTATGTTCCTTTAACAAAGCTTGCGAAGTTGTATTTTTTTACTTTTTTACAGATATTAAAAAAGAATGTTAAAAAAAAGTTTTTGTTTTTCAATTTCTTAATCAACATTTAAGAATATTTAACTTACACTTTTTCAGAATGGAAATCTTTTAATGCTGGTGGGGCTTAAACATGTAATATAAAAAGCGATGGGAATTATTTATTTCTCTTTAAAAAGGAAGGAATTCTATGGATGTAAAATTAATATTTTAAAAAATTAAAAATCCCCTGTAAGGTATGTAAATTAATAGAAAATTAATTTATAATGCTTTTTATTTTAATGTTTCAGATGCATATGTTTAGAAGCAAACTTAATGTTCTTTATCTATGCTAAAACTTGAAGGGTGATGGAAATAACTTCCATTGAAGTGATTTGTTATTTTGTGATATAAATAAACCATTTTTTTAAAAATATTTTTTAACTCATTATAAATTCTACTAGCAGTAATATCACAACATATCATTAGGTGGTACTTTTCCGTTAGCCGGACGCATGTGAAAAATCGGCCAAAAATTAGGCGTTTTTTTCTTGCACTTGGCTAATAGAAAAGTACCCTTAAGACAATATGTACTTAAATTGCGAAATTCACTTCATGATTTTTACTTCAATTAAAATCATTCTTACTTTGTATTTAGTAACAAAAGTTAAATTTGCACATTAAAATTCAAAAATAAAATAATGGATAATGGATACAAATTAGTATTAAAAAGAAATGAACTTATGCTAATATAAAGAGAATGGTGCTTACCTTTAAAATTTAAGAAATGATAGCTGCCTAGCTTTTCGTTCGTCATGGATACATAAATAATTGGGAAAACCGAAGATCTGTTTTCCAGCTACCAACATTGTAAGATTATGCCAATTTTTATTTCATATAAATTTAGTTACCAATTGCTTTATGAATTTCACAACAATTCAATGTCGTTTTTCTTGCTTCGTCGCCCATTTCTGAGGGATATTTTAGAAGCTTTATTTCATCGCACGTTCCCTATGGAATAAAAACTGAATAGAGTTGCCTAGTTACAATTCACTAAATAAAATATTGGTACTTTTCCGTGAGCGAAGAATCGCCAAATAATGCAGAATTTCCGCCAAATTTCTTACAGCAATTTTAAAGTAAAAAATCGCCAAATAATGAAGAATTACACCAAATTTATTTGACGATTTTTCGTTTGCGCCCGGCTAACGGAAAAGTACCAAAATATGTGGTGTATTGATTTTACTAATTTTTTTTTCTCATGAAATCTCGCGAACCTTAGATACACCATTAAAATAACATATCTAAGTGTCAATTATGCAATGTTCCAAATAAGATGTTTTAAATATCTTAGATAAACACTGTTAATTAATCGGTCAATTTATTATGGAAAAGTACTTCCAATAACACTAAAATATACTAAGGATTTTAATAAAGTGCTTGAAGAACTACACTCTAAATTTGGAATTACTAGTGTTTTAGGAAATGGATTTATGAAAGTTTTCCGAAAAAACATAGAAATGCACAGAAAGGATTATTGTAGGAGGCAATGTTTTGAATTTTACGTCATCCACCCAAGAAATAGAGACCCGTTAAAGTTGATTGTAAGGGATTACCCATGGACCCCAACGAAGCTCTCAAAGCAGAACCAAAAACTTGGTCTCTCTGTGAATAAAATTGTTGCTGTTGCATGCCTCCGCGGCCAGCAGTGCTAGACCATGTCCATAAGGTTGTACACCCTTAGAATATCTAACACCATCATTGGATCCTCAGTCAAATCTTTCCGGGAGAGTCCTAGGCATGCGAGGATATGATCAGGCGAAGCTTGCTCTGCACTATTTCGAAAATCTTCGAAGTCTGTGAAAATTTTAAAGATTTAAGATGGCCACTGCGAAAGCGGGCAGGAGTAGATTGCTCTTATCTATTAAAACCGGGAGTCACCAGGACGCGAACATCGGTACCAATGGTGGTCTGGGGGGCAATCCATGTGTTTCCATTCTTGCGTTTAATCTTAGAGTGATTCTTCAGAAAGGTGAAAGATGTTGGCATCACAGTGGAGTCAGCAGTACCAGTTTTGGCCAAAGTGTTCGCGATTTCATAACCCTCTAGATTGACATGGGAAGGGACCCACTGCAGATGAATCTGATGTGAAACGGAAAGCCGTTTTAGCTTGTTGAGTATTGAAACTCCAACATCGTCTCTCACGCTTTGCCAACTGAACAGGTGCTGTATTGCACTTTTGCTATCAGACAGAATACAAATATCAGTTCCTTGGGGGGAAATCACAAGAGAATCAAGGGCTTCATGAATGGCTATAAGGTCCCTACGAAACACCGATCAGAAGGCAGGATTTCTCCTCTGGATCCTCAAATCATGGTTTTGTGATATGATGTGAATTCCGCTACCAGAACGGTTATTTTCATCTTTACTGCCATCCGTATAAACCCGAATGGCGTTAATTGGAAGTGAATAAAGTAGTTAGATTAACACAGTCATAAACAAAAACACCTCTTCTATTTTTGCTTGTAGAAGTGAATAGAAATAGTATAGTTGATTAAATTTATAGACTACTTAGAAGTAACTGTAGAGCAATCAGAGGACGAAATATAATCTCAAAATGCTACAATGACAACAACTTTGGCCATAGATCAGAAAATTGTGCCATGAAAACTAGGTGTATGAAATGTAAGGGAGAACACCAGACGAGAGAGTTTTCTAATGCAGAAAAAATTGAAAATCTAAATTGTATTTGCGAGCAGGATGGCCATACAGCTTCATATTGAGGTTGTCCTAAAATTCTTAAGCCTCAGAATAATCAATTAAATAGAAATGATTTTAATCTATTCAGAACTAACTATATTAGACTATATTAACTTATATTTAGAACAAGCAGTAGAACTCAATACCCCCCCCCAAAAAAAAAGATTTATTTCTTAAAACACATCTATTCAAATGTAACTCCCACACATCTCAAATGTGACTAATGTTGATATTAATTACTCAACTGCGTTATTAAACTCAGTTACCGAAATCGCTGAATCTTTTGAAACCATAAATGAGATTGAAAAAACTGATCACTGAAATCCCAAAACTATTCGCCACAATTAAAGAAATGAAAAATGCCTAAGACCCTGTGCCCAAAATATTTATATGTATTGAACCAATTTCACAAGCAGGAAATATAAGCTAAATTAAATACTCTAGAATCCAAGTAGAGAATACGTTCATTTCACCCTTCCGACAGCAGCCAATGGGAAGTCATATTCTTACAGCTCCCCCCTCCCTCAATACCACTACAAGGAGGAAGCAAAAAATTCTATGTCTATTCGCAGCAGTGTCTCTTACATCAACTGCCAGGACCGGAGGTAGCCCATTATGGGCGGGTACTCCGTCAATCTCTCAAGATTGGTAAGAGAGCTACGTGGATTGTCTTAGCTTCGAAGCTCAAAAGTATAAATACGATCCTAATGTACAAATGAACGACTGGATTGTGATAGATGTTTTCAAAAGTATTACACATAATAATATCAATAATGATTAGAAATAAAGGAAAACTTACCATTTTCAGCCAGCCTTCAATACCATTTCATTTCAGCAACAAATATTTGACTCTTCAATTTTTTATAATCAGGCAAAAATCTAATATATAGTCTTCGTACCACACATTGCGAAGTTTTATTTTGTCAATGGTCTTTAAAGCAGCATTGACGATTTCGTAAGTTCTTTGGTTACTTTCAGCACTGAGGGCTTATGAAAAAGGCTTTTGGTATGTTGTTGTTACTAAGGGCACATACCATAGAACAAGCGCGCTGAAGTCCGTCAGTGATTTTAAGCCGAAAGGAGCGTTTCTTGTTTTTGAAGTAGCGCCAACTAGGGCTAAGAGTACGACTTAGCTACATGCTCGCCAAATTCTCTTGCATAGCTCCTTTCTACAGGGTAACACATTCACACACCTCACTGATAGTACACGGAACAACTATGCCTGAACCGGGACTCTCAGATCACAAGGAAGACGTGCTACTTCTGTGCCAGGACACCGGTGGGTTTTGGTATAATATCATGAATGAGAAATCACATTATGTAAGATCACAAGACCTTAACTGCTTTATATCATGGCAAACATCTAATATATAGTCTTCGTACAACACATTGCGAAGTTTTATTTTGTCAGTGGTCTTTAAAGCAACAGTGATGATTTGGTTAGGTTCCTTATTTTATGAAGAAAGTATTAGTGTTACCTGACGTCCAGTCGACCATTGTGGTAGCTTCATTCAGATCCCACTGAGATAAGGCCAATTTTTCAAAAAAGATGAAACTTGTATTGCCTTTACGAAACAGTAAAAATAACCATATATTGGTGGTGTTAGCTTCATAAACCAGATAACCTTGGACTGAAGTGCACTTTTGTCTAATCGTTATGTTACTCGGCTACAAGCCAGAACGTTTTAAGTTCGGTCCTAGGGCAATCCGCATCAGTGACCAACAACCGCATACTGTCTAGTGAGAGAACGTGAAAAACAAAATTTGTGACGTCACCCTGTATTTGCATATATCACTTTACATTATGGGAAATAGTTTTTAAATATGATAATTTTTTAAGATCTGGCAATTTATTTATGCTAATTTAATATTCGACAGCAGCTGATGAAATGGAAGAGGATTGAATATGAAAGCCGATAGTCAACAATCAGTATAACAAAATTCTACTCCTAAAATGAAAATTGTTAAATTTTATTCATTTCTTGAGTATTTGTAAATGCTTAGAAATTGGTATAAAGCACATCAAAATAATTTAATTTAATAATAATTATCATACATACTATTTTTAAATCTAACTTAAATCGCGATTAATTTCTCATTTTTTATGTCATTTTAAAATGATCTTTTATTTTCTCATTCAATTTCACTTTATATTTAATTACTTTTAACACAATATGGCCTCTATAAAGCTGTTACTTCAGCATTTTCTTACACTTCAAGCGAAGGAATAAAAATCCGTAATACTAACCACACTTTTTTAAAGGTATCTAAATTTCCCTTTCCTAAGACTACATGTGCCAAATAAATGCCTATAAAAATACGATAATAAAATCACTGAGGGAAAAATTTCTTTCTCTTTTTACTGTTGTTCCGCGGTGCAAACGGACGTCAGTTTCATTATCGTTTCTTGTACATAATATACCTTCGAGATAAAAAATAAATTCTATTCGGACAAGTAACTGCTCCGATATGTTACACACACACACACACACACACACACACACACACACACACACACACA
>JAOUZG010043195.1:5337867-5370544 GCA_026289955.1 Argiope argentata
CCAGAACATGGGAATCACTTTGACCGGTAGTCAATCTGAAAACAAAAATGAGCCGATCTCCAGCAACTAAACTTAAACTCGGGGTAAAAGCGTTTTAAAATCCAAATTGGGATTCCTAACATATTTCACTGGTCCAAAACGTTGGGCGTCAGAAATTATATAATCGTTTGTCTTCAATAACTACCACGGCTAGCTTTTAACATTATTTATTTGCAGACATTCACTAAACATAAACACATACACAAACAGTTATATAACATAGGGGACAACATAACGAAACCAATTAAGACATTTACGAAAAACAAAAGACAATCCTCAATCGAGACGCTCTCTCTATGTTGGCTGGAGGTCGACTGGCTATGGTGACCTAGGTGGATACTGATCTAGGTGGCGCTGATGTTTCCTCTAGGTGACGTTGCCACAGTTCCGTTACAGTGCTGCATTTTGCACAAGATTTTTCAAAAGCTATGTTATTTATCCATTCAGATTTCAACCTCTAATGAAGAAGTCTCTTTAGCATAACAAAAAAAAAATTGCTTAAAAACTGTAAAATAAATGCAGAATTTTTGAGTGTTTTAAAAATTTTATATATCTACCGTTTTACCTAAGAAAAGTATCTTCTTTGATAAACTATTAAAAAAATTTGTTAAGATAGTTTACAGAGTCAAAACTTTTAAAATGTTATCAGTTAAAATTTTTCAAACATTTAATTTAATTTATTTTGCTATTTCTTTTATCTACATCAAGGTATAAATACTAATAACCAAGTATTAAAAGTTAAATATTAATTGTTACTAATATTAATAAATATCTAAGCATTAATAACTAAACTTCCCAGATATAAATAATTAAAAAAAAATGTTTTTATTGTTTCTTTTATGAATTTGAAAGAGATTATTTCATTCCTTTCATTATATAACTTTAAAAAGTAGTTGCATTATAAAAAATCGAACACATAATTTCATGCTATTACACAATATAAATCTGAAAAGAGAAACAATATAACAGTATACTTTATTATATTCTTCAAAATTTAGGCTACTTTAAAACACAAAATTCAATCGCATCTGTTTACTTTGAGCGAAGAAAAATAATTGGAGGTAGAGATTAGAGTAAAAAACATAAATTTGCATTTAAAAAATAGTTTAATTGTAAATGCGAAATATATTTAATTTATTAATTATATATAGATAGAAATTTTTCAAATATATTCCTTCTGAGTTTCTAATGCTTTAGTGCGATGTTTAATCAGAAGAGAGCATAAAACCGCAATCTGAATAAAAATTCAATGGAACTTTAAAACAAAATTTCGTTCAAATAAGCTTTATGCAAGAAATACTATTGAAACTAAATACAAATTAAATCTAAGTACACACAGCCGCTTATGGGACACACAAGTTGAGAACAAATTTTGTTCCTGTTTTATTCAACGAGATCTTTTTCCTCTCTTACTCCGTGACCATTCAAAACGCCCTTTTGCCCTGAAGGACCCTTCGAGCCCTCAGTTCCTTTGACATTCTTAAATGGTCGTAAAACATCCATTGTGTTGGCTCCCCTCCGATCCATCAAGATGTCCAAACTTGTTGGGGGAGAGAAAGACGTTAAAATGCGTCGGCAACACCTGGAGAACCGACATCCTCCTACGTTATTTTCCGTGCACAGCGAAAGAGCGTCGTTTCTTCGCCTACGTTAAAATACGTGTAGCGCCCTTGCCGGGACGTCTTGCGGCTACGTAGAAATACGTGTATAACCCTTAGAGGGTTAAGCCGAAAGGAGCGTTTCTTGTTTTGAAGTAGCGCCAACTAGGGCCAAGAGTACGACTTAGCTATTCACTCATCACAGTTGTTTACACAGCCACTTTTTACAGGAGGGCATATTCATGCACCATAAAGATAACACACTAAATAACAACCATGCCTGAACCGGGACTCGAACCCTTAACGTCCAGCTCGAGGGGAAGACATGCTACCACTATGCCAGGACGCCGGCAAGATGTTTAAGCTTTTAATAATTATTATATAAATGTCTACTAGGCTGAAGAAATAAATAAAAACAAAAGTATTTTTCTGATTTTTTTTTTATTCTATAAGAAGTTATCGACTTTACTGTGAAGACTCAATTATGTAGACAAAATAATAAAAATATTTTAATAGCCGAAAATCATATTGAATACATTGTTAATTTATCAAATTCTTTTTTTCACTGTAAGGTGTATTTAATTAAATTATGTCAAAGTTCAGGACGGGAATTGCTTGCAAAAGTTTGTTCTTGGAGAATACACAAAGCAATTTTGTTTGATTACTTATAAAATTATAAAGCGCCCCTAATATTTTCACAATTCATCAAAGAAGCTGTTTACTTTTCTTCTTTTCACGAGAAAAATGGTACCTGTTAGCATTTTGCTTACTACCGAATATTTCCCGGGTCAATTTCATTGTCAAATTATGATATAGCAAGTTTCTCTTGGATTTTTTTTTCTTTCGCGGTTAATATCGTTAGCAAGAAAGGAGTGCCTTCAAAAGTGATTCATGAAGAGATTATATTTAATTGGAGCCATGTTTTGTGAAAATTCAGCTGTGCGTAAATAAGTGATTAATGAAATGCACCTTCTGGTCTTTCAAGATAATTAACGTTCGGCACCAAAATGTCAAGTCCAACAACTGCATAGCATGATATTTTTCAAGAAATATTCATAAATTTTTCAAACGTCGACAACAGAGGGTTTTTTTTTTTGGTTAAAAAGTATTTATTTGGACACGGAGGTTATGATTTCTGTTTTATTAATTAATCTGCATTAGTTGCTGGCAAAAACAGTATTATTAAAAGTCTTACATTTTTTTTGTGTGATTTCGATCCCCCCCTCCTATTAAGACAGAGCCAGTCTGACATCTACTTATAACTTCCTTAGAATTCATAGCTAAGAAATCTATAGAAATTTAAAATACATCTACGACAAAATGGTATAATGTCTGGAGTTAAATATTTAGTTTGGAACATAATTTATGCAATTCAAAGTGGTTTCAAAAAGCCAAAATCCAGTGGCACAATATCATTGTACGTATGTGATCCCAAAAGTTTAACATAATTACATTTATTATCATGTCAGAACATGATGATGTTTTGGGGATGAGGGTTTTTTTGGCGTTATAGGCGAAAAATAAAAATTTTAATATCTGCACGAGTATCTCAAAAAATCAGCTTTTAATAACGCGTTGTCATCACATTTACAAAAGCTCAGATTTTTTTTAAAAAAATAAGCTGATGACTGCAGAAAATAAAAACTAGAAAAATGTCATTTTGAGCACGTGATTATATGAAGTGAAATAAATAGGAAATGTGATATTTTTTAAAACAATCAATACGGGACAAAGTTTTTTGGATCGTTTGCAATACTAAAGTGACATATTCAATGAAACAATTAACTTGAATAAAAATATACTTTAACTCGCACGAGCAAATGGTGCTTGGCCGTTCAAGAAATGATGTTCTGACACGATACATTGGAATATGCATTGCAGATTTCATTAAATTTTTTTTGTATTTATATTTTTCTATTTTGACGGCTATTATAACTTTTATTCTTCATCTCAATAGATGGCGAAAAGTAATCGCACAAGTATATATAAAAACAATAATTCCTCTGTAAACAATATAAAAACAATAATTTCTCTGTTCATTGCCAAATACAAAAAAATACATTTAAATTAAATTTTCTTAAGTTGTAGCTTGAATAAATATTATTTATACAACGTTTTTCTAATTTATAAAAATCTAATTTTAATACTATTTATCTATGTAATTTGCAAAAGAAATTAAAATGAAGAAAAAAAGGCGACTAGAAAAGGCTCAATGCGAATACAGTTTAATGACATTTTCTATTTTGAAGCAATACGAGAGTTCATTTTACTTTTGTGACGGACCTCGAAATCTTGAAGCGTTGTCCGATGTCGTGGACGATACATGAACCAGCCCTATCACCAATAGGAAAGATTGGGCTTGAAGATTAGATTAAGGAATTTGGATATTAAACTAATCGTAATTTCTTCATAGATTTTTATGGAAATCAATATTTTAACGTGCTAACTGGATATGACGTAATACTTCAATGCAAAATGAATTGAATATAAATTAATTATTCAGTTAACAGGTAAATAAGTGACAATTTTGTTTTATCTCTTATTGATAAGTTATCCGGAAAAGTGAGTATATGGCTTTTCTTAGTTTAGATTAGTATTTTAATTTTTTTAAGCAGTAAGTTTAATATGAAAAAGGGCTAAATCTTGAACGCGTATCTTTTCATTCTTTTATTAAGATTGTTTTATTTAGGGTACTTTTAAGCAGAATTTAACAATCTTTTCTCCATTACATAACTTGTTATACTCTGAAAGTCTTCAGAAAGTATGTTCCTAAAGAGTATGCTTCAAATTATGTTTTCTGCGTTTTATTATTAATTAAATGATAAATTTAAGCTGTACATAAAATTTCAGCTGATTAAAAAAACTTTATAAGATATGAATTATAAAACATATTAGAATAAAAAAAATCGGAATATTTTTTTAAAGAACGTACTTTTGTAAATGCATCAGAAAGTAAAAAACAGGTTTTATTTGTTTTGTCATGGATATGAAGATAAAAATAGAATCGGAAATCCCTAAGAAGTGGAGAAAGCGTTTTAAAGAAATTAAGCTGCGATGAATAATATAAACAAGAAAATTGATAAACATTTATAACAAGATTAACTCAGATTATTACTATCCCTAATGCACGCGTTTATGTTTTATCCTCGATAAAACCGCATCAGGATGTTTATTATGTTTAATTATGTTTTTCAAAAAATAATTTTTTTTACTTTTTTTGTACTTTTACAAAAGTATCATTTTAAAATTTTCTTAATTTTTATTATATAAGTAAATCTTTCACAACCTTCATTATTAAGTATATAAAGGAACGTCATATTATTTGAGAACATCCCTTTCGAGTATTGAAACAGCCGTTTATTAGATAGGTATTCTTTTTTCATTTTTATTCACTATTTAATTTCATAAAAAACAGTTGTTTAAAATCTATTCTTAATTAGGTTATTAGAAAAATTTTTATTTTGGTCACTTTTTATTAAACAATTACAATTGTTGTTGTTCTCGTGTTCCGATTTACAACGGAAGAAGGGGTGCCATAGCTTCTGAGGGTATGATCCCTGAATACCCGAAGGCAGAAGTCTGACTTCTAGCACACATACGCACTTCATTCATCCTCAGATCGTAATATATATCTTAAACAGGATAATCACCTCTGATCCAGTACTCCCAGTGGTATTACTCTCGACATGGATGACTATGTGACAACGATAGATTTAACGTTCACCAACACAGGGAGAATCTTTGGTTGGCAAGGTTCGAATTTGCAGTCTAAGGGATGTGAATCCAACTCCATACCAACCAAAGTATATAACTATCCCGGCCTTAAAATTACAATTACTATAAATAATTGATAAAAGAAATTACACTAGCATTGAATTTTCAAAGCCAATTGTGGCAACACAATGCATGAATTTTCTACACCAGTTAAGGTAACGAAATACAGATTAGAAACTTCTAATTTGATTTATCTTGCATTATTTTAACCTGAAAGCTCTTCAAAATGAATCGGAAAAATCTATTAATTAACAATGTTTAATTTTAAGTGCATGGAACATTAACAGAATCGTTTTAAATAATAGGCCGAAAACATGTCAAGACTAACCTCATCAGAGGGGGGGGGGGAATTGAATTCGTTACTTATTTGAAGGCAGGGTAAATGAATAATTTTTGGAGAGAAAATTAGTTTTTAATTAATTATTAAAAAATTAATGAATTAATATTTGAAAAAACTATTAACAATCCAATGTCATCCATTACGAGTTTAAAAAAATTACTTGAACAGTTCTCATATATTGTTGATAGATGCAGAATCTTTTATTCACAATAAATATATTAAATCTACTCTATTAAGTATTTGTTATTTCCGAAGTGTTCCGATATTTAAAATAAAAATTATTTTAATACTTTTGATTTTAAGAAAACCTTTACCATATCCTTTCAGTCGAAAGAACCAAAGAGACAGTTTCTTACTTTCATGTTCTTATTTATAATTGAATTCCTTTTTACGTAGGCACTCTATCATTGTGTCTCAGCATTCAATCGATTGATTAACAGCGCACAGCGGAAAAATAGTCCGAAGCGATTTAAAATTCGGAGAAAACTTTCTCACACCGATTAAACTCCTTTTGTGGTACAGGCAAAGATAGATTACATCTCTTGTTTGGAAAATTCTGCAATTCGAGAATCTGGGAATATCTATAAATATGTAATGATATTTTAAATTTTAATTTAATCCTAATTAAATTCTTAATTTTAGCTTAATTCAGCCCATAGCAAAGTCATTTTAAAACATTTTTTATCATGTCAGAACATGATGTTGTTTTGGAAATAAGGTTTGTGGCATCAGGAAAAACCGTAGGCGAAAAATAAAATCCTAATTAATACGGAAAATAAAAATTTCACTATCTGCTGGAGAATCTCAAAAAATCAGCTTTTAATAACGCATTGCCATTGCATTTACAAAAGCTCTGATTTAAAAAAATAAGTTAATGGCTAACGCAAATAAAACCTTAGAAAAATGTCATTTTGAACAAGTGATTATATGAAATGAAATAAATAGGAAATGCGATATTTTATTTAAAACAATAAATGCGAGACAAAGTCTTTTGGATCATTGGCCATACTAAAGTGACTCATTCAATAAAACGATTAAAATGAATAAAAATATTCTTTAACTTGCACGAGCACGTGGTGCTTGGCCGTTCAAGAAATGATGTCCTGACATGATACACTGAAATATGCACAGCAAATTTCATTTAAATTTTTTTTAAAAAATTTCTGATTCGATTCCACTTTTTCTATTTGAATCAAATCGACTGAAGCTTTGTAAAAATATTTCGTGATCACTGATGTAAACATATTCTTTCAAAAGATTAAATTCCTATCAAAATCGACTCATTTTGATAAGAATTCAAATCATTAGATTTATGAGAATCTCACTATAAATAAGACCTAGGATAAATGTTTTCGTTTCCTTTTTGCCTTTTTTTAACTCCACGCTGTTTGTACATAGTTCCGCAACTCTTTGAAGAGTGAAAAAGTACACCTAGAAACAATTTTTTGAAATTTTAATTAGACTATTAATTAATTAAAAACTGAGAGGCTGGCGTTTTTTCGCAATAACTTCCTAAAAAATTCCCATACAAAAACAATTTCCACACCTCTTCAGATTTTAGAAATTTATCTTTTTAATGATGGCAGTTCAGTTGTAAAATTCTATTGTCTTCATCTGATTCATTTCTAAAGATATTTTAACTATATTTCATAATATTTTCATTGTTAATGAAAGAAATCTAAGACGTTTTCAATGCTTAGTCAAATATCTAAGGGCATGTTTTTTTTTCAAAGGCTAAAAATTAATAAAAAAATATTGTTTTTAATATCTGTTTAGTTTATATGGGAAACAAGAAAATGAAGTAGTGGTATCGCGAAAATTAGAAAGTAGATGAACTGCACATCACAAAACCAGCGGCGAGTTGTTTATATGTTTGTACTTTCAGAAGCAAATAAGCTTTCAGATGCAATAAAACGAACCAAAAAATTCAACCTGTCGCTTTTCTGATATCGGCAACGACTCTATCTTCTGCTTCAAACACAAAATTATTATGTGTCACACACGCACACGCACACGCGCACACACACACACACGTATAAAAAGTATATAAAGAGATAGTATATCGTATAGAAAATATACAAATGATCGTTAAAAAAATTCAATTTCATTTAGTCTACATGCTTCAAACTTTCATGAATTTTTATAATTATAAATGCTCGTTTGTTATGCAAGAACTCCAAAAGTTTTAAAGAAAAATAAATGGAATTTAATATGTGTTCAGTTTGTATATAAGTAATCAGTTTTAAATTATGTGTCTTCAGTGTTATTTGACTCGTCAAAGGCGACGATAATCTGACGTGTAAAATTTTTAAAAAAAATGATTTTATCTTAGAAATATTAATGAAAATTTTATTCGGCCTAATCTGTCATCTAAGTCCATAAATTCACCTCATCTGCTAATAAAACCAACGGGAGTGGTCTCCCCAAATTTTCTCGCATACTCTAAAAAATTTGTCATGCTAGATGACGCCTATTTATATATTTTGGTGTAAATTTAGCATTCTTGGGGAATCTATTGTGTCACTTTTGTCGATGATTTTGGTAATTAATCCCTGATATGAGGTTAATACTATCCCAAAACCAAATTTGGACTTTAAACACGTTTTTTATTAATCGATTGAAACAAAGATTTGCTACAAAACTGCACAAAATCCCTTACCTAATTTGATGTTTTTAAGTTATTGCGTTTTTGAATTATCGCGTTTAATGCTTCTGAATGTACAAACAGGTAAACAATCAACTAGCCTCTGGTTTTGGGATGTGCAGTTCATCTGTTTTCTAATTTCCTCGATAACACACAACTTCGTTTTCTTGTTTCCCATATAAACTAAACAGATATTAAAAACAATATACATAATTTTCGACATTTGAAAAAAAATATGCGATTAAATATTTGAGCAAAATTTATAGCCAAGCATGGAAAGCCTGAATTTATTCTAATAAATAAATTCAGGAAAACTATGGCAAACATAAATTTGTCTCTTTGTACGCATGCGCTGCTTTCTCTGCCGTCTTATAACTGGCCGAGTGTAATCCCGACATTAGTGTACACAAATATACTGGTAAAGAAATATTTATATGATTTTTGAAACAAACTTCTGAAACAGTTAATTAAAAATGACAGATGACTCAGCTAGTAGAATCTTCACAAAGAAAAACATCCGACATTTTAATTACTTGGTTAAGAAGGTATTGAATTCAGTGTTTTATATAAATTGAAATAAAAATATTTATAAGAATATATTTATACTTTCGTAGGGAAATAAATTATATTTTTAGAATCCTTTGACAGCAGTATGTTAAGATATTATTTTCGCTTTAAAATATATCCTAATCCGTTTTTGTTTTGATAAGAAAGTATGTCTTCATAATCACAAAAACAAATATTTTTTTTTGTTTCTTGGTCAGGAAATTGAAACCGTTTGAAGATGGGAAAAAATTGAATTCTCCAAAGAATTAAAAAAACAAGATATTAAGCTGTTTATTAATAACAAGTCACAACTGCTTTCTTTAATAATAAATATAATGCAAGACTTAAGACTTATTTTGTTTTCCTAAACATTTTCTAATTAAATTTTAAAACTAATAAAACCCAGAAAGCAATTACACAACCATGCAAAATCCATTGCAAGTGATAAAAAGAACAGATTTGCATTTTAATTTCAAGTTCTTACACGAAAAAAAAAATGATAAAAAAAGTCAGGAAAAAAAGTCCACATTCGCAAAGGAGCATAATTAGTTGGGGATGTATTCATCGCCCCGTTCGAAGTTGCGCTTCTGTAATCTATATTTCGAACAGTAAAGCCTTATACGCCCACATTTTGCATTACTTGCTGCTGAAATTTCTTGTTTTAGATGGAGGTCGTCTCATTTCTCGGTTGCCAGATTAAAGAAAGTTCCTCGCTAAGAGGATTACGAGCCTAATAATCATCGCAGAAGTTGAAAGAGAGTTACGGAGTTAGTTCCTAGCAGACGATATGTATGTATGAATATGTGAAAAGTTTTGAGGTTTGTGTGGCAACTGTGCAGTGAACTTCATAAAGTATTCTTAATGAGCCTGTCTCATTAAAAGGAACGCGTATTTTTATACGCATAAACTTTATTACAAATGTTGTTATAAAGTTTGTGGATTTGATCCGAGTTTTGTTGGAGATAATTGCTCACATTTTACAACCTGGATAAGTAAAACTGATTAGCTTATTTTTAGTTTGCAGTTTAAGTTCTTATTGATTATTTTTATTGAAAGATTAATGCATGGATTTTGCAAAAAGTTATAGAAACATAGAAGAATAAATAATTGGTACCTTAAAAAAGAGATTTTGCCGTGTTTTGCCAGATATCTTTTAACCGTCAAAATAAGTTATAATTATTTACTTTTAGAGGTAATTTAGGAATCTTTGGAAAATACCTTATTAGTTTGAAAGTTGCACTTGGAATTTTTCGATTTGAAACACCCACTCAAGCAAACATATCAATGTACAAGTTAAAAAAGTTTATCAATATAAGTGAGGGACTAATTTTATTTTTTAACTGGGTAAAATCGAAACACATTCCTTAATGCAGTATTAATTCAGTTATGAAAGGTAGTTACTTTCTATATTACTACAAAGTTAAAAAAATAATTTATACTTGGAAAAGTCGAAGTGAAATGTGACACATTAATGAAGTGTAGAAGTTTTAAGAAAAGAGGTAAATCCTGATAGTAACTTTTCAGCGAGAAATGGTTATGTGACACTCATATGAAAATACAGGGTGTCCAAAAAGTTCCCGTACTGATGATTTGTGAATTTATTTAACAAAAACCATAGGTTTAAAAAGAATTATTTTTATGCCAATGATAAAAAGCACTTTTAACATAACTAAGGAAAAAATACTGAACTTACATTAATAATAAATGTTCAAAATGTCCATCCCTTTCTTGGAGACAAAGCTGAACTCGTTTGCGCATGTTTTTCGAAACGCGTTTTAACATGCTAGGAGTGATTTCTTGTATCCTTTGGGTAATTGCGATTTTCAAATCATCTATTGTTTGAGGATCACCTTCATAAATTTTGTAATTTAAATATCCCCCCAGAAAAAAGTCCGGGATGGTCAGATCAGGGGATCGAGGTGACCAAAGAATTTTTGAGATAAGTCGATCGCCGAAAAAAGCTACAACCATGTCCACGGTTTCATTACTCGTATGGCAAAATTTAATATATTAGAAAAAAATCATGGAAAATGATTTTTTAAATTTGGAGTACGGGAACTTTTTGGACACCGGTATTTATATTTTATCACATCATATCATAAAAATATTTATAACTTATGAAAGCATAAAATTTTAATATTTTAGAAGTATTTTCTAATAACTATTTTGAATGCGATTGATATAGAATCAAAAAGTAGACAATATATATATTATATTAAAAAGACTAGTATACAAAATTGAAATTGAAAAGAAATTCTTTGTTATATCTCTTTCCGATTCAAAATCCTGCTTTAAATCTCGATAAAGGAACGCACAAAATTGATTTCGAGTGAAAATTTTGCACTTTTAATAATGTCTCCCAGTTGAAAAAGGAAGAATTTAATCTTTTCACATTTTTCTCAAATCTATAAAGAAACAGAAAGTCGAACTTTTGTAATGATGCAGTGAAAACTACACCGAAAATTTTAAAGTACATACCAGATTTCGTATCTCCAATTGAAGGGATCTAAGGAATCGTTTACTACTTTCTTTACGAGCTGAAAAATTACATTCAGAATGATGAAAAGTTCAAAAAAAAAAATGTATAGATTACATCACTCGAAAAGCAAAGAAGATATTACATTTTTTTCATCATTCGAGTCTTCGCTTTGAACTTTTATTTGTACATGTTTTATGTCATATAAGATTGAAAAGTTTCATTTGGTACCATTTTTCCAGTACATATTAAAGAATATTGCAATGGTACAACATATAAGAAACTGTTCTTTGAAATAGAATGTCCTTTATTTGGAAACATTTCAGAATTTTTTTTTTTTTTTTTTTGGAAATGTATTGAGTGTTTTTCTCAACTTCAGGAGACATATTCGAAAATTACATTTTATTTAAATATAAATTCCCGTATCAACAATATTAAATTACTTTTCGAAAAGAATGAAAGATATTATTTATTTGTTTGATAAAAAAAGGAACGGGAAATACTTAAAGCATATTTATTTGAAGCAGTTTACTTTGTTACATTATATATTTTTAATTAGATATGTAATGGCTTCGTTATTTTATAAACCACTTTTCAATTCCTATTATTAGTTCAAACTCTCCTTATAAAAATTTAAATATCTTGTTCAAATTTTCAATCGTTAATAAAATACTTTTTATTCATCCACTCACGTTAAAACACATTTTTTTAAAATTTGCAGTGGGTGACACAACGTGTTAGTACAATTTTTTCCAATATTAATTCATTAATTAAATTAAATTAATTTTTAAAACTTTAAGTAGAGTTTTAGAAGTTTATAATGAAAATTGAAATCGACAGGCAGTAGCTCAATCGGTAAAATGCGAGGATTTCAGTACTTTTCACGCAAAGGTGAAGAATGCGAGTTCAATTCTTGCGAAAATCATTAATTTTTTTTTGACAAATTAATAATATTAATTCTAATTATTTAATAAAAAATAACAAAAAATAATTTTTGTTGTTGACCTAAGTAGGAACTGACTTATTTTTTTATATTACATGTTATATAAAAAGTTTAGATGAAAGAATCCCTTTTCTTTTAGAATATTGAAAGTTCTAGAACTACGCAATATACTCCCAGAATATGTATTGAAATATTTGAAGCAGAAAATCATTTTAGCTTGAAAACTGATAGTTAGTATGACCCAATATCTGCTGATAATAAAAATAAATATACAGGGTGTCCATAATTAAACGACCCTACTTTAAAGTTGTCTACAGGCGAAACTATTGTTCAGAATATTATGAAATTTTGTATAGGACATAATGAAGGAAAAGGAATTTGAGCGAATAAAAATTCGCCACCAGGGGCAGTTTCTCAAATGAATTATACATTTAGCATATTTTTGACAAATTAAACTACAGCAAAACATGTTCAACATGACGGAAATCCTTTTACGCTACTATCAGGAGATAGTATGTTTCAAAGTTGACCACAGCAGGCACATCAATGCCCTTCGAGCATAATTTTCAAGCAAGATGGAGCTCCTCCACAAATTAACCTTTGTGTAAAGGATTTTATTAGCACTTTTTGTCGGTATTTTTCGGTATTTTTAAATATTTTTCTTAGCACTTTTTTGTCGGTATTATAATCAATAAATACCTACAAGGGATATTCAGATATAAAGGTAAGAAGCGACATTGTAGGTATAAAGAAAGACTTTATTCATTGTACACACAACAGACCTGAGCAAAACGATCCCACTGATTCAAGAGAAGGATTCCTTGTTTCCAGAATTCCTGTGACCGTGACGAGACCCAACCCTTTAAGGCATCCTTGAGTTCGACATCCGAGTTGAAGTGCTTCCCTTTTAGATATTTTTTCAGGGGACCAAACACATGAAAATCGCAGGGTGACATGTCCGGGATGTAGGGTGGATTGTCGATCTACTTCCACTTGAACTAGGCCCGTTCCGCGTGTGTGACACTGGAAACGTCGGGATGCGCTTTATGACGCGAGTAGCCCCGGTCTTTTGTTCTTCATGGGCATGCATGGTCTTCGGAGTACCTCGCAGTACACATCGGAGTTGATGTTTCTTCTGCAAAATATTTACATGCATTGCCACGTTAATTGAACTACACTCTTTATAAGAGCGTCTGTTCCCCCCCCTGCGCATGTTTCAATCTACGCCGCAGATTCCAGTCGCATCCCTAAATGTCATGCTGCGTTCTCCCATAGTGGCATAGGCAAATACTTAAAGGTTATGTTGTCACGATGTTTCGTACCTTTTCATCTGAACCCCCCCCCCCCTTGTATTTTATCCCGAGATCCAACTCAAAAATCATGTCTGTAGAATTTTATATATGAAACAAACTTCCATATCGTTTCTAATGTCTTTGTACAGTCGATAGTGTCAGTTACTAGCTTATCTTTTCCACAGTGGCTCCTTATGAGAATGGCTCAGTCCATTACATAACAGCAAGTGGGGAAAGAGGGAAAATGGAGATTTCGTGCTCGGCATGTTTGCTGTTTGAAAATAAAAACATATGATTGGTATAGACAGACTCGATTTAGATAACGCTTTTTCTTGTCCCTGCTTCGAATTTGCTGGAGATGCATATTTTTACTCCTATGATTTGAAAATAAAAGCTATTTTTTTGGTTTCATTTTTTTTGAAATGTGGTAATTGAGTTAAAAATTTTTTTAACGCGGCCCTAATTATGAATACTTTGATGCATAAATTGAGAAAAGCCCTTCGTTCTTTTTTCCTTTTTTCCTGAAGCTGAGTAGACGAAAAAGTACTATACATACGTTTAACAATATGGATTATTCAGCAGTAGAAAGTTATAAAGTAATTGAAGTTCCATCAGAATTATTTGGCATTGTTTACTCTGAGTATGGCGTTAACTTTTCAGCCAAAAAGCACTTGTATCGTCACCAAACTGCTGATTCACAATGGATCGCGTCGTTTAAATTCATTTAGCAATGAGCCGGTGTCATGACTGGTGCTTTACTTCTTTTATGTTTGAACCAGAGTCCGCTTTTGATGAGGCAATCAATAAATATCATATTCGGTAGAGAGGTACGTCCGAATACTGGTCACAGGCATCTCCAAGGATATGTATACTTTAAGACCAAGGGGCCTTTACCATTCCTCAAGTAGTGGCACCCGCAGGTTTATTTTGAAGAAATTAAAGGGTCTGCTGAACAAAATAAGAGCTATTACGCGACAGGTGGTGACATCACATTTTGAAGATTGTCTCTATCTGAATCAGTTTTTTTTGATTTTGTGGATGTTTTGTCAAAGGGAAACTCTGGTAACATCCCCAGCACTGAGGAGGAACATCCTGGCTTTTATCTCCGCTACAAGACGAATATCCTTTCTTCTGAATTTCAAAAGGATGAGTTGACTAATAGCTGTGGTGATTGGATATCTGTACTCTCGAGGTACGAAAAAGATTATGCGGTTTAATTTAAATAGATTAAATTAAATTTAAATAAATAGTAGCTAAAATTATTATCCATGCACTCTTAGAAATAAATTTGGTTTATTTATGTTTTTACATTTCATTGACTCCGTACATCCTCTTTAAATTTACCTGAGCTGAATTCCACTTTACTTGGATGAAAAATTAATATGTATTCCATAGAAATTTTGAGAAACCGCTTCCAATCTCTAAGTTAAAAACTTTACATGCAGCTCGCGAAATCTCCATTTTGCCTCATTCCCTACCTACGGTTGTATTGGACTGAGCCATTCTGATGGAGAGCCGTTGCGGGAAAGATACGTTAGGGTCAAAGTTTACTTACTTCATTGCCATACATACTTACAGTCATTTGCCATACATACAATGGCAGATTTTAGTTAATTAGTTTCACAGTTAATTTTATTACCTTATTAAAATCAATTGTGATGAAAGCAATTTTTAAATATATTTTTAGAAAGAAAATTTAAAAAATTATGAATTCAAACTGCTAATTTTGAATTAATTCTTGTACTCCATTTTAGAATTTTCTTTTAGATTCGAAATGATGAGATACAAATAAATGAGAAAAAAACATTAAAAAACCTAAAGGGTTTAGAAAATTAAAAGATTGAAATATTTGAAGGCTGTAATTATGTAATTATCTTAGCAGCTCTGAAAAATTCCATTCTTTGATAAATTTTTCTAAAATGGTCAAGTTCAAACGAAAAAATTCTTGAGACAGAGCTCTAACTATTCCTAATTATATTTAAACTATATTGCCTAATAATTCAATTTGAAAACTGAGCTGATTTAAGAAAAAAAAGGCGTCCGGATGTGATAACTTTTTACCTTTAGGCTGAGCTGAAAAGCTAAATTAGAAATAAGTTACAATAAGTAATTTTTATAAATGCTTCATTTTTAAAATTCTTTTCTTAAAAATTTAAAATTCAGCCTCATTTGAGATATTTATTTTCATTTTCGATGCCATAATGACGGTAAAAATAATATTTTTTCTTTCTTGTTTATTTATTACAGCCATTAAATATAAGATAATTTCAAATAAAAAAAACCTTAAAAAATAATGTTATAAAAAAGCAATGCGTCATAATAATGAAGATTATTATTATCTGGCTTTCATTTGCTAATTAAATTGTTTGTTTATATTCATTTTGAAAATAAACTCTGAAAATAACGGCTAAATAGTTTTTTACTCGGGTTGTTTTTTAATGCTTTTCTAATTGGTCCTGAAAATTAAAATATAATGAATATAATGTCCATCATAAATTTTGTAACTTCAAACCAAAAAGCATCGATGAAAAATTCATTAGTGTATAAAATATTCAAAATTAAAAAGCACTAAGGTACGCTTTTCGGTAAGTGTTGCCACCGCTTACTTCATATAAATCAATCATTTACGACCTTTTTTATTCAAAAGCAAAGTTGTGACCGTTTTCTATGGGGAAAAAAATCGTTTGGTGTGATAAATGATGCAAAACGCGTTTCCCGCGTTAAGTAGGGAAAAATTTCAAAAATGAATTCTTTTCTGCAGGCGTCTTTCTAAAAGGAATAAAAAGCAAAATTATTTAATGTGGTTTCATCGAGAAATGCAATTTTGGTGTTATCGCCATAATGTCGGGATGGCTCTTTCATGCTTTCTAAAGCTTCTGATTTATCGCTTAACGATTTTTTACACCTTTGCAAAACAGCTCAACTAGTTAAAACAAACAAAATTATAGTCTAATTTAAATGGATTTTATACTTTAGATGGAGCCTGATAGTTTACTTATTAATTAAAAAAATTATATAATCATAAGATGAATGCTTTTTGCAAAAAAGTAAAAGGGTTATGAAAAATATAAAAAGAATAGTTATATCGCATTATAAGTTTAAAATTATAAATAAACCATTTTTCATTTTTTAAAAATATCCCCAATAAAATTTTCCCATATGTATCCAAGTTTGATTCCTCATTTTTTAATACTCATCAATCTTCGACAATTTTTGCACATTTAAATTAATGAGTATTTTTCTTAAAATTTGAATCTTCGATTTTTAAGAAAAATCTCTTTTTGAAATCAATAACAGCAATTTCTCTCTACAAATATTATCATATTAGGACTTTTAATTTAGAATAGATGTAACTTTTAAGCCAATATATTCATTTTAAGCCGAAATGAGACCAATTAAATGAATTAATTTTGTTTAGAATATTTCTGCCCATCACGGAAATAGATGTGCAGGTGGGTTTATTCTGAAAAATTTTTTGAGTGCACTATTACTTATTTAAAAGAAAGAAATCACAAACAAACTGGAAGATGCCATCATTTCATAGAAACGACTAACAAAAAACAATTGATAATACATTTAATTAAATATCTCAAACAATGCTGGCAAAACAAACCTCAAATGTCAAGAGTCAAATGACTCGCTATCTACCAATGAAAAACGAATATCTCTTGCTTAAAGTCTTTTGGATACACCACAAAGCCTCATAACCATATCAGCATAGTTCTCACATGATAAAAATAAAAATGAAATCTACGGTCGCAAATTTCAAGTTATCATGCGAGAACATTATTATTTTCAAGTGATTATTTCTCTTAATTAATTTAAGTCATTAACTAGTTTAAACCGGTTTGAAAAAATTACGAGACCTTCTCTATATTTCTATTGTTAATTTTTTAAAGCTTTCATTTTCAATTTTTCTAGCTGGCAAACAAAGTTTTGGAGCTTGACCGATTTTAATCGATTACAAGTTTTTTTCCGAATCATTCAATTTCATAAAACAACACATGGGTAAAAGCAACAGCAGCAACAAATTCTATTTCTCAAATTGTCTCTGATTCTTCTATCAAGACTATCGAGTAAACAATACGAAGAGCAACTGCTGTCATATTAAAATTAATTAAGTCAACATGAAATTACATCCATGCTTTCGTTTTACATAAGTGAATTGCTGTAAAAAATTTACTTATACATTTCTACATTCTTCCACACCAACTGTTATAACATTTTTTTTCTAACTTCTGAAGAATTTATATATTTTGAAATTACGTCCCCTCTATTGTCGTCATATTTGAGAGCTCTGCCCCTATTTTTTAATTTTTAAATTCAAACATAATTTTAACAAAAGTTACTGTTCCTCCTAAAAAAAGGGTTTATTTGTATATTAATAATAAAAGATAAGGGATTTAAATGTTGTCTTATCAGAAACATATAAAATCTGGCATAATGTAAAAAAAATAGAAGCAATTTTTCATGTATGAAATACACAAAGAAGAAATGGTATATCCGTAAAAAGATTCCATGAAGAAAATTTCATGAATATTTAGTTTGTAGACTTAACTGTGTTCGAGAAACATTTTTAAAATTAGATCTGCTGGGCACTGACCACATAATTTAAACGCGGAAAGATCTCGATAAGTGGAAGTTGGAAAGTACTTGTTCTATACAAAACTACAGTTCTGTAAAGTTTGGATAAAATCTTTCTGCAAGAAATATGTCTGCCCTTCCGTCCTAAGTCATCTAACCAGGGTAACGATAAAATGAAAGAAGCTGAATGCATTGGATTTTGGGATACGACTTTGTCAAATGAATTACAGATCTAAATCAAATTTTCAGCGCAAGCATTTAAGAATTGACTTCTGTTAGTCCATATATCAATTTAAAGTGTTTGTGAGCATAATGGATCAAAATCACAATAAGCTGGATTTATGAATTCTGGTATATCATAATGACATAAAATGTGTAGATTTATTACAAATTTTGACTTTAGTCGGTCAAAAGAAAAATATTTTAATTCATATTAAGGCCTTTTCATTTTAATACGAAGCTAAACACAAGACATATCAAATTTAGTGAATGTCTGAGGTAATCGAAAATGAAAATTCACCTTTTTGCCTTTTCGATGCTGTAATTCATCCTCAATATTCAATAAGGCATTTTATCCTCAAACTATATTACTTAACTAAATTTCACAATCTTAAAAAACAAAAACATGAGAATAAACAAATAATTTAAAAAGGCAAAAAAGTTCCATTTAAAAATCTTCTTAAATTCCCATTTTTAATTTAATAATTTATATTTTATCTCATTTAAAACTTGATTCACACATTTTGCATTTGTGTGTCTTGGTCTTATCAGTCGTTGCATTCGGTGCATAACAGTTTTGTTACATACAATTAACATGAAGTATGCCAGCATAAACACATTATCATTATAATAAAGAGAAAATGAAATTTCTTTTTTGATATTAATGTCCAAGAAAATAATTTTTTCTTCATAATATTAAAAATATATGACAGATGGATTTGAGAAGAATATTTATAGGTTTCAACCTTAATAAAACAATTACATCTTTCGAGTTCAAAATTGATTTCAAAAAATTTATTAAAATCAACGAAAAAAAAAAACTGCTTGAAAGCAAAATAAGTTATTACTTAAAAATCAATCTTACAGTCTTAAGATATATAAAAATAATTATTATGCCGTAATATATCGCAGTTATTGAAAATAATTTATAATTTCTATTAAATTATTTTAGTTTTTAATTGAAAATCTAATTAAATTGTTATAAATCTTTTCTTGGTTAAAAAAATCCAAGAAAAGGAGTTAAAACTAAATTTGATAGAACTAAGTCCAAGAATCTATCTTGCAAAATACAGCATTCTGTACAAAAGGTACACATTTTTATTCCACATGGTTTATATAAAAAAGGCAGTTTAAAAGCATTATTGTGTTAATAAAATCAATAATTTTTGATATGTTCAACTAATCGTAAGTAATCCAATAAATGTTGATATGTTCAACTAATCGTAAGTAATCCAATAAATGTTGATATGTTCAACTAATCGTAAGTAATCCAATAAATTTTGATATTTTCAACTAATCGTAAGTAAATAATTCAGTAAATTTTGATATGTTCAACTAATCGCTAGTAAGTAATCCAATAAATTTTGATATGTTCAACTAATCATAAGTAAATAATCCAATAATTTTTGATACGTTCAACTAATCGTAAGTAAATAATCCAATAAATTTTGATATGTTTAACTAATCGTAAGTAAGTAATCCAATAAATATTGATATGTTCAACTAATCGTAAGTAAGTAATCCAATAAATATTGATATGTTCAACTAACACTAAGGGCTTATCTTGCATTTATTTGTTCTATTTGTTTTTAAACAAAAGCAAAAGCAAAAAAAGTATTTTTTTATGTCTGACAGTTTGAGAATTAACATTATAATCAATCTTTTAAATTTCTTTAGAATCCTTAAAGCTAATTAATTATTTAATTATTACTCGAGTTGAACAAAAGTTTTAGTTTCGTCATTCAGCACATGATAAAAACTGAACGAACTTATCAAGTAAATTAAAATGTTATTTAATGAGCTCAAGATAAAGATATAATAAAAATTTCAGAGACACAGAAACTGGATAAATTAAAAAGCTTCAGAAAAACTCAAATATCTGATAAAATTAGAAAAAAAAGTTCAAAAAATTACAACACTCTTAAAAGATGGTTAGCTGCAGAAAGCAACTTAACACTAATTTTGGTAGAAGCTTGGGAATTATATTTATGATTAAAAAGCGAAATAGGCTTAATATTTTAACAAAAAATTCGAACCAATAAAAATATGTCTAAATTAAGTCCGGAAAAATGATTAAAACTTATAGAAAAAAAAATCGAACAACTTATAGAAAAGAAATCTAATGAAACCTGTTATCACAAAGCAGATTTTTTTTTAATTTTAAGATACCATAAAAATATTCTTTGTTCGGTGATTTTTTTACAGCTTATGGCGGGAAAACTATAGTATTTTTTATATTTAAACTCCTACTTCAAACCTCCTCTTGGAAATTTTATGATAGTGTTGATAATTTTTCTAAGTGCTAAAGAGAATGTATAATACATTTCGTTCGAATCTTTCAAGTATTGTTACATTGTATAAGGTTCTAACAAACAAAAGAGTTTTCGATTTTATATATGTAGATCAATGCGAGAGAAACTACTAACGAAGTCAAAGAATTTAAAAATAACCATCCGAAATCAAATTTAGTGTGCACAAAAAGAAGCAGTGCAACACGCCATCTGACGATGTAAATTCAGTACGGGAAACAGAACTGCTGATACAAGTCACTCGAAAAAGTATCATGCACCGGTTGGCAAATATTCATCTTTGAAATTTGTCGCATTTTCAGCTTTTCCAGAAATTTCGAAAGGAAAAATACAGGAGACACGTTAGACGTGATTCTCATACGTTGATATCGAAGTATCAAAAAGAATAGGTTTGAAGCTGAAGAAGAAAGGAAGTGACCGAGAAAAGAGCAGACATTTTGTATTTAAAAAAAAAGAGAGAAGGAGAGACAAGAATATAATCTTGTGCTTATAAAATTGCTAAATTAGCGAAAAATACGTAGAAGAAATGTATAAAAATGGAAGGGAGCAAGTTCATTTTTTTGCTGCTAGAAAGTATATCAGCTGAAGAATTTAAATGGCGTATGCCTTGAAAGAACTTTTACGAATTAGTCGAAGCTAAAGTTTTTTTAAACTGGAAGAACAGTGATAAGTAAAACTTTGAGACTTGAACAAAAGAATTATTATGAAAAAAAATGTTTTTGGATATATTTTAGTTTTATGCATTGTTTCAAAATGAGTATATTCTTCATTATATATTCTGATGCAATAAGAATTTGTATTCTCGATACATTTTGATACATTAAGAATATGTTTTTTTTAAAAATATATTTTGATACGTTAAGGATATGTTTTTCTTGATATGTTCTGATGCATTAAGAATGTTTTTTTAAAATATATTTAAATACGTTAAGAATATGTTTTTCTTGATATGTTCTGATACATTAAAAATATGTTTTTTCTTGATATGTTCTGATACATTAAGAATATTTTTTTCTTGATATATTCTGAGATACAATAATTTTCCAGAAAATTAAGTTACTTAACGACTTAAAAATGTAATATTCATATTTTCACAACTGTAAAATTAATAATTAATTATATATATTAATGCTATAATTATATATACATACAATATTATATTGATGGCCCAGTTTAAGGAGATAATTAGAAATTCTAAACTTTTATTTATTAATATTTTAAAAATAAGCGTGCGTTAAAAAGACAAATCTAGATGAATATTTGCATCAATATTAATTTAATCATTTTTTTAAAAAATTCTAAATCAAAGAACCATTTTATAGAACCATCTATTGATAATTTTTTTTCTTTATCTGAAAATCATGTGCTCCTAAATATATCATCAAGAGTTGTGATATATTGAGCTATGTTTTCGAGAGAAATCTAAAATCTACTTCCTTATTTTTCACGAAAAAAAGTCGCTGTAACTCATAGATATAATCACTGGTATTAATCGCTAGCAAGCAGTTAATACATACATATATTTAATAATGTACTTAAGACAATATATTAATAAATAAAATTAAAATCTATCATCTAAAATTTTATGTTATCATGTGGAAACGTTATTTTTAAGTTATCTTTGTTATCATTAATTTAAGTCAGTAACCAATTTAAATGGGTTTGAAACGATCATGTGACTATCACAATACGCATGAGTCGATATACTGAGAATCCGGTGCATGGGGGATATTCGTTCCAAGTTGTAACTTTTTGTTGGTGATAAGACTTCAAGTGTGAATCATCTTTACCATTTTCTAATAACATTAAAGGTGGAAAATTGACACCCAAAAAAGCGATAAATCGCCAATTTATTACCTACGTATTTTGAGGCTTCAAAAACCTCAAAGCAACACAACAACATGTTATCACATAATAAAATTAGCAAATATTAAATAAAAATTTGAAATTACATATATATAATCTTATAATTTTAAGCGAGTACTTTTAATATATATGTATATATATTTCGCGTATTTCGGAAAAGGCTCTAATGATTTGGATCAAATTTTATGTTTTGATAAGATTTTTTAAAAATCTATATAAGTGTATTTCGATTTCACACACACACACACACACACACACACACACACACACACACACACACACACACCACACACACACACACACACACACACACACACACACACACACACACACACACACACACACACACACACACACACACACACACACACACTTTTTTATAACTATTAGAGGCTTTTCTTTTTGCTCTCATGCTGACAATGTTATTTGGCACCATCTCGTAATTTTTTTTTACTTGCATTGTTGCAATTGGCTGATAACTTACGGGTGGTGCTATGACATTATTCGAATAAGAATACATTCCGCTCTCATCCATTAGGAAGAATGAAGTTATTGTGTTAACCTATGAGAACCTTGAATCACAGAAAATTAAAGAGGAAACGCACTGATTTTAAACAAAAGTTTTCTACGATAGATAATACATTTTCAGGAATTTCGTTTGAGTAATCAAATTTTCACGACATTAAATTTGATTACCATACTAGGAAGCACAACAGTGGAAAATACACTTTTATGACACTTGAAAAACAAACAATTTTCAGAGAGCGAAAGATAATCAAACTGATAAACTTTAGAAGCCTTTAAGATTTAATATTCGAAAAATGACAAGAAAAACCGACAATCTGAGAGCAACTTCACACCTCCAAGACCTGGAAGGCATAGAATCGTAATGTAAACATAAACTCTCTCAAATGAAGCGCTTAAATTGCAGGTATCACCAAACAAGCCCCAAGCGCTGCGTATCTGTTTTCGAAATTGCATTAGTCCCTTTAATTTGAACTGTGAGAGTTGAGAATTTCACTGTTTTCTGACCTGCCACGGGGCGTTTCCAAATGAGGAGATAGACATTTCTGTTATCGCTTACAAACGTGCTTTTATTTCACTGATCACATCATTAAAACACGTTTAATGCTTTCACTTGGGGGTGAATGTCAGGGAAACGTTCGTTAGATGCGATGCGATATCCAGAGGCTTGTTAAAACAAGATTTGCACATTCCACAATAAAGTTTAAGATAGTGAGAAGCTGAGATTGCCCCCAAATTGTGTTTATTTTTATTTGTTGAGAGATAAATGTTTACAGAACCATCATCAAAAATAAGTAGTTTGTATTTAATAAGTTTAATGATTGTCAATTTGTGGCATTCAGATTGCATTTATCGAGTTCAGATCTTTCTTGTTATTGGGATTGTTTTTCCACCAATATGTATTTGCTATTTAAATATAAATATACTAACAGTGCCCACATTGCGTTGCCCGTGGCATAAAATGCAAAAAGAAAAATGAACTTAAGTCTAGCCCCCACCCGATATGACATTGGCATGTTAAGCAGCATCAAAGAAATAAAAAGTATATTTAGAAATTATCAAAAAGTAGCTACTTAGCAATGTTTTAGGGCACATAAATATTTAACTATTAAAAAAATAAAAATCTGACATGTCCGTAGACAAAACACAGGCGAACATTTCGCTCCTCAGGAGATTTATTCTGTCTCCGCAATTCAATCACATTGCGATTGAAAGAAAGATGGTTATTTCGCTCATCAAATGACTCTCCTTCCCTAAGTGTGGTTATTATCTCTCTGATATTCTCCAACAGAGCGTTTCTTTCATCTTCCGGCCAAGGTTAAAATTTCCTTTTTTGGGAGGCAGAATGAGTTTTAAATCGCTGTTTAAAATCAGACGTAAACAAAAAAAAGCATCATGTATGTATACCTCAGCTCTTGCTATTTGCACATGCGCAGTTTGAGGTGTCCGTGCATGCACGCATAAGGAGAAAATTATAAAACTCCTTTTTTTATTTTGGTATGGCTTTAATGTACTAAAACCTTTCCCAATAAATGCTCTACAAAACGGTATAAATATCGCCAATAATTATTTACTATTTCTCGAGTTTTTGAGGTTCAAACATACAGACGCTTTCAAGAGACTTCATGTTATACTATGTATAGATTCCGCATAGGCTTTCACTTACGATTTGTTCAATAAATGATTACCCAAAGCATGATTAAAATCTTGAGGAAGAATTTTGAAATTAAAATCTGTTTCCTCGCCAAACATGGCCAAATTAAGTCATCCTCCTAAAAAACCGAAAGTTCGCCATTTCAGATTTCTAAAAGATACATTAAAAACGGCTTTTAGGGTTGAAACTAAAATTATCGGGATATCTAATAACAAGTCTTTTGGAAAAAAATTCTTGTAAAATAAGACGAACTTTCACCATTAAGATTGTCTCCATTACCTTGTATTATTCTATAAACTTGAAAGCAATGTTCCTAAGCATTCATAAGTATTCTTTATTTTTCCAAACTAAATAACATAACAAATAAGTTTCGATATTATTGTATCTAAAAATTATTATTTTTATAAGAGAAAAATTAAAGTTTTCTATCATTCAAATAAAAATTTTTATTTAAAGGTAATTAGAAAATAAACTTAATCACAATAGTTCTGTAATTAATTTATAACAATAGAACTGTAATAACGAAACAAACTTAATTAAATTATAAATTAATTCTAACAAGCTATTGTGCAGATTTTAGATTTCTGACTCAATATGAAAGAAATGATTTTATCGGTACTACATAAAAAAAATTAAATTTTTTTAGATGCAAGAAGATAATACATTTTAAGTTTTGAAAAGACATGCTCTGAAATTCATTTTGGTAATAAAAAAGTTTTTTTCGAATATTCATATTCATTGACCGTTCAGTTCATTCGTTGAGCGTGATGACATTTTTTTTATTTTATTTATTTCTTTGAACTGCAGTAAGTTGGAAGTTGTAACTAGTTACAGTTCGAAGTTTAAAAGGAAATGAGGAAATGATCGGAACGTGATGTTAATACTTCAGGAAAGTCTCTCCTAAGGCTCGTTACAGCCACAGAGTTCTTTTAATGATTTCTTAGTATCTTTTTTTAAATCTGTGCCCTATTTTTGACTTAAAAGGAATGTAGATAAAATTGAAACTAAAAATAACTGACGTAAGAATTTGTATATAAAATACTAACAGATGCAGCACAGAAATATCCTTTTTTGATATTATTACAGACTAGCAACCTTTGGCGACCAGTTGGTTCGCCAGTATTAATGCTCGCTAAAATGTTCATATAATATTTTATGTAGCTGTGTCTCATAACAGGTTTTTCACCAAAATATTTTTAAACCAAACAAATTTTGATAATCATATAATTCATTTATAGTATTATTTTCTTCAGATGTTCTGTTCATTGTACTACTCATCTTACTCTTTCTATCCCGGAATTGATATTTTACTTAAATGGTGGAGGGAAAGGTCTAAAATTCTACGTTTTTATAGAATAATGAGATTCAAATTTTCATAATGTAAGCACACTAAACAAATAAAAACAAAAATTGGTTTTCAGGAGATGCGAAAGTTTAAAAACAGCTTGGAAAATGCCGCTCACCGAGGAAATAATGGTGACACACAACTTTCTTTTTTTTCTATCCTTTTTTTCTTCACTACTTTTCTTTATATAAACCCTTTTTTCACTTTATTCTTTTTTTTTCCTTCCCTGCCCAGACTTTATTTCGAGCAGGCATAGATTAAACATCCATAAAGACTAATAATAAAAGCAACTATTTTCTTTCTTTTTTAAACATCCCGTTATCTATAAATGAAAACCAACTGACTTCACGACTAAACAAATAATTTATTACTTCCTGCTACCTTACTCAGGTGGTGTGGGGGAAGGAAATGAAGATTTTTGGCGGGAAAGTAAGAAAAGTGTCGTTTTAACCATTTTCCTCTCAGTTTTTTCATTTTTTCTCTCCATAAGAACCATCCTCGTGTCTCAACGAAAATATTTTTTTAAAAAATTAGCCAAATCGGTCGAGCCGTTCTCCAGTTTTGCGCTTAGCAACGCATTTCGAGATCTATTTTTATTAATATAGATTATCGAATGGCAACAATCAAATCAAACAATTCGCTATTACAACTTTTCAAACTGGCTTTTACAGCTGTTCTTAATTCAACACTTCTAATTAATGAAGCTGCAAAATATTATTTAAAATGAGCTGGAGAGGGTTTCAAATTTCGCCAAAAACTCGATTAAACCAGTGAAGAGGTTTGGTTTTCTTGATGGAGTTTATTGGCGTAAAAAGAATTAATAAAAAGAAATAGTGAACAAATTCAAGAAAAAGGTACAAAACCAAATTTAATTCAGGTCAAAATAGGCTTAGTTACCGCCAGATCGGCAATTGCTGTAACTTACAAAGGAAAATAAATGAACACATCTCAGAGCTATACGTCGCAAAATCGGTTTTTGTATTATCTTTGATTTACAAAAAAATCTTTTTAACAATATCAGTTTTACTTCTGTACAGTTAATTAATTAAAAATAATTTTTTAATGAAATCATTAAAATTTAAATGTATAATTTGTAGCATTGTTTTTAATATTATTTCAAATTTATCGAATAAAACATTCAATTGCGCTTTTTTTGCAAATGTTAAAATTAAGATAAGTTACTTTTTTTTGGAGTATTACTGAATAGAGTTTTGACTTCCTCTTTAAGTTTTTAGCACATAAATTTCTAATTTACAACCAATTTATTTAATTAAATTCATCTTTTTCAGTCGTATTAAATAAGTTGAAATTAAAAAAAAGAAGCTATCCAAATCTATTACTGATCACTGATACAAATTGATCATTGATAAGATGATTGCTGAAAATAGCTAGTAACATGTTTATTGAATTTAAATATATATGAAAATGAAATGAAGCAAGTTTTTAAAATAATTTGGAGTAAAAATAACTGGATGTGAATTAGAAAATATGATAAACTCATAAAATTTCAATATTTGTTTGTATATTGAAAGGCTAATTATTTGAATGTAAAATAAAACAGTTGATAAATTTTATCAAGTATATGTTACAAAATATTTCACTTTTCTACGAATACATTGATGGTTGAAATTTTTATACTTTTAAAAACAAAAAATTATGTTCTTTCCACTGATATTCCCTGAGTTCTCGGGTGTTCAGGGCTCCATACCTTCAGAAGCTACTGCACTCCTCTTTCCCTGGTAAAAAGTGGACACGACATCATCATCATCATTCCCTGTGTTACTCGAAATTAAATTGTATTTATATATAATATTTTAAATATAAGAACTACTTTTGTATAAAATGTAATGCACCAAAATCCTTTTATTATCTGAAATGTTTTTAATTAAAATAAGAAACAATTAAAAAATTAAACAGAAATGTAAAAAATAAGGTTCACCGTCGCCAAACAACAGAGTATTTAAAATTTTATAAATACAAAATCGTCTGCAAACCTTAAAATTTGCTACATTAAAATTGTAAACATATAAAAATTTGAAAAAGTAAATAAAAAATGAAGGAGCCGAAAGAAATTAAAGTTATTCAAAATATAATGAATTTTAGGATATTTCAAAAACATTTCTTGAGCAATAAGTTTCTCCATACTGCAGAAAAATATTACATTTTAAGTTAATATGTAACTAATTTAGAGTTTAATTTTTGCTTCTACACTTCCAGTCTATATATAAGAAATTTGGGAACATATATGGACACAATAACTTCTTTTATTTGTATTTAAATTAAAGTTTTTTACAGCAAAAATATTTAAACATGCATTATTTTAAATTAAATTTTTAATTAGAATAAGTATGTAGTATTAAAAGTATCGAAATAAAGCAAAATAATTTCAATTAGTGGCGTATTTTCAACTACTCTCAAAATTTTATCGAGATAATTTTTTTAAGTTTTAAAACTAAATTAAAGTGAAAAAGCAAGAAAATAGATGGTGACATGTTTTTGGAAAATAATTATAACTGTTTAATACCCTTTCTTTTTTTTTCAAATAATTAAACATTGAATGTAAATTTTCAGCATAAAAATTTAAAAATTCTAAAGGGAAGAAAAAAAAATCCTTTATTTGAACAATATTTTGAAAATGTTATAATTGGATTATTAATACTTCTCATGAAAAATATTCCTTTAGTATTTTATTATCTTCAAAATTAGCAAGTTTCATTAATTAAGACTTATCAACAGTTTTAAATTCTTTAATTTAAACGCATGAGGGACTCTTCTAATTAATATACAAACTCTTTAATTAAAACACAGATCATAAAAAAATGGTAAGAAACAAAAAAGAAATAAATAGATCCTCCAAAAATCAAACCATCCACTAATTAAAATGCTGTTTTTCTTTCTCCAGTGGCTTGTTAAACTGAAAAAAAAAACCCATCTTTCTTTTTACGCTTCCTTTGCGTTTTTAGAGGATTACTGAATTTAACAAAGGCATTTAAGAAGCAAGAAAGGACAGTCTTTTAAGCCTTGTACCAATGTTTTGATATTGATTTCTTTTTTCTTTTTACTTATTTTGAATGAAAGCAGTTTCAAATCCTCCCCATAAACACGCGTGAATTTTTCACCCATATTTAACATCTCCAGATGTTTCAAGGATTTCAATGAACTTGTAAACATGATGTTTGGTCCATTAAATTCTTAGACGGGGACTTTCTTGACGTGTAATTTCGTTGGTTTGTGCACTCAGTGACTATTCGGGTGTAAATTCACGCTTGTTAGATTCGTGTACATGATTTTTTTCTCTTCTGCTAATGAATTTGATATCAGTCGTAAGGGCACAAAGAAAATCCATCCGCGTAAGTTAACTTTAACAAATGTTGAGTTGGGATATCCTTTTATTCCATTTTTTTCTTTTACTTTTGTTTTTGAATTTAAAGTTCTCGAATTGCTTCAATCGATGCACGAAAATTATGGATTACTTTTCAAGGAAAAGTAATCTATGATAAAAGTAATTTAAAGAAACCAGTTTAGTTATAAATTTTTTTTTTTGTAAAAAGCAAACATGTTATTTGTTTGAATTAAGGAGTTTAATAATTTCGCTATAAGTATCGTACTTAAATCTTCTTTATGATTTTCCTTTGAAATAATGTATTTAATCTTTTTAATTTAAGATATGTAATTTCACAGGGTAGAATTCAGGGTAAAAGAGAATTGATTCAAAAAGTTATCTAGATATTACATGATATAGAAGATTGATTCAGCTTTAGTGTAGTTATATTAACGTCCCCTTTTCAAAGCATAGGGCTATTTTGGAGCGAATATTGTAATTTTGGACATTATTAAAATATCGTGGACGACGCATCAGCTGTTCCCCACTCTCTAAAAACTTCCACACCACACCAGCGGGAGGACGTTTGCACCCGATGGATTTCACGCTTACCCGACTTGCTTACATGATGATTATTTGTTGAAATTGGGTCTCGGACTTGAAACCCTTAGTTTCAGAAGGCGAGAATTTACCACCAGTACACTGCGAGGCTTAGCTCCAGTGTATATGTGTGTAGATTGTATCAGAGAACGTTAGGTAATCTATGAAAATCTCCAGTTGGTAACTGTGCCGCTGGGAAGAATTCCACCAAGCGTCATGACAAATTCTTGGATGATAGTTTTCTGGTTTCATTAGAAAATTTTTGCTCCCCTGTATACATATAAATATATTCAGAGTAGTTATTTGTATTTCGATGACATACCCATCAGGAATGATCAAAAGATAGCTGTAAAAATCATTAGGATTATGATTTTTACAACTATCTTTTGATCATAGTTTCCGATCATCGTAAAAGCAGCGATTAAATATTAAGCATCACTTGCCCAGCAATAGAAAATACATTACGAATCTAATCATATAGGTGGTTATCATAATAATGGAAATACCACAAACGACAACAAGAACTTTTATAAATAGGCTTAGGGCCATCTTTGATATATAATCCATCGTGGATTCATTCGGGAATCAAATTACACAAACGTTGAACAGTGTTTAGTGGATATATTGTACCATTCTTAAAAGTGGTATTGTGGAAGATCTTAGAAAGATGCCGTTAGAGAATATTTAATTCAGATTGAAAGCTCGGAAATAGATCTTAATGATCCAGTTGTATTGAGATCGAGATACTATGAAGGTTAAAGCAGATATCTTAGTTACTCCTTGAATTTATAAACCAGTTAACAACTTCTGGACACAGTTGATCACTTTTGTTTAGTTGGGGTTATATTATGCAAATACGGAACCAAGCCACACGGGTTCAATCCATGCCCTTCAATAGCCATACAGGTTTCCTCGAAACCTATACCCATCCTGTTGTGGGGAAAAGTATGAAAGTATCCGTTTGACCATATAACTGTCTTCCATTTATCAATCGATCAGGTTTTAGGGTTACTTTACCACTACAGATGACATTTATCATTGACATCAGTGCCAAAAGGTTTGGGAATTGTTGCTCTGTTATAAATGTACCTTTTAAAAAAGTGCCTTTCAACTCTAATTAATGCAATTGTAGACAAAGTTCTGGGGTCACTGTGGTTGCCTTTGCTTTCTTTTTTGACGTTACAATATCCTTATATCTCTTGCTTTCAACTTTTACTACTGTCCATTATTTCGTTTTACTGAATTTTTCTTGACACGCTGTATATACTCTGTCATGATTTTAGACATCAGACATCCATAAAAGCCTAAAAGTGGAATATTTTTGTTTGTCGGACCGTAGCACTAATCTTTAGATGCTCTGACAATAGAAAATCCATCCTCTGTCCTGGCGACAGCTTAGGAGAGCTGCCTGAACCTGCACATTCTAGGAAAATTGGCTTCCATCCAAATGTTCTTTGAGTTTTCCGAATACGTGAAAGTCACAAGGTGCAAGGTCGAGATTGCATAGTGGATGCTGCCAAACCTCCCATCCAAAATGACGAAGCAGATTCTGTGTAGTGTTTGCCTTGTGCGGTCTTGCATTATCCTGCAAGGTGACAATCCCTTTAATTAACTTTCCACATATCTTATTTTTCACAGCTTTGCGCAAAGCTCTTGGTGTTTCCCATCAGGATTCTGAATTAATGGTCATGCCCTTCCGCATAATCTCGCTTAGGCAGCTCCTTTGCAATAAAAAGGAACAATAATCATGACCTTTACCCCCCCCCTGATGGGAAAGCTTTGGAAGCATCCTAACCCATTTTCACAGGCGATGATGTATGTATCCATTCCATTGACGATTGCTTCATTTCATGGGCGAAGTGATGCACCCATGTCTCATCACCCGCAATGATAAGACTCAAGAAATCCTTTACTTCAGTCGAATAACGTTGACAGAATTCCAGAAAAGCAGCAAACCTTTCTCCTTTGTGTTTGGAACTCAAAGAATAAAGTATCCATCGTGAATACAATTTGCGATAATTCATCTAGTGCAAGATGATGGAATGGACACTGCCAATAATGCCAACTCTTGTGCAATATGTGCAACGTTCATTCCTCAATTGCTGAGAATAATGCTTTCACCCGCTGAACATAGGCTGATGTGCTCACCATGGTAGTATTCCTTACCATTCCACCTCCGTTTACTCTGTACGACCGTCTTCGAACTTCTAGCACCATTTAAGAATGGCTGGACGTGATATTGCATATGACCCATACACTCTCAATATTTCAAGACTAATCTCTGCCCATTTTGCTCACAAAAAAAGTATTGTCCAGAGCTCTTCAACGTTAGAAAAGTTTTCCGTTGACGCGCCATTATTTTCTCGTGGTACACAACAACGCTTTTGATTATTCGAAGGAAATTACTACCACAGTAAGTCGTCGAACTCAATTATCGTCTGCGCAAGCTTAGCTTTTGTTTCACCATGATGTCATGAGTAAAGAACAAGTGTAACTTATTTTTTTGAATTATACCCTTTCAATGTAATTTTACCCTTACACCCTTTGAACGTAATATCTATCTATCTATCTATCTATCTATCTATCTATCTATCTATCTAT
>JAOUZG010043195.1:5370554-5392226 GCA_026289955.1 Argiope argentata
ATCTATCTATCTATCTATCTATCTATCTATCTATCTATCTATCTATCGATCGATCGATAGATCTATCTATCTAACTAACTAACCTAACTGGTGGCTAGGATTATATTTTAATGTTTATGAAGCGATTCTTAAATTTCAATAATTCAGAGGTGTTTCCATCATTGTGATAATCACTATAAGTTATAATGATTGTTATTGTAAAAGTCAAAATTTTGTTTGATCACTGATTGAAAAAGCTTGCATCCTTTAAAAAATATTCCATCGGAATATGGAATCTCTACATTTAGCTGTCTTAGCGCAAGATGTATTCAAAGATTTACGCATGTTTCCTTTATTATATTAGCAAGATTTGACTTTGTGTAGTGAAATTTAGTGAGCCGTAAAAATGAATTTTATTCAGAAAATGTGTTTAGATTTTATAAAAATTTTAATGAACGTTTTTTTTTTTTGAGATTGATATTTTTATTTAAAATTTCAAAAATTAGCACATGAGAAGTACAAAGCTTGAACTCATGGAATTAGATATTTGTTTTTGGAAAATCAAAGACGAATTAACATCTACTCTGATTGTATTGTTAGGATTTTCAGAAAATTTAATTCATTGTTGAGCTTTTTAAATTTAGTATAGACAGGAGTTTTAAAACAATCTTAAGCTATACTTAACCTATTGACTTACTACACTTTTCTCGTTCAAAAAAGAAATATTTTTTATTCAGTACATTTCATTTTAATACCCAGTCACAATAGAATAGTATAATATTAGATTTCTTATTATTCATCTTTATAAATCTATCCAACCAGGAATATACTTTTAGAAGACTAAAAATGAATACTGTTCTCTAGAGTAATGAAGTTTGTATGTTATTCCTTGCGGGCCATTTCTAAGGATCATACTAGTTGTTATCAATCGAACGTTAAATCTGGTCTTATTGTCTGTGCGTCAGTTATTTGAACTGAAATTCCTCAGAGATAAAGTTTCGATTGCAACTTTCAAAACTTCCGTCCCCTCTGCAAAGTCTGCTTGGTTTAAGAACACTAGAAAATATTTTAGAATATTTAATGGGAATATTTTCCTCAAACAAAACATCCATTTTAATATTCTAGAAGATAGATAAAAGATAGATAATATTTTGTTACCTACCCTGTAAAAGTTCATAATAAGTGTATAAAAATTGCAAATGAAAAGAAAAAAAAGAATTTGAAACTAATATTTAATATGATAATTCAGGATAATTTCAACTTCATAAATTGTAAAAAAGTTAAGAGTTTTGATATTGCATGTATTGAGAATTTCACAAAATAGAAATATTTCTAAGTAAATATTTAGCTTTATTTTCACCGAATGTTAAATAATATAAATAATATCGACGAAAAATATTGTTACAACTTTGTAAATATTTGTAATCGTCTTGAAATATCCTAAGCGGATCTGAAATATTCAGATTTTTTGAGGGCGAATATTGCCCAATTAAGGTGTATTTTACGTAAAAACAGAATTTTCAGTGATTTGGCGACTTAGGGCAATTTCTTTAGGTGAGATTTGGCGAAAAATAGATAGCTCTGGTAAATTCCATTACCTAAGCTCTAGGATCCTTATTAATCGAGATAGCCTAGAATCTTCCGGAACCTTGTTAAAAGTCCGAGCCAAGTCAAGTTTAAATACTACCACCCCATTGACCCTGATGATGAGAGAGCATTTCATCAATTCCCATTATCACATTAGATGGAGTATTAGAAACTGACCAGAACTTTTTCGGCAAACTGACCAAGCAAAACAATGACCTCAAAGCCCTATTCAAATCTATAATCTACTAGAAATTAAGCCCCACTCTAGTACGCTAAGAGTTCCTTCAAATATTTCAATGCAGACTATGATGAGAAGAGAGCAGAGAAGACTTGAGTGTTAGTCCAGGGCTTAAAAGCTGTTATCTGCATGAGGTATTAGAGACCTCTGTGTTTAGAATCTGTTTCCTGTTGTATTAGCTGAATTGGAGCTGCGTCATTGGGACTCATAACTGCTGTAACCTCCTGCATCTTCAGGAGATTTCTACGAATAAGCGTCTTGTGATTGTTTTATCAACTCTCAATCTACACGAACTACGAAGCGCAGTAAAATATACTATTTTAAATATAAATAATAATATAGACAGCTATGGCAATCAATATTTTTTATGATATACAGGATAATCTAAAAGAAATCAATAAACCACTACAGTTGAAAATGTAAGTAGTACTAAGAAAATTCAGATGGAATTGTCTCTGTATAGGATTTTAGCATATTCTCTAATAAGATGTCATTTCTTCCCCATGCATAAAAAATTATGGACATTCGGTAAGGCATGAATGCCACAAGTGATCAGAGTTTTATGTATTAAAGTTGTATGCTTCGTAATACATGGAAAGAAAATCTGAATGTATTTTAATTACATGATATTGAAAAAACACCTAAGAAATATGGATTGTTGGCATGAATTAAACTTGTGATCATTGTCTTTTCCGATTCCTACTATTAGTACATACTCTTCCTGTATGTGTATATATGACATCTTATTAGAGAATATGCTAATTATATATATATATATAAATAAATATAAATTATATATATATAATCTTGCTCAAATTTTCAATGGTTAATAAAATACTTTTTTTTCATCCAATCAAGTTGAAATATATTTTTCTTAAACTTTTAATGAATGACGCTTGTTGTTAATATAGTTTTTTCAAATTTTAATTAAAAATTGCTTTACTACCGAAAATTAGTCCAAAAGAGTAAGACTTCATTATAAGAATGAGTATTTTTTTCCCCACGCTAATACGTCTTAACATGTTCTCGGCTGATTATTTCAAACGATTCTGTTTATTTTCTTAGTGTTTGGTGCATTTAAAGTTAAACATTCCTAATTCACAAATTTTTTCTTATTCATTTTGAATTACTTTTGAATTGAAATAAAACAGAAAAAAGGAAATTAAAAATTTATCTGTTTTACGTTATCCCAACTGGCGTTGAAAATGCAAGCTTCCGCAGTGTGTTCAGATTTTATAACGGATAAGGACTTGATTTTGTTTTGGCCAGACAAAATTTTTTGATACATTATTTATATTAATTGTAATTATTTAATAAAAAGTAACTAAAATGAAAATTTTCTTTATTGACTAAGTAGAAATTGGCTTTAATTTTTTTATATTATTTGTTTTTATGATTAACACGTTCGCTGGCATGAGACACACCTGATATTCAGATCGCATTAAATAACTTCTTTACTATCTTTTAACTACAGTAAATAAGAGATAATCTAATTAAATAAATGGTTCGATACGATTAAATAGCAGGTGCGACTTCAGGGGAGTCAAACGGCAATCGCTGGTATAATTACTAAAAAATCTAATATTTATTTAAAATGAGATTAATAAAACCAAAATTTGTCACAGAACTGTTATTTTTAATTCACAAAATCATTTGCCTAGCTTAGATTATTTAATTCATTGCATTTGAGTTAATAACTTTAAAAAGCACGCGAAAGTACACACTGATTCTTCAAAACATTTAGTTCAGAAGTTCATTGGAATTTACCCTTTAAACGAATTATTATGATTATACGTATGTAAAAGTGCATACAGACTGCATTAGAATGGATCTCTTTTCAAATTCGGTTGACATCTACAACAACAACTTCTATCAAATTTTATCCGTCTAAGTGAAAGCGTTTAAGAATTTATATACTTACATATATAGAGAGCGAAGGATTGGCACAATTATAAAAATGTTTTTTGGGACCGAAGGAGGTTTAAAATTTAGAGATACTTCAAATTCTCGAATTTTAGTGTTCTCAAATTGTGTTGAAATATCGAGCGTTACGGCATTAAAGAAAGATAGAAAATAAACAATTCACAAAATAAATTTAATAGGGAAAAGGTTTTTTTAATTGTTTGATTATTAATAGAAATGGTTAGATAAAAAAGCCACTGACAAATTTCATTATATTCATAAAAAATTTAAATTTGATATCATAATTGATGTTTGTAAATATTTTATATTTTAGATATTTAAAGCAAATAATAAATTTATTACTTTAGGCTTTCGTAAAGATTATTAGATTAGAGGAAATGTACTAAATTGTTAATTTGAAAATAATTTAAACAAAAAAAAACTATTTAAAATTTTTGTAAGATATTATGATAATGATTATTGATATTAAATGGTGAATTATTTCAGCTCTTATATTCTAGAATAGTTGCTGGAATTGCGATTTATTCCTGTTTTCCTATCTTGATCTAATTGTTTAGCGCTTAAATTACTAAACATTTACACCATTCATCTAATTTGAAAGTTTTGAATACCTTAACCTTCTAAGTTATATTTAATCAATGTAAAGATTGGAGAGAAAAAAATTAACAAGAACGCATTAATATTTTTTCTTTGTTTTTTCCCTTTTTACCAGTATAGATATATGAATGTGGATCCCCCCCCCAATTATTATAGACAATAAACAAGTATATGACAGAATAAAACTCTGTTTTATTGCTGGCTGAAACTCCACAGCCAGCAATAAAACTCTGAAAATATGATGCATTTATTTGCAATAATTGAATGCTATTTGTGCAGCAGCAAATAGACAAACTGAACACTTTGACTTTCAAAACTTATTTCCTATTCTGCGCCATTACCAGCCCCAAAAGTAACACAATTCTTTGGCTATTTCCATTCACGTCCATTAGATCTGTAATTCAATTTATTCTACTTGAAAAATTCCACTGTTGCCACCTTTGATCAACTAATTCCGTTAACTTCAGTCAAAAATTTGCACTTCAATTATTCAAATTAATTATCTCGTCTGCTTGTTTAAAAGTTCCAACAAATTCTTTAATAGTCAGAGCAAGATTTCCTGGTCACGTCGAAGTTGTGATTATATAAAACTTGCATATTTTAGAGGAAGGAAATTTTAACTGAAGATTTTAACTTCTTTTAAAAGAGAGTTAAAATCCAGATAATTAAAGAAACTATACTGATGCATAATTTATTGCAAAACGAAGAGATTTAAAATCCTTTGAACGTTTTATAATTAAATTCGTCCGAAATTGGAAATAAATGACCTGTTAATAGAATTAAAAGTTAAATTTGAGGGATTAAAATTCAGGGTAGGGAATTTAAAGGAAAAATGTAAAAAGAAGCGAATCAAAAACCTGTTCTGAAAAATAAATAATACTCTTATGCTAAATAATTAATCAAAATTTGATTTCAAGAAATTAGCCACAAAGAATGAGGAAAAATTAATTTAAAAATTGTTTCTTAAACAAAATATTTACTGAGACATTGAAAAGTTTTACTTTTGACGTGAATACGTCTTTAAATTTGCCACCATACGGGAGCAATCCAAGAAACCTAGTGATAACGGATACAGTTTGGCGTTGTAGTTTCGAATCTATCATCTACATCCAAAATTAAATGATGCCTCTGGATAGCTAAAGGATCAAAAAAATTCATTACAATAAACGTGTGTAAAAAAATTAAGAATTTCTGTTGCCTCAATTGGTTTGATAATTAAACTCCAATGAAGTGGATTCCGAGTCTATTCAGATTTATTTTCAATGGATACAAACTTGATTTAGTTTTGACCAGGTGTAATTTTCAATTATTCATATTCAGGATCAATTATTTATATTAATTATAATTATTTAATAAAAATTAACTAAAATAAAATTTTCTGTGTTGACCTAAGTAGAAATTGACTTAATTTTTTTTATAATACTTGTTTTTAAAGAAACCGCTTTTCCCAACAAAAGAAGGCGGGCAACAGGGAAACTTACCGATATCAATTCCGATCAATCGAGTAGTATACTTCACTGTCTTCAAGTTATTGGAACCAATAGTTCAAAGCTAAAGTTGAAGCCTTACTTAAAGGAATGCCGAAAAGTTTGTTTAACTTGTGAAGGAGCGATCGTTATGGCTCTTCAACGAGGTTAACAAAGACGGTCCGATTTCCATTTCTTTTATTTTACTGTAAAATTAGATTTAAAAGCTGATGAAATATCTTCAGAGTAAAAGTATTATCCAGTAGATAAGAGTACAATTGTACTAAATCGTATAACTTCAGGTTTTAATTGGATAAATTGCAAAGAATAGAGAGCTCTCAAAAATTAAAAGAAATCTAATTTAATTAAGCTATCCCATAATCTCTTTAAAGATTAGGATCTACGTGAAAAATTTGTATTTAAGTGTAATAGAATCTACTTATATTTATTGTTGTCTATCTATAGATATGAAGACTTTTGATAAAAAACTAATATGCTTCTCTTAATCTAAGTGAACACTATTTGATTTCAAAGAATCTTCTAAGCTCGTCTATATAAATATAAGAACACAGAAAGAAAGATTTGAAAGAAAAAGAACAACAAACAAACAACAACAGGTTTTTTAAGGATTCAAATTAAAATGTCACATATATTAACTACTAAATTAAAACTTTTATTCCAAATCTCTAAATAAAAATTTTGTACTTCTACAAGAACGAATGTTAAATATGGCAACTAAGTCAAATAATCTTCCTTGTAGAACTAATAAAATTTTTTGATAGCAATATCCTTTCAATAGAATGACAGGACTGCACAATGAAAGTGAGGAATCAAGCAATAGTGGAATAAAAAATGATTCAAATATAATGAATTAAAAATACAGACGGAAAATAAAATACACGAAAATTGAAACAATTAATTTATAATATTTCTCTCCGGAACTAAAAAGTATTGAAAAATAGAATTATATTCAATTGTAATTGATACAGAAAAATGTTTACATGAATCAAGTATCACAATCATAGTCCTTAATTTCTTCTATTTTTAATAAATGGAAAGATATTTTTTTTTTTTGATTCAGTCATATGTTTAGTTTGAAGTGAAACATCTTTCTTATGATAAATGTCTACATTATCGAGATGTTCTGACATAAAATCATTCATATTAAAGTACACCTGTTTGTTATGAATTTTTACACTGTTCAATTTACCATTTTCACAAGGAAAACAAATATTATTTGGATCTTCTATATTTTATAAATATTATTAAGTGCAAAAGATTAATTTAAATTATTGGAACGACGTAATAAAAGAATATTCTTATTTCAATTACCTTTTATTAAAAACTAACAATTGGTGTTGTTCTCGTGTTCCACTTTACAACGAAAGGAGATGTGCAGTAGCTTCTGAGGGTATGGACCTATTAGTACCCGAAGGCAGATGTCTGACTTCTGGCACACAGACGTCACAAACCTTTTTTACGGAACGGACTTCATTCATTCATCCACAGATCATAATATAAATCTGGAAGAGAGAACGATCACCTCCGACCCAGTACTCCCAGTGGTATTACACCCGACATGGAGGACATTGAGTCAACACACACACACACACACACACACACACACACACACACACACACACACACACACCGGCTGGCTGGTTCGAACTCGCAGCACAAGGGATGCGAATTTAACTTCCTGCCAACCAGGCTGTCTCGACCTAGTAATTACAATTACTCGAAATAATTGATCAAAATATTACACTAGCGTGTAATTCTTAACGCCAATTGAGGATTCACCAGTGATGAGGCAATGCAAAATGCGGGAATTTTCTATGCCAGTTGGTGTAACGCAATACAGATTAGAAATTTTTGATTTACTTTATTTTGTATTATTTTATTACAAAGTACTTCAAATTAAATCTGAAAAATCGATTAATTACCAATGCTTAGTTTTAAATGAGTCAAACGTTAAGAAAATAAACATAATCGTTTGAAATTATAGGGCCGAAAGCATTTTAAACCGAACTTCATTCGAGTGGGGAATAAACAAATTGAATTCATTACTTATTTGGCAATGGTGAAGTGAAGATTTTTGGCGAAAAAGTTAGTTTTTAATTAATTAATAAAAATTAATGAATTAATATTGTAAAAACTGTATTACCATCAAATGCCATCCACTACAAGTTTTAAAAAATGTACTTGAATGGAGGAATAAAAAATATTTTATTAACGATTGAAAATGTGAACAAGATATAGGGAGAGTATGAGCTAATAGTAAGAATCGAATAATATCCGCATTAAAATATCATTAATCTTTTTTCATCTTGTATTGATTAATCGAGTATATGAAATTATTTCCTCGACTTAAATAGCATACACTTCATTTTAGTGAAATTAGCCATGATTTATGTCTATTTTTGACATAAATTACTTTTAGTATTTAGTGTTCAATTCGAATATATTTTTTGTCAGAAAAGAGAAGAATTATTAAAAGGATGGAAATACTTATATAAAATAAATTTTGAATATTAGTTTGAAAGAAGCTTGGTACTATGCTCCAGTCCAAAAATATATAGCATATTAAAATTGTTTTTCGACTTCATACATGAAGTTTTTATCAATGATATACGAGGCAGTAAAAAGTTAGGATGTGTGCCCATTCGTTTTTATAATATAGAGGAAAATGGTTCTGCAGTTTGTCTTTATAGTGTTTTGACGAGATGATTCGACTTCGAGACATATAAAATCAAAAATGAATCGTTATAAATAAAAGAATGGGTAATTTTTAAAGATTTATGCATCATATAAAATGGGAATAAATTACTTTTTGGGAGAAATTTGAGACATGGGATAGAATGCAGTATTGGGAATGATAGAACACTTCAAACTAATTGGATGCCATGAAAAATTGCATGCAGTATATCTTAGAGCTCTTAATTGTCGAAAATTGACAGCCTTTAAATTATTAATTAAGAATTCATTAATAGAATATTTTTATGTTTCCAATTGAGATGTATTTCATAAAGCATATAAAATTTTTGAATATCATACCAATTTCATATTGGTTCTGTATATCTTGAATTATATGTTTTGATATTTATTCTCTAACTATTTTTGGATGATGACTCTCACTCACCATTCACCTAATTCACGTATCACTTTGACGTTTCATTTATTTATTTTTCAATTTTGATTGTTAAAAACCCTTATAGAATAGCAACAACATACGGATTAATTTTTCAAAGAAACTTTACTTAAATCATACAAGACGTTCTGATCTGTCACGAAGCACACGGATTTAAACTATAAAACTGAATGGTCGGACCGCCTCAACAGCAAAACTAGAAGGAACTGTAGTTAAATTCTGAGGTCTATCACCGGTAACAGTACAACCCTCCCCGTAAGAGTACGTCCCATCTTTGAAAGTAGGAGCCTACTCCCATCTCTTTGGGGCTATATCCAACCACCATGCCTCAATCTCATCCTCAATTCCAGGTGTCCTCTCGGGGGGGGGGGGAGAAATTTCATTTAAAACAATTATGTATATTTTTCATAACAATAAACAAGATCTTTGTATCATGCGAAAAATGATGCATCGAATTACTTTTCCGAGTACTATTGGATAATTTTCTATTTCTTATTTCCAAGTTTGGAGGGGAAGGTAGATTTTTTAAACATTTTATACTGGTTTATAGCTCGTAAAAAAGGGAAAATAATATTACATGTGAACAATTATAAACGATACTTTTTAAAAATATATTAAGAATCAGCTCATTTTGTTGTTAAAAACTGTAGCGATTTTCCAAAAGTATAATGACGATTGAATATATCATCAGCCAATCAAGCAATTTTACCAAGATGATTATATATATATATATATATATATATATATATATATATATATATATATAAGGAATTAGGTATATGTGAAGATATATATAGAAATTCAATTACCTCTAAATGAATATAGTTAGGAAGAAATTATGTATAACAAGCCTTGGTGAAAAGTGTTTGTAATAAATAAGACTCGTTGCATAACTAAGAAAAGGTTATTCCCCCCTTTTTTCCCATTATCTTTCATATGTAATTAATCGGTAGATATTAGACTAATATTGGTCTAGTGCAAGTCTAATCCATTAATGTTTAAGTGTTATCTATTTGTTTGATCTCCTTATAGATATATCTGATTCAAGAGTCGCCCTCTTCATCTGGACAAGAATCAAAATTACAATTAAATCGTAAAAGCGTAATACATGAAACTAGATATTGATGTAAGCAAAATAAACTCAATTCAGCAAATAATAATTTACCTAAGCCTAATTTTTTTTCACGTTTTGAAATAAAGATGCTATGTTTAATTAAAACATTTTTGGAAGACAATTTATCTTTTGAACTCCAACCAACAAATATAATTCACGTATAGAATTATAAAATATCCAGTGCTTGCACAATATAACTAAAAATAAAGCGATAAGTTCAGAGTACTCATTTGCTTAAAGAATAAAAGAACTCTTCCCATAGTTCAGAATAAAAAAAGGAAAACTGCAATTAGTTAAACAAAGGAAAAATGTCGTCACCTAGGTTATAAGGTAAGATCAGCAGGTCTTGTTATTTACATCTTGATTTTGTATTTACGTGTTGGAACATTCTAAAGCAGCTAATTTACCTCGTTAAAAGCGAGAATTTATGCTTGTAATTAGTTTCAGTAAATTATCTCATCACCGTTTTTTCCGAATGCAAGAGTTACTATTGTTCCATTAACCTCGTCTCACGAAGCACGAAAACTTACAGATGTTGAGAATTCTCACCAGATGGAAGTTTGGTTGAGCAAGCGAAGATGTGCTGAAGTATTAAAAATTCTAAGAGGAGGATTAAATTTTGAGGTATGGTGATTACTCATATCCTTCGTGTAGTTTAAACAAAGGACAAAGGTTTAATAATATCAACTTTTTGATAAACTTTAGCGTTTAAATACTGCGACTACTGGTATGTTATTTTTTTAAATCAACATAATTATCTATTATATTTATGCCTATGTAGAAATATAAAATCTATAAAAAATATAATTTTCCTAGGAAAATGTAGACAGGAATATGTTATTTAAATATTTAAGCATTTATTAAAGTTATATTTTTATGATTTCAGTAGAAATAAATAAAAAAAATATATTTTCTCTTACTTTTACAAATGTAAAAGCATATATGCAATAATTTATACTTTTATACGCCCAGAATAAAAATAAGTCTTATGTTTTGAAAATAACTTTCTTTTGTCTAAAAATTTGCCTTTACTTGAAAGAGAAAAGAGTTAAATTCCAATTGATATCTTTTTTTAGCTATATTAGTGTCTGACATTAAGTTGTTGAAATCATTAGCATTTCTTATTTTTTGAAATAAAAAGCATGATATTCACACACACACACACAAAAAAAAAACCCGTTCTAAAATTTTTTAGGCTTTATTTTTAACTCCTCTGATATGTAGTGCCGAGAAAGTATTGAAATCGTCATAAAATTCGAATTATAGATTTCGATGAACATGAATTCTTAAGACCTCTGAGTTAAAAAATTACATATTTGGAAAATGACCATCTGTCTGAGACAAAGATAATTCAGAAAGCCTTTGAGCTAGACGGTTGACATTTAGTCTTTACACCAAGATTAGGTTTAGTCCTAACACCTTAGTTACAGACCTCACACAAAATTTGTTACTTTAATACGTAATCAAATTTGTTTTTATAATTTACTTTCAAACTTTAAGCAAAATCTATCCAGAAGATTCCGCTTAAAGTTTGAAAGCCCGTCTGTTTACAAATAAGTTAATTATATGCAAAAAGAGATATATACGAATAAAATACTGTTTATGGATTTTACATCTATAGCATAGACATATATCAAATTTTGAGTCAAATCCAATTGGAGATTGACCGTCTGTCGGTCAGTACTGTAAAGAAGTTATAAAATTTCTCTCCCTTTCTAAGAGACACATGTTCGACCCTTATTACATCTGGAAAGTTGTGGGACGATTCTTTTCCTTTGTGATTGCTCCAAACGGGAAATTCGCCCCCTTAATGGGATAATCTGGACTTGAATGGAGTCCTGAAAATGAGCCATACGTGCCTTTTACGGCCCTCTAAAGAAAGAAATCGTGTCAAAACCTCCAGATGTAAATACTTCCCTTTTGTGGAAGTTCTGCTACGAGGGTGGATGATTAGCAAATATTCCCACGGTCAACTACTGACCACTGGAAATAATTCTGAAGAATTATTGGATAATCGGTATCTCCAACGCACTAGTGCGAAAATGAGAGGTGGAGTTTGATCGAAGATAAAAGGGAAGGTTTTGAAAGGAAGATGATAAGCTGAGGAGATGAAGAGCTAGAGAGTTGGAGAGATACCTCGTGATCTCGAGATGTACATGAATTTTTTCTTTTGAGAGAAGCTTCGAGCTTCTGATTAAAGATCTACCCGAGATATATCTGTAGATCCCTTGAGCTACCACTGCAGTAGCCGATACGATAACAGCCTGTTAATCTTCCTTGTATGGTCATGGAACTGTTAACTGGATGTAAATATTTCCCAGCATATTAACCTAGATGAGGACGAGTTGTTTTTTTAATTGTATATAAGCTATAAATAAAGCATTTGTGTTTAAACATTACTTGTTTATTTGATCGAACAGGATCAAGTCATTACAGTCAAGTCATTACAGTAGAAACAAGCAAAAGCGATAACTCAAAAGCACAATGACTTAAATATATCAAATTTAGTATGAGATTTTATGGCTAAAAGTGTAGTTTCGTGTCAAATTTTTGTTACAATCGGTTTCTAAAACGTATTAAAACGTATATTTGATTTCCGGAAACTATTAGCCGAATGTAAGAGATTAATCCCCAAATAACACCAAGTTTAGTTTAGTTCTATTAACGTCCCGTTGTAAAGCAACACTAGGGCAATTTTGGGACAAATTTCTTAATTTCGGACCGCAATCAGATGATGAGGATGACACCTGAGCTAGTACCCCTCTCTCCACGCTACACCAGCGGGAAGACGTTTCGCCCTGACGGGTTTAACGTGAAGCATATCTCCTTACATGACGGTTCTTCAGTGGAATCGGGTCTTGAACCTGGAACCTTACGACTCACCAGCTAAGACTTTATCACCAAGCCATAAAGATCAACAAATCACAGAAAAGATCACATGGTAGATTCAGTAATAATGCTAAATTCAAGCCAAAGACGTATTTCATAATTATTCTACATTAATGCCATGAAAAGTGTTTTCTATGATAACATTGTTATTAGAGAGTGTGCAAGAATCTTTTGGGGAGACATTCCCACTGGTTTATTTATTCGGGTGACTGATATTAGAACGGGACAATGGGGTTTCACGAAAGTTATTTAGTTACAAAGCTGTTGCTCCAAAAATTAAGATGTATATATGAAAGAAAATTAAAGATCGAAGTACGTCTGCTCGGTTACTTGGTTTATCGTATAATTGGAATGGCCTGGGAATAGTCCAAACCTTAATCCAATTGAAAATCCACTGAACCGGAGAAAGAAGCAACCCAGAATAAAATCCACAAATTAAAGGAATTATTCAATCAAGGTATTACATTAATAACAGTTGAAGAACAAAAAGCATTGGTGTACCCCATGTAACGGCATTGAAGACTGCAATTAATGCTAAAGATTACTCAATTATGTATCAACAGCCATAAGTGAGAATTAATGCGTATGTAACAATGCAATTATTCATCTTAAAATTATTCTATAAAGTTTTAAATCAAATTGTCTTGAAAATGATGCATAACTTTAAGGCTCGTCTCTAAATAAAATATGTTATGATCTTTCAAATTTCAAAAATGTCCTTTTTCTAAAAGGTTGACCCACACTGTATATTAAATTTAAAAAATGATGTCATATATCCCGAAGATTTATTTATGTCCATAGATGGAAGAATTAAAAGCTGATCTCTAATAGAAAAAATTGCGCAATATAGTGTTAACTTTTCGCACTGTATCTTATAAAAAAATTTGCAACTATAATTTTTTTATTTAATATATAACCGATAATATTTAGAAACAAGGGTATCTTCCTCACATTGAAAACAGATTATAAATGTCCTATATTTATTACATTTACGATAAAAAAGTCAGTCTACCTATTTATTAATTCATGGAATTATTAATTTTAGATCTCCTTTTATGATGAAAATAGACTCAAAGCACTTCACGGCCCATCTACTTCCCTTTTTTCATGGGTTATATTGATGGTAATCCAAGAGCATAATTCAGCCTGTACATAATTAATTATGGATAAAATCAATAATGCAAAAGATTGAGTAATTATGAGCCGTAAGTTCCCGTTCTCGATTTATAAAGTAGCAAATGGTGTACTGAAACTAATGCTAAAAATAAGAAAAGAGCAAAAACTTCGTTGAGTTATCCAAGGTCAGTTATACTAGATACGCATAGAAAAGGATAAAAATTATGTTAATTTTTTTCTGAAAGATCCATAAACAAATCTATGTTTCTTTAATATATTTCTTATGTTTGATCTAATTTGCCTTTATAAAAGGTAATTAGAAATTTTTATTATATTATTTTTCAAAATATTGAATTGAAATTAATTATTAATATATATTAAAAAAATTTCAAATTGACAAATATTTAGAAATTTAAAATTCAATAATTATTTTTGTTTCAAATTGATACATTATTACATTGTTTAAATAGAAAGAAAAAAGAACTTATAAAAATGGTTTAGGCAACATAATTTACCTGAGAAAACAAAACGAAATACACAATTAAAAATATTTTGAAAGAAAGGTATTTCCCAGTTGAAAGTATTAAGAAAAGTGGTGTTTTCGTGAGAAAACTTTAAGTCAAATTCAAATGTTGAATTATCATTTAAAATAATTTGAATAAAAAAAGGATATTGGATTATCAATAATTTATATAAGGTTTTAAAATTAAAAATTAAAATTAATAAATCATTTTAATTACAAAAATGATTTATAAAAATCATTCATATCAATGATTCAATTTTCTGTTTACACAAAAATTATTTATTCAAAATTGTTAATAAATTATAAACATTATGAAGGGAAGATTTTTCTCTTCATATGTTTGCTAGAAATACTCTTAAAAGATTGAAATTTTTTCAAAAAAAAGGGTAAAATTTCTTTAAAGTATATTTAATACATGTTGTTATTTGCGATTTTCTTAGGATCGACGATTTAACTTTCCAATTTATGTATTAAAAATTAGTAAAATTGGAATATTGTAATAAAACAACGGTTTTTCAAATGGAAAGTTGGAATCATGTTGAGGAATTTATTTTCTGAAGATATCATCCAAGGAGTTTTGTATTCTAAATTTTGACGATAGTCAAATCTTTTTTATATTCATTCTATACCCCCCCCCCTACATCAACACAAACTCGCTCTAATAGCACAAATATCAGAAATGGAAACGTCTTCATCAAAGAAATTTATTTAAAGGCTACAAAGCATACAAACAATAGAGATTCAAATATTTTTAACTATCAAAAATATTATTTCGTAGATAAAGCCGTGTGTTAACTAAAGTCAAAGATAACACGCGATAATCTCAACTCGAGACTTTATTCAAGGAATTAAACCTTACATTTATTTTTATTGACAAGACAAAGTGACACGAACCTTCCAGATTTAGAAAGACACAGAAATTATATGAAAACTCTAGAACAAATGAGTAATAACAGAAATTTTCAATAACAAAAACAAAACAGTTTTAACAATTCAATAACTAAAAAAATTCAATAACAAAATAAATTTTGGGCAATTCACCAGATATCAGGGATGACATTGCCAACTGTCGCTTTCAGTTTATAGAATTCTACCACTGCGCCATTTAATCCACGCTAAGTTAGAACAAATTTCGTGACAAATAATTTTTATTTCAGTTTTTTTTATTTAAAACCTATGAGCGAAGTAAATAGATAAAAAATATTTGTAATATGAAAATTACTATTTTTTGCTTCGTGTTATAATACTAGAAAATTAATAGAACTCTTAAATTTTAGTTTTTGATTTCACCCATCGGCTTCGAAAATGTAATCGAATGAATAAGAGTTTGAAATATAGAATAACCAAATCTTTTTTTAAAATTAAATTTCTAAGAAGCACAAGTGATGTAATATTTTTTTGTTCTCTTTTCTGTTTTAATCTGACATATCATTTATTTGGACGCCTGAGAGTTTCTTCTTTAGTTTTGAATAACTTTTTAAATAACTTTTTTCGTGAAAATGCTTTGTCATTTCAAATTCTTACCAATTTTAATGAAAATGCTTATATTCTCAACTATTTCATTATATTTTGATTTTTTAAAATGAGAGTTAATTATCTCCTTAATTGAGAGATAAAAATTATAATTTAATTACTATTCTTTGAAAATAAAATTACACAATGTCACTATTGATTTCATTTTACAGTTCAAATGATTTTTCATGCCATCTAAAATATTAATTTATGCCAATAATGCTTCAAAAAATTCTAATTTCTGTTTAAATGTTGTATTTAATTACAGTGAGGGTATAGCTTCTAGAATATAAGTGTAACGATGCTTATTTATTTTATTCGTTATGTTTAAATTGATTTGAGCTGCCAAAAATGCACACTTAAAATTATTAATTATTAATATTTAAATGTTTATAAAAACGTAATATTAAATGTTTATAAAAATGTAAAATAAATTTCAAGGCATCTTATTTTAGGGAATTTTATATATTTTTGCATTTATGCTTGATCTGTGCCTGGTTTGCTCCAAAATTAACAATAACACAGAAACGATAAATAAGCCCGAAAGGTATTAAAATCATGTATTATTTGTAAATGAAGCAAATTTATGTCTTTCGATTCCGTCTTTGGTATAACAACATACGGAAAAAAGACGTTTAGCTTAATCTTAAGAAGTCTAAGCAATAAAGAATAGCAATTGAGATATTCTTGTGTAAATGCGCATTCGGTATTCAGGATGAACAATTTGATATTTATCGGTAGAATATAATATCAGCTACTTAATAGAATTACTAATTAACTTATTAAGAGAATTAGTGTCCGTCTTATTAGCGAATAAGGCCTTGAATTTAAATATTTTTAAAAATAATTTAAAAATATCTAACTCGAATTTCGGTATTGGAAATAACTTTTGAATTTTCATAACGATTTTAGTGCTTTGCTCTCAGCGCTCACTTTTGATACCTCTATAAATGTCCATAAAATCTGAAAATAACATTTAATTCTCCAGATTTAAATCCAACAGCGCATGTTTGGAGAGTATGAAGAGTATGATCTGGAGTATGGATATATAACATTAATAAAGAAGCTGAACTAAAAAAAGTAATATTGGAAAAATAGGGAAACATTGAGAAGGTGCGTCTAAAAAGTTTAATGAATGAAAGTATTAAACAAAACATGGAAACAAAATATCTTTATTCATCTTAAAAGGAACATCCGTTGGCCACAATACACTTTTGACATCGTTGATAAATTTGTTGGAATGAGTTAGCGAAAACCTCTTTCGGGATCGATTTAAGACCCGATGTCACATGACGTCGAATGTCTGATATGTTCACAAAACGTGTGCCCTTTAGAAGTCTCTTGAGGCTAGGGAACAAAAAGAAGTCTGCAGGTACCAGATCAGGTGAGGACTGTTGATGTGCAATAACAGTAACAAGGTGGTGGGCCAAGAAGTTGCGTACACGGATCGCAGTAGGGGGAGTGAGTGTTGTCATGCATCAGACACCACTTTCAAGTCCTGTACAGTTGCGAGCGAACACGTTGGATGCGAAGCAACAAGTGCTTCAAAACGGATTCGTACAATTCGTCATTGATAGTTTGCCCTTTTGCAACAAATTCCTGGTGGATGATGTCGTTGCTGTCAAAAAACGTAATCAAGAGTGTCTTGACCTTGGACTTTTGTACTTGACTCTTTTGTCACAACAAATGAGCCCGCGAGCACCCATTCCATTGATTGCCGCTTCGACTCCGGATCATACTGGTAGCACCAGCTCTCATCTCCTGCGACGATAGTGTGCAGAAAGGTTGGATCTTGTTCGCACGTGTCCATGAAATCTCCAGCTGTGGGCGTACGTGTTTCCTTCTGCTCGTCGGTCTATGAGTGCGGCACGAAACGGGAACAGATATTGCGCTTACTGAAATCTGTGTGAATGATGGTGCTAACATTGTCCTTTCTAACTCCTAGCAATTATACAATATCCATCATAGAGACAGGCGGAGATCTTGCAATAGCATCTGTTGCACTCGCTCTAGGTTGTTATCTGTCACACTTGTTGTGAGTCAACCCAAACGAGGCTCATCATCAATGGTTTCCTTTCCCTCCCGAAAACGTTTGAACCAGTCGTAAATGCACTTTCTGTTCACGGAGTCTGTTTTGTACACCTGCATCAACATTGCGTGCGTTTCTGTGGCAATTTTTCTAAGTTTGTAACAGAATTTCACGTTAATCCATTGCTCCATTTCAATTTGGCTTGAGTTTTCGCACACACACAGTTCGACTGACCGTAGCATGCTAATAATCGTAGCTTTATTGCGTACTTGCCACGTGACGTCTCTCCATAGGTTTCTCCCTGAGCATGCGCGTGGGCGCATTTTCCACTCACATTGCTTTTGAGATATCCATCCATTCACATAACTTTTTTGACGCAGCTTGTGTAAAAACTAAAGTATTTTCAACCCAGACATTCAAAAGCTGTCGTGGATATCATAGATTAGCCCACTGTTATAGTTACTAATGGACTAAAATATTACAATATTATAAATATTTAGGAATATTTTTAAAGCGTATGAGTATTTTAAGAGATATCATCCTTGTTTCTTTTTGATTACTGATTTTTTCAAAAAAAAGTTTTATCCTTTTTTTTCTCTGTAAAAGTTTAAATTAATTATATAAAGTTTCTATCTTACAATCTAATGCAAAATAATTTTCTTTCAATAATGTTACAAAACAATAGATGCATTTTTTTCCCATCTTAAAAAAAATGCATTATTTTTTCGTAAGCCTTCAACCTCGTATTCTTTAAAGCTTCTCATTAAAAAAAATCTCATTTAAATTTTTTTGCTGGACGTCATTGCCAATTTACAGAAATGAAGTTCAAATGACATGGATTATTTTTGCAATGAAAAGTTTTCGAAATATAGTTTGGTTAAAGATCATTAAAATTGTTTATACAGGCATACAGATACGAAAAAAAGCTCGAGTTTTCAGGTTTCTAAGCGGATTATAAAAATAAGAGCAGCACATGACTCCTAACACTTGTAAGAGTCCTTGTTATTTAAAAAATGCTTTGTATCTGCGATTTTTTAAAATTTTGCATAAAAACTTACCAAACTACATTATGTGTATCAATTCTGCTCTAAAAGATTGTTCCTGAAACTTTTTAAGATTACCTTTAGAACTATTTTATTTTAAATTTTTTACAAATTACATAATTTTCAGTGAGAATATCAATATAAAATTTCTTTCAAATAATAATGAGAAATATTTCTGGAAAAATTAAATCACATCGCGTTTTAGAATTCATTTATTTAAAGTAATAAATATAAAAAAATTACACACAAATAAATGCTAGCGTTTATTTAAAATTACTGTATGTTATATAAAATTTAACTGCTTTTTATATTACAGCTGTGTGACATTTAAACAGAATTTATACCATCACAAAATATTATATAAATTTTTATTAGTTTGTAGTATGGTAAGTTAAAATTATCCAAATATTAAATATGTAAGCAGAAGAATGAAATATGAAATATAAAAAGAAATCGAACCTCTAACCCGAGGTATTATATCACAAAAATATTTTATTCTTCAATTGTGTATTTTATTTTATTTATAAAATTTGCCTCTGTAAATCTGGTAATAAAAATAAAAGTAATTATAATAAAAAATGGTTTAATTTTTTATTAATTAAGAAAAACTTCATGGAAATAAAACTCTCTCTGACAATGTAAAATGGAGTTTTGAGCACTTAAATACACCGATTATTGATGTAAAATGCGAACATCACGATTAATATTAATTAAAAAAAATAATTAAAGATAAAAAATTCTTATTGAGTCCCTATAAATTCGATAACTGTTGACCCAATAATCTGTTAAATAAAATTGAAAGCAATAAAAAAATTAAAAATAATAATAACAGTAAAAAAATTAAATCTTTTTAAAAATTTAGAAAATTTTCATGAAAATAAAATTTACTACACTGGTAGTTTTGTTATTTCCTTTTGAAGCCATGTTGAAATGGTTTTTCAGCAGTAATAGGCTTCGATTATAAAGTTTGAATATTATGATGAATCTTAGAAAATACAATTAAGAATTTTAAAGAATTCTTTCTTATTGAGCCCTTATAAATTTGATAACTCTAGTTTTAACAAATCTCTTTAAACATTTTGAATTTTTTATTTAAGAACATTTTTTTTTATTTAAGCATGAGGTAAGATGCAATAAATAAATAATATGCGTGCCTTATAAACCTTATTATTATTGTTATAAAAAGAATAAATATGTATTATATAATAGTTTCTATTATGCATTTCTTCTCTTATGTGGTCAACTAATAAAATTGCAACAGACATCTGTAGAGAGTTAAGACTGCTATATAAGCCGATTTGTGCTTAAGATGGGGCTCCAAGACATCAAGTGAGAATGATGTCTCTAAGAACTAGAAGTGACTTTTTTTGGTCATTTTATTAGATTTAATCTGTTCCGGAATCTGCCTCAGGAAAGACATAATCCAGCGGTTTCCTTGCAGAATTAATTTTTCCGAGAAGTATTCAATCTTTTTTTTTTACTAGCGAAAATAACAGACGTGTGCTCCACATGAAATAGTTTCATCTATGGATGGAATTTTTATATTTGTCTAAAATTTATTTAAAAATGCATCTTATGAAAATTTATTTTTAAAGGTAGATTTCTCATTTTCGTTTGTTTCTTTTTCTTGTCGCAAATTCACTTTAAGTCATTTTTTTTAGTATAAAATAGATCACATATAATGTCATAAAAATTGATATAGTGAGTTAAATAAATTAACGTTTTTTCCTATATATGTACGGTGATGGATTTAATGGAAATCATTTTCTAAAAATTTGTTTATTAATTTTATTAGTGTTGTAAAAAGTTAATATACATAATGAAATTTTAAACAGTGTAAAAATACGACGAATAACACTTCATTTGAGCATACAATATGCTCTATATAATGCCAAGAAATAAATTAAAATTAATTAAATAAATAAATTAATAACTTCAAGGGAAATGAGTTTAATAAAATAAATGGGATCATTTATAGAATTTTGTAAGAAATTAATATAGGTATCAAGAATTTTTAAAAAATATATAAAAATATGTACAAAATATTTTTGTTTGGTAAAATGTTTATAATATTTAAGTAATACAATATCTGAAATATCTTATAAATAATATTTGAAAAATATCTATTTCAGTGGCAACTATAAAATAAATAACATATCAATAATAATTCGTATTGAAATTACTTTTTCATCAGATAAAATAATTATTAAAATGCTTCGTAAATTCAAACTTATAATGAAGAATAAGTATCGAAAAATTACCATGGTATTCATTCAACAGCAAGCTTTTCATAAATTAAATGACAAAATGCAGCATTGTGTAAATAACTAATACATGTAAAAATAGAAAAAAAAAATCTTATTTAGTAGGCAACTTTTAATAACTTCTATTTAAAGAATCGAATTTTAGATGTTCATTACTTCACAAAAAAATATTCAAAGGCATTTCAATTTAAAATAAAAGACAATTGGTAATCAACACACACACACACACACACACACACACACA
>JAOUZG010043195.1:5392326-5417019 GCA_026289955.1 Argiope argentata
ACACACACACACACACACACACACACACACACACACACACCTTAAACATATTCTTTACTCTGTTTCAGAAAATAGCATAAGCAGAGGCAAAATATATTGGAAAAAAAGCCTTCTAATGTAAAATGACTTACCCAGTTTCTCTCTTGAAGAATTCTTAAAATTTCTCCTCCAAATGCAGTTATCCCTCCATTGAAACAAATCCACTGTAAAAAGTCCATTCTTTATTTCGTCAATTTCAAAAATCCCTGGAATTTCTCAATTCCCCTTTCCTAATGCGTAGATTTCTCTTTGGGATTATCGTCTTGGAAACGACATCTATTCTACTCTTAAAATATTTGTTATTCTTTGTATGTTAGTAAAAGGATGGTTTCTCCAATAGTTGCTTTTAACAGTTTACAGGAATTGCCTAATCTTTTGTATATCATGAGATTTATGAAGCAGTATAAAGCGATGGATTAGCTGTGTAAAGAAATCAGACTTCTGAAGAATTCAGAGATAATGGTCCGAATGTGTATTATTAGCGAAATACAAATAGAGATTTAAAAACATTTTATATTGCGAATGATTTCTTTATTAACTAGATAATACATTGTGTGGCTTTCCAGGGGTACATTTATTTTAACGCTTATTAGTAAAAAAATTTATATTAAGAAAATCTTAAAATTCTCGCTAATATTGCATTATTTGTGAGGGAAGTTGATTTTTTATTACAAATATTTATAATAAAAGTTGTCCCATACCAAAGCAACTGTTTAAAGTTACATAGTATAAGCATCATATTGAAAATGATAAGAAAATATACATTTTATATTAGAACAAGAAGGAATACTAAAGTGAACATAAGCAAACAGCTATTAAATATAAGTTGCATTTTTAAAGTAAATCATTTTTTCATTAAAATATAAAATATATTAGATTTTTATCATCTGCAATTTTATTTTTAATATGAAATAATTTTTTTATTTAGAAGTCTTTAAAAAAAGATAAAGTTACACACAATAGAATCTATAAATTAAACTAAGAACTTCTTTTACCTTAAAGAATCGATCCCAGAAAACATTATGAGCAAAACATAATGTAGAAGCGTATTGTAGAGCAAAACTTATTGTAGAAAGAACATTTGAGTGGAACATACAGTGTCTGTGTTAAAATTAAAATATTATATTTGGAAATATAAAAAATTCTTATCGTCTGCAATTTTAATTTAATATGAAATACTTTTTTTTATATAATATATTAAAATAAAAAAATATTTTACATAATCTTTTTATCGTCTGCCATTTTTTTAAATTACTAAGTAAATAAGAGATATAAAATATTTCCTAAAATATGAACTGCTATTACATTAAAGAACTTTAATATAAAAATATTTTTAAATGGTTGAATTTTTTCAAAATAAATAATAATTTTTAAAGAATTTAAAAAATTTAACTAAGAATTTTTTTGATAACTTAAATATGTTTAGACTACGTGAAGACAGGTATTTCAACTATTAATTTTAATCTGTATCGGTAGCAAAAAGCAAATACAGAAATTAATTTCTAAATGACATGAAGCTTCAAAATAAAATTCAAACAAAAGAAGCACTTTTAGCATCAATAAAATAAATTAAATATTAATTAAATAGTTCTGTTTCAGATGTTTGGGCTAATTTAAGTTCAGTTGACTGAAGAGTTCTTGAGTACCATCATACACATATTTGAACAATGTGCATGCATGAAAGGGAATAGTTTTTAATTAATAAGAAAGTAACTGTTGAATAACCATGAAATTTTTGCTTAAAACTTTCTTTATAGTATTTCTGACAAAATATAAATAAAATCTATACTATGATTTAATTTTGTATTACTAGCATTTAGATTAAAAATTGGCGATTTAATTTTATTTATTCATATTTGTTATATTCAAGTTAGGTAAATAAGAATTAAATGATTTTCTGAAAATAATTTTGCAAATTATTCATATGAAGACAATTTATTCATTTATAATATGTTAGCCAAAAAAAAATTATAAAAGAATTCGTGTTTTCATTTTGATCATATAATTACTTCACAACAAGCGATTTATTTAAGTAACATTTGAAATTCCATGAGATAATGATTGCACTATTGAGAAGAATATAATTAAAAAAAATCTATGATAAAAAATGGAATTCAATTCTTTGTTTTCAATTTTTATGGAAAATTTTTAAAAAATGAAATCTACTATCGCACATTTGAAGCTATGTGAGAACATTACTACTTTTTAAAGTCCTTATTTGTCTTAATTAATTTAAGTCAGTTAACCATTTTAAAACCGGTTTGAAAAAATCATGTGACTTATCTATCGTTCTCCTTCCCCCTCTCTATATATAATGGTAATTTTTTAAAACTTTCATTTTCAATTTTTCTGATCGGAAAACAAAGTTTTGGATCTCGACCGATTTTGAGATAAAATAACAGTTATGGTGTCATAGTTCTACGTCAATCTTTTAAAAAAGCATGTTGTGAAGAAGTATACGTAATAAATAATAAAGCAGTATTGGTTAATGCAGGTCAAACTTTTTAAAATGCATCTACTTTCAACGACTCACATATAATAATAATAATAATAATAATAATGCAATGCTGGTAAAAGCAGGTGAAAAAAATTCTTCAACCGATAATTTCTGGCGACCCATAATCTTTATTTTTTGCCCGTAAATTTCGGAAACATCAAAAACTCCTAGCCGCAATAACATCATGTTTCACATGATAAATAAAAAAAAAAGATTTTTTCGCCGTTTCCAATGCAAAAGGACTACAATGTAAAAAAAGAGGAAGGTACTTAATTACCATGGATTATCGCTCATCGTTCTCCTATATACTCTGAAATTAAACAATTTGACGGAAAAATTGCGACTAGCTTTCATAGAGCTTCGATAGATTGTTGACAATAAACACGAGAGTAAGATAAATTAAAAAATAATTTATCAATAAATTCAGTAGAATCATCATAGAAAGTACAATTAAATTTCTGTCATTTTTTTAGAAATCAAGTGTGACATTGATATTAAAACCGTAGTTTAATACCATTAAAATGGAATATATTTGCAAATTGTGAATCCTGATCGATAGAAACACTCTTATAAGGTTTTTTTGACCAATTCAAAATTTTCACACACACACAAAAATTGTATAAGCAGATCTGACATTTTTATTAGTTATTCTTTTCAATGTACATGCAATTAAGTGGAATTCCAAAAAAATTATTGAAACTGAAAAAAAAAATATTTTTATCTAATCCCTTTAAAATGTTTATCCCTTTGTTAAGCAGAATGCCATAAAGCTCAATAACTCTTTCATAGCATTTTAAATAATTATAAATATTCCACTTACAAATTAACTATGTAACTGTAACTGTTTTTCTTGGCGCTCTAGCGGTCGCTACAATAAATAGTTCAACTTTGCAAGTAATAGGTAAACATGATGTTGTCCGCGTATAATTTTAATTGATATTTATAATTATATGCTGCTTTACCAAATAGTTTTTTTACCATTGTAAAACATGTCCTTTTATTTCATTAAGTGTATTTTAATTTTATTGATAGGATTCAATCATCTTCACTGACAGAATTTAAATTTTGGAGCCCTTAAAGTTACAACATATTATATATTATTTTTATATATATATATATATTCCAATTACATTTCGAATATAATTCACTTTTAATTAAATCTTTAAAATAGGAATTTGACTTCTAATGCCAATATATTATATAGATTTATTATTTAATCATGGAAAACCATTGTTCATACTTCTTTCTTCTTTTATCCGACAATATATCTGGGTGCAAAATTTGTCTGTTTTTGATAGCCTATGAATATTTTAAATCAATAAAAATGCTGGTATGTACTTTATCTGCATTGAAATACAACTCGGTTAGAGTATTGCAGACCTTTGCATACATTTGTCTGATAATGCATGTCTCATATTACGCGATTACCTATTAAACCGACGTAGGGGAAACGTGGATGGCTTCATACATAGCAATTGCGTATTTAAGCGAATATTTACTTGGTGGGCTTCGTATAGAGCAGTTGTGCAATGTTATGCAGCAGAGCAAGCAGTCGTGCAATGCTTAACGCTATGGGTAAATATGTGCTCTTTTAAAAGTAAATGCACAATTAAGTATATCTTTTGAAATAGCTGAGCTCAACTGTCTCCGGGGCTAAAAATGCCAATTATTTAAAAGGAAGATGTGAAATTATTAGATATTAGTCTATTGTTTTATTATTAATTAGTTTCATTGTTTTTGAAGTTATTGAAAAAAAATGCATAGCAACGATTTCATTTACATTAAACACGGAAAATATACTCTGAAATATGATTAATAAATCTCGCATTAACAAATTTTTTGAAATAACTCTTTTTGTATTAATCATGAGTAGTAAAAAACAGTACATGCCAATTTAAAGAAATTTCTGTGTAGGATGAGTATAGATTTTTTTTAAAAAAAATTCAAACTTACTGTATAAATATTTATTTTAGATATGGTTATACCATTAATAAAACTCTTTAAATTTTTGTTTTAGATAATAAAATGATGATTATACAGAAAAAAAAACTTTTAATCAGTGATTTACTGTGATTGTTTTAAACTCATTTACCTTGTCATTGATGGGCTGCTTGGTTCCATTAGTAATAATAAAACAAACAATATGGTGACTATTCTGGTGGAAAATATTTAACCTAAGAAAAAAAGGAGGTATAGGAAAAAATTCCATATATTTTTTATAATAAACATTTTTAAATATATTTAATAGATTGCTGAAAATTTACAATAATAATGTCGAATAATAATAATGATATTTTGTGCTGAACAGTTTGAGGAATTAGTAGTCTATGTAAATTATGAATCAATGCTTCATTTCTTTATTTTCTTATTTTACAGCATTTTTTCGGAAAACATTATTATGTCAGGACATGATGTTGTTTTAGGAATGAGGTTTGTGGCGTCAACAAAGATCCGCTGGCAAAGATTAAAATAAAAGATAAAATGAAATATGCGATGAATATTTCAATGTATCATGTCAGAACATCATTTCTTGAACGGCCAAGCACCATGTGCTAGTGGAAGTTAAATTATATTCTTATTCATTTTAATTGTTTCATTGAATAAGTCACTTTTGCAAAACGATCCAAAAATTGTCTCGCAATCATTGTTTTAAAAAAATTATATTTCCTATTTATTTCGTTTCATATAACCACGTTCACAAAAGGATATTTTTCTAGGTTTTATTTACGATACTCATTAACTTGCTTTTTTTTAGTAAGAGCTTTTGTAAATGAGATGGCAACGTGTCGTTAAAAGCTGATTTTTTTGAGATGCTCGTGCAGATAAAATAATTTTCCTTTTACTTCTACTGATTATTCTATTTTCCCTACGGATTTTTGTTGACGCCACGCACCACATTTCCAAAATAACATCATGTACTAATATGATAGTAAAACTCTTTAAAATGTTTTTATAATAAAAAGGTAATTATACAGAAAAAAGCTTCTAATCAGTGATTTACTGTGATTGTTTTAAACTCATTTACCTTGCCATCGATGGGATGCCTGGTTCCATTAGTAATCATAAAACAAACAGCATGGCGACTATTCCTGGTGGAAAATATTTAACCTAAGAAGAAAATAGTACATTTAGGGAAAAATTCCATACATTTTTTTATAATAAACATATTTTATAGTTATAAACATTAAATAAATTAATTATCATCCAAGAATTAAAAATATATTTAAAAGATTGCTACAAATTTACAATAAGAATGTCGATCAATAATAATGATATTTTGTATTGAACAGTTTTGTGAAATTATTAGTCTTCTTTATGTAAATTATGAATCGTTGTTTCATTTCTTTATTCTTATTTTACAGTATTTTTTCCGACAAAATTGTCTTTTTATCATTTGAGTGAAATATTTCTTTTGTTGAAAAACATTTAAACTCTGTTATCGAAATCACGATATTAAAAGATTAACCAGTTAACTGTTTACACGTGTTCTAGATAGCACATCCTGTTGTATAATATTGTACAATATTGTGCAATATTATATGATATTAAAAATATTCCCCAATATTAAGCAATATTTAGAATATTGATCAACATTATACAATATTTGTGTGCTATTAGGGGTCATGGAAAAAGCACAAAATTTTGCCTTATGCCGAGTTTACTTAGGAGTAATCTATATTACTATTATGAATGTGAAAGGATGGACGGATAGACAGATAGATAGATGGATGATGTTAGTCAATCACGCTAGAACGGCTGAATGAAATTGGATGAAATTTAGCACAGAGATAGATTATAGTCTAGAATAGAACATAGGCTACTATTTATTCCAGTTAATTTTTTACTAATCAAAGACTAACCTTCTCACCAAAAATCTTCATTTCCCCACCGCCAAATTAGTAAAGTTTAACATCATTATTTGGCGAATTTTAGCTTTAAAATAGCTGTGAAATTTTTTAAAATTCTACAATTTTTGACTATTTTTTGCTTACACCAGGCTAATGTAAAACTACCACATTAATAAAGGAAATTAAAAATATTTAATCCGTAAAAAAGATTTTGAATAATTGGTTAGCTATTTTGTTTTATTTCAAGCACACAATATAAATAAATTGTTTTTAGGTTAAGCTTTTATATACAAACATTTGTTGCTTTGCGAGGATGGCAATTTTTCGGTAGCGCTTTTTTTGAGTTTACATTGTCTTCATTTTTTATGTTATTATAATTCAATATTTCCTGTACATTTCCCACGATTATTTCGTGCTGTACGTACTCTTTTCGCATGCTTTAATTATTTTTAATTAATTTTTTTTGCGTGCATAATATTTTCTGCATTTATTGATATTTTTTTCTATATTTCCGTTTATTTGCTACAGCGTTGATCGAAACCTTGTGATTGGAAATGTTATTGATGCCATTCTAGCTACATTTGGCCATTTCGATAAAATTTGGGGATAAACTTTTTTTTGGTAAACATTATTTTCAACAGCACCATGATGATACAGTTTGACGACATTTTATATTGTGATAAAGCCACCAGTTCTCATGCATATACATCAAAATTTTCACGCATACGAAGTTGCGAGTAAAAGCTAGAAAGTAATAAATATAGCTAAATTTATACGATACTGTTTGGATGTGCATTTTCCGAAGAGATCGAAATAATTTACTGGTTAAGTGATTCAAAAATAAATCGATATAATTTAGCAATTCAGGTTTATAAACTGTCAAAATACAAATATCTATTTTCTGGCACATAATAGTGGAGATATTATATTAAGTGTTTTTGAACAATAAAACAATTTGGTAACAAAATAAGGACTTTCTGAAACCTAAAGCGAAGTCTCTGAGAGATTTAAATACATATGATAATATTTTATTCTTTTTTAAAAAATATTTTAAAATAGATAAAAGATTAAAATTCTAAATGAATTAATAATTTGAAAATGATTTGACCTTTTAAACTATAATCGAATTAATATCCCATCAAAATTTGTGAATACTGAAGACGAGGTAAAATAAACTGGCATAAATTTACCCTTTTCAGTAATAGTTATTTTAATAAATAATCTTTACTTATAATTTTTTTAATCAATTAAGAAGCTACCATTATGTTTTTGGCACATTTTGGATACAACGAAAACTTTCTATTATGTGTCTAACAAAATTACTTCAAATTTCATTAATGTAGCATTACTTTTTTAAGCTGCGAAATATTTCAATAATGAAGAATAATAGCTTCCATTTTTTTAAATGCTGCTTTTATTACTCCCCTTTTTAATAAGAACAGTTTTTCAAATAAACGAGAAAATTCTATTTAGAAGCGATACTTTTCTAGCAAATTAATGAATAAGTTTTTTTTCTTAAAGTAATTTTAATTGAATAGTATTTTTTTGCTTATGGTATAACGTTTTCAGAAGTTTTATCTCCAATATTTAATTAAACAGTAGCTAATAATAGTTTTTCATTAAAATTTTAATACCTGAATAACGTATACTTTATTGCATTATCCTTACAAAATTGGATATTCTGTTGCCACTCTACAAAGCAGAAAAATAGGTTTATCAAATTTTGTATACTTATAAGTAGCCTTATGAGAATAAAAAATATGCGATTTCGAAAAATTTCTTAATTAAAAAAATTAAATACTCAGAGAAAATTAAATTTTCTATCTATAACTTTGGAAAATATTATACTAAAAAGGAATTTTTAGACTGTATTGGAATTATAACGAAAAATATATTTTCAGCGTAATAATTCTTTTGCCTTGATAATTTTAATAGATTTTTTAAAATATTTTAGTATGACTCGCAGTATTGATGCATTGAAGTTCTAACTATTTATATGTTTTATCAAAGTACTTTTTCGTCATTTCTGTATTTTTCAAGCAATCGTTAACAAACTCTGCTATTTTATACAAATTATCTCCCAAAAATACATTCATTTTACTTATTTTTTTCTGTTTAATTTGAATATACAAAGACATCTAATTGAATAAAGTTAATATTATAATATTTTGTTTTGAAAGCTATTTGGAAACAAGTAAATTATCTTGCAATACAAATAAGTAATAAAAGTGAAATTTATAAATTTAATAAGTAATCATGAAGGAATTTTAAATAGCCCTAGCTATTACCTGGCATGTTGCTGCAATAGGAGAAATATCTTTTGAAATTTGATATGGCTATCTTGTTTAATTAGGAATGATAGAAAGAAATTTTCTTATAGACAATGAATTTACATAAATTTATTACACACACACACACACACACACACACACACACACACACACACACACACACACACACACTGAAGTGACAAAAGTCATGGGATAGCAATATGCAAATATACAGAGGCAGTTGTTTCGCCGCGAAAAAGTATAAATGCGCAGTTCGTTTTGCAGAGCTTTCATTTGTGTTCAAGTTATTCATGTGAACAGGTTTTTCGTGATTTATAGCGGCACGACGAAAATTAACAGACTTTGAACGTGGAATGTTAGTTGGAGCTAGACGCATGGGTCATTCCATTGCGCATATCGTTAGTGAATTCAACTTTCCGAGATCCACAGTATCAAGAGTGTGCCGAGAGTATGGAATTTCAGGCATCCCATCCCATCATGGACAGCGCAGTGGGCGACCACCTGCACTTAACGACCGAGACCGCCGACGTCTGTATAGAATGGTCAATGTTAATAGACACGCAACACTTCGTCAAATAACTGCAGGAATCAATGTGGGACGTATGAGGGACGTGTCCGATAGGACTGTGCGGCGAAATTTGTCTTCCTTGGGCTATGACAGCAGAAGAGCGACTCGAGTGCCTTTACTGACAGCACGACTTCGCCTGCAGCGACTCTCCTGGGCTCGTGAGCATATCGACTGGTCCCTAGACCAGTGGAAAAACGTGGCGTGGTCAGATGAGTCCTGATTTCAGTTGTTACGAGCTGATGGTAGAGTTCGAGTGTGGCGCAGACCCCACGAAGCCATGGACACAAACAGTCAGAAAGGCACTGCTCAAGCAGGTGGTGGCTGCATAATGGTGTGGGCTGTTTTTACATAGCATGGACTCGGTCCTCTGGTGCAACTGAACCGGTCATTAACTGGAAATGGTTATGTTCAGCTGCTTGCAGATCACTTGTAGCCATTCATGTACTTCGCGTACCCACACAACGATGGGATTTTTATGGATGACAATGCGCCATGTCACCGGGCCAGAACTATTCGCGATTGGTTTGAAGAACATTCCGGACAATTCCAGCGCATGATCTGGCCACCTAGATCGCCCGATATGAATCCCATCGAGCATTTATGGGACTTTATCAAAAGGTCCGTTTGTGGCCAAACTCCTGCACCATCCACACTTTCATAATTATGGACGTCTATACAGACATCATGGCTCAATATTCCTGCAGAGGACTTCCAACGACTTGTGGACTCCATGAGACGTCGAGTTGTTGCACTTTGCCGGGCAAAAGGAGGACCGACACGATATTAACAGTCATCCCATGACTTTTGTCACTTCAGTATAATATATATATATATATATATATATATATATATATATATATATATATATATATATAACTGTTTTTCAAGTGCTTTTCTTTGTAAAAAACATTAATTTTCTAAGTTCAATAGTAGATATAATAATTGCACTACGCCTATAACCTTTGCTCGAAGTTTAAGCGATAAATTCTCAACATTTTATTAGAACCGGTTAAAAGGAATGGCAACGCATAAAATACAAATAAACCAAAATTCATTTTTAAATATTAGAATTAGCATTCAAGTAAGTATTAATCATCAACTAAAAGTTATAATTTTTGAAATGGTACGGGAAGTGAAAGTCTAAATTCAAAGAGTTGATTTCTGAAATTAAATTTTTCCCACAAACAGTTTAATCAAATTTGATTAAAAAGAAAAAAAAATATTGCGTAGATATTTTCTAATTATTTGTGCTAGATAAAAATCTTTCTTGATAAAATTTTTTGGAATTAAACTTTCTGTATTGTCTTGACAAGAAAGAAATTTAAGTTTTATTAATGAAGAAACTTACAATGAATTTCCTTTCTAAACTTGTTTATTATCCTTCCGGAATCCAAACATGGAACTTTTCAACACAAAATAATTCTAAATTCTTCAAGTACTTCTAATTAAAATTTGGCCAAATGTTTAAAAGGAATTCTTAATTTATAATTAATCTAATTTACGTGTTGCAGAAAACTAATTCAAGTTGAAATCTTTCACAGTTTCTGTCAAAGGTGTTAATGTAATCACTTTTCTAGACTAATAATTTGAAACTTTTGGTCTTACAGAGCTTTCCCTTTAGCACCAAGAATGTCGTACTGTTTTATGGATGTTTGATATAGCAATTCCAGTTACTGGTTATATAATTTTTCCAAAGTTTTGAAACAAATTAAATGGACCATGTTATGATTAAATTAGTGTTAATTTATTTACTACACAGCATTTTTGATTACAGGAGAAAAGGCATTTCATATTAAATCATACATGAAAATAAAGTGAAATAAATGAGTAGAAATTTTTGGATAGTTAAGGAAGTAAATATTGGTATATGCGATCAATGCTCAAATGACGTAACCATAGTGATATTTTAACTTCATTGAATTGAAATAATTTTTCTAGAATATCAATATTTATGCACATGAATAAATTATTTTAATAATAATTTAATTTTGGTTTAATATATTATTTACTAATATGTTAATGCTTAATTATTAGGGAGTAACTGTAGAGAAAGCATCAACTAATTGAATGCAATTTGTACAAGATATGGTTCCAGATTTAACTAAAAATGTATTCAATGTTTCTTTTTAGATAGAAATTTTTAAAAAATATTTTTCATGATAATCATCATGATTTAAAATATCTATCTTATCAAGTAAAAAATACTTTTATTACTGATGATGGAGAACTAAACTATTTGAATTAAAAAATTATTAATTAAACTATTTCGATTATAAATGAAAACTGAAAAAATGCTTTGGAATAATGGTTAAGAGGAAAATGAATGAAGAAAAGGATTATTATAAAAAAATTTGTGACGTAGAAAATAAAATTGAAGCTAATAATTCCTGAAAGGAAAAATTATTTGTAAGACTAAACAAAGTTAAGCTCAAATAACATAATTTTTGAATAACATTTAAAATTATTGAAAATTATGTTAACATTTTAAATTATAGGAAGGAAAAATCATTTGTAAGTATAAACAAAGTTAAACTGAAATTACATAATCTTTTAACAATATTAAAATGTTAACTACAAATAAATTAAAGGGGGAGAAAACTGAAAATTTCTTAAATTTTTAACGAATATCAAACGATTACATTTCCCCATAAAATTTGTATTCAAAGATTTAAAGTATATATCTTAAACCAAATATAAAGCACTCATTTTTGCACGAAATAATTTAACGAAATATTTAACATTTAACATCAACAACCAATAAATGCTTAAAGTAAATAAATAATTAAGGAATAAGACTAAAATGTACTTCCCATATCATGGTTCTGTCCTCTGATTTAGGATCGACACTCAGTTTGTTAACTATTTAATTTAACGAATTTCCTGTTATCGCCTGAAAGACAATATGAATGAAAAGAAACCCAAAATATTCCAAAATAAATAGAAATAAAGAGAAAAAAAATATATAATACAGAAAACTATTCTGATCTATTCCCTAATCTATATATGTACAAGTTTGTAGCGATTGAAGGTCGCGATACGAACCTGCGACACTAGGGCCTGTAGCCGAATAATATGATCATAATGCAAAAGTCGACTTCGGTATCGTAGTTGTTATCTGGCTTATAAGGCTAGCACTACAGTACTCCCCCACCAATGAGTCGTCGAAGAAGCGAACGATTTTGTGTTGCGCCAAGCGTTATGGCGAGTTTCTGCTTGATCGTCAAGTGAGTCTGATGATTTTGTTTATTTGTTTGTTTGTTTGCTTGCTTGCTTTACGTCAAGTGTGCCTGATGATTTTTCTGCGGGTAGATGGCGCCACAACTTACGTGAAGTTTCATTGTAAAGGTCACCAGTGTAGCGATTGTAGATCACGATACGAACCTACGACACTAGGGCCAGTAGCCGAGTAACATGACTATAATACAAAAGTCAACTACGGTATCTTAGATGTTTTCTGGCTTATAAGGCTAACGTTACAAGTTCAACATGCTTCCTTTGCACTAATAATTAATATCCAATTTATTATTAAAGAAAGAAAATACTTTTTACAAATTTTAGAAAAAGGAAAAACACAGACATTTCTATATTACGAGGTACCTAAACTATGATCTTAGAAATAAGAGTGTTAAAGCTATTGTGATTTATTGAATTATTTAATAGTTTGATTATTAATGGATGGGGGTAAAAGGCAGGTTCTATGGTTAAGAGACTGGAGCACCGGCTGTAGAAGTCTGACTCAGCTCCGATGCCTACAGACCATAGCCGAGCACAATGGAGCTTGATCTTCGAGACATAATAACAGTTGAATAGAAGGAAAAATAAAATTTGTTCTGAAGGAATGAAGTGAAAATTATTTTAGAAAATTTATTTGAATGTAACTGTGAAATTAAATGTATTTATATTGTTCAAGATTATTAAAATTATAACCAGTGCAGTTTAAGAATATCACAATTTTAGTTTTCATTTTTATTTTGTTAGAAATCATATTTGAAATTATATTTTTAAAAATATGTGTTCTAAATAATAATTTTTTTATGCAGTATATAAAAATAATTATTGCTTATTAATCACATTTTAGCTGTATTTCTATTTAGTATATGAATAAGATCTGAATAACAGTATTTTTTTTTCTTGCTATTAATTAAGTTGATATAAATCAATATTTATCAATCTACCTGTGCCTTCATCTGGTTCATATTTTATAATTTCTTCATTCATTCATATTTATTAAATGAAATATATTATTCCTTTATACAAGTACTATTCCTAGATTTACTATATTTTTTAAACAAACAGAAGAAAAAAATTCTTAATCCAATATTTGTACAGCACATAAAAATGAATGAATAATCTCATTATATCACTAGTCAAGTTTTCTGTTCATATATTTTTATTTTCTATATTTAAATGTTTACTATTGATAAGCTTTCTTTTAAAAAAAATAAAACATATGAGAACTAAAAAGTTTTCATTTCAAAGAAAATTTAATATAAGCAACTATTTTACTCAAAAATATTAATTAATTAGCAATTATTATACACCTGATTAACAATTCGGTGAATGTGTTTTTAATAGCGAAAGTTGTCAAGAAATTGTGATATTAAATATCAGAAATTCTCAAAACCTCGATTGTAATTATTTAAATATCAGTTTTTTATATGAAATAATATTTTATAATTACTATCTAAACAATTATTTGATAATTTAGAGAATTAACGAAAATTGTCGAGAAAGCATAACACTATACAACGCATGTTACGCGTTATGATAATCTCCATCATTCTTCAAGCGTCAGCCTGACAATGATGACACATTTCAACAGCAAGCAGGCCTTATCTCTTGAGGGTCACGAGTGGAGTACCTGGATGACCCTACCAGGAGTATACACTCCCGACGTATTTCAATCCCTCCGCCCAGGTACACTCCCTATCCTGCTATAAGAGCACACTTTGAGGTCAAAGATAAGGGACACCTGGCCTAATGGAGGGGGTGCAAAAATTACCCCACAACAAGAAAAACACCCACCCTGAGAAAATGTTATACAGATGTAGTCCAGAGAAGAGAGGAAATCCCTACAATAAACAATAGCACTGAACCCAACCAAATAAATAGACCAACAACAGAACATTTCAACCTTGCTCAAATTCCTGAAGCACCCACCAAACTAGAACTAAATGAATTTAAAGAAATCCTGAAAGCCTGCATGAATTCCTTGACATCTTGAACCTCGCAAGAAATCTCAAAAAAACATCAAACACTGACGACCAAAATCTTATGTTTCGCACCCACCCACCCTCCGGAAGACTCCAGATTGGCTGAGAGAACTCTTTTCCTTCTTCGACTCCCCTGCTCTTGAACCAGACTTCATGCATTCCACCACCTGCTTCATTTCAGTTCAGGGCCTTCTAGACGTCAGACTCTTCATGCACTAGAATAATGGGGATTGCCTTGCTGTACAAGGCGGGTGTCCCGGTCAAATCTTTCCACTATACGGCCTGGTGGCTCCCTGGTTCGGAGCAGTAGCAGACGAGATCAAACTGCTCTGCTTAGTGGCCATCTATTATCAATGACCTTGGTCGGAGGTGCCGAACAGTTCGAACTCTGATCTAAATGTTATTTTGCACTGGCCTCTGCTGGCCACATTTTATCTTGTCTGGGGCTTACCAGACAGGACCTGGTTCATGATCCCCTTTTGGTACTGTACTTTGTCAGGGTGAATGAGTTCATGGATCTGATCTAGCTCTGTTGGTCACGGGGATGAGAAACAACAACAATAACTTGATCTATTTGACAAAGTTTATTGTCTTAAATTACAATTAATAAATTATTACGAAACAAAATTAAAACATCAATACTACCTATACGTAACTTTCATTAATTTTTTTTAACTTTATAATTCTATAACTGGTGCCAATGAGATAAATATTTAAAATATATTTCTACCCTTAAAATCTAAAAGAATTTTGACAAAATATTTCAAGTTAGCTATAAACAGTTCGCTGTAAAGAAGCTTTGAAACTGCTCGAAGCAAAATATTAACTTTATACAAAGGTAAAAAAAAAGCAATATAAGCTTTCCTACTCACAAGTTCTTCAATAAAACCTGCTTCCGTGTTACTTCAACTAATAAAAATTTTAAAACTCTTGCAACTATCTACTAAAAATATCAACTGAAAAAAAAATTAATAGTATAAGGAATATACTATCCAGAAAATTAAATTTTGCTATTTTTATTGAATTTGAATAAGTTTGACTTTAAAACTTGCGACGTCAAAGAAAAAGGTAGCGTAATAATAAAAGATTTATATGAGGCTTATTTTGCTTGGAACACTTCGCATAAAAAATAGTACATAATTTTTTTAAAAAAAGTAATGCGAATTCTGAGTCGTGTTATTTTAAAAAGTTACTTACATACAACTGAAAAGCAATTTCACTGCGCTATACGATATTGACTTTCTATTTAATTTAATGGAGTGTATAAAACTTTTTTTAGCTTATACTCAGGGAAAAATCTAATATTAGGCTTTTTTACCTTTATAAGTGGTATGTAAAAAAGGAATCTAAAAATAGAGTCTAGATATAAAACTGCATTATAGTGAAGATATTAAAAATAATGCGTTTCCTGATTTAAAAAAAACCCCAAAAGGATCTTTCCCATCGCTTCTCAAAAATTGAGCCCATATTTTACGAGAAATCATAAATGCCTTTGATTATTCAATTCCTGATCATTTTAAAGCAATAAGTATTGAAACTAACACATTTAATAAGTTTATTGTCTTTCATATCTTATGAAATGAGATATTTTAAATTTTTCATTAGTCTATATGTTTCTTGTTAACTATATATTTATATTATCTTTCTTTAATATCTATTTCTAAATGACAAATTTTTAAAAAGAATTTTTGAAATCAATGCAATGTGCATTTAAAATAATTGCAATTCTTTAAAACAAAAGAATTTACAAATTTTATTTTACTTTAAATTTTTTTCGTTGCTGAACATTAGAGGTGGAGTTAAAAGTTTTACAACACCAGACAATACAAGTAATGAAACATCGATTTTAATGGATTACATAGTTTTATATTTCAACAAATTTTTAATTTAAATCAATATATTTATGATTTTTTCATTTCAATAAATTCTTGATTATTATAATAATAAAATTTAATTACACTGTAAAATTCAAATTCATTTCTTCTATAAAATGTATCTCATAAAAAATAATAATTAAAGTAATAAAATGTAAAAATTAAATACTTTATATGTTATGATTATACATTAATGATTTTATTACTTCCAAAAATTTAAACCATTAATTATTTAGAAAAAATACAAAGAATAAATTTCAAGCAAATATGAGGCTAAAAATTACTTTAAACAATCTATAAAGTCAAATGAACATAGTCGATTAATATATAATTAAAATTCTATAATAATATAAAAAAAGATTAAAATAAAATCTGCTATGCATATTTCAATGTATCATGTCGGAACATCATTTCTTGAACGGCTAAGCCCCACGTGCTCGGGCAAGTTGAATTATATTTTTATTCATCAGCCACTTCAGTATTGCATACGATTCAGAAAATTTAATCTCGCATTTATTGTTTACAAAAATATCACAACTCCTATTTATTTAATTTCATATAATCACGTGATCAAAATGACATTTTTCTATGTTTTATTTGGTGTATTCATTAAGTTATTTTTTATAATCAGAGCTTTTGTAAATGGGATGACAACGCGTTATTAAAATCTGATTTTTTTGAGTTCTCGTGCAGATAATTTTTTTATTTTTTGCCTACGGATTTTTGTTGACGCCACAAACCGCATCATGTTCTGACGAGATAATAATTATTTATACTCCAATTGATGATTTTAAAAAATGAGAGGGTTCACAAACTGTAGTCTTAATATTTTATAATGCAAAAAAATTATGTTTTATAAACACTTTATTTGGCAACTAGCCTAATGATCTTTTTAAAATCTACCTCTTGTGACCTTCCTACAGCGTAGAGATCCTAAGAAACTGCCTATAGGAAGTCCCCCAGGGTGGAAAATTAGTTTTCCCTCCCATTTCAGTTTCAAATCAAACCTAATGGAGTTGTCACTTCGACGCATTCTTGGTTATTTTGGAATGGTTTTATCATTCCCTTCCATCAGCATAAAACTGTGGATTTTAAACAATACTAATTTCTGGTATGGCATTGGTGACCGATAGCTATGAGATATAAATCTTTCACATGAATGTAGTAATTTTTTTTAATGTAATTTAAGAATGTAATTTTTGGACATTTTTCTGAATTCTGACTGACACCATTTCGACTTAGCGCTAAAATGTGACTCGACATTACTAAATAACATCGAATTTCATTCATTTACGTCGCTGCATTTATGAGTTATTGTGTTTATATGCATACAAATTTACAGATGATTAAACGATTGACAAATTTGGTTCGTAATTCGATCTGTATGTATATTTAGATGCTAAAGCTATGCATCATTTTATAATAAAATGATGCATAGCTTTAGCATCTAAATATACATACTCGTTACATTGTGAAGTTATCGAGACAGATGAACTTCCTACTCATGGATCTTACTAGAAATTTGAAAGAAATTCCATATATCAAATTTAAATTGTCTATCAGTTCCTATGTATGCAGTTTTGGTATTATACTAAGACATAATGGGAAGAAGATACTACATTATAAATGTATTCGACTCATAAATTTTTCAAAACTACAGATTCGTCGAGTTTTTTTCTAGCGATTTCAATATTTTCTCAATATTTCGCATAAGATTAAGTAAAACCTGAAAGATGAATTCATATCGAAATATGAAATTAAAATGTTTTAAAATTTTGAATAGTTATTTAAATTAAATAACATTAGAGAAGGACTGCTGTATTTTTTTAAGTGTTGTTCAATTTCACCCATGTAATTTTTTTAAGATCAGTCATTTACTTTCATATGAATTAAAGATATCCTCTTAATTACTTTTTTAGTAAAATCACTAAAATTTCTTTTATAAAATATTTTCGTTTTAAACGCACTCTATTCGCTTGTTTTTTTATATTTTGTTTCTGAAACCAATCCGAGTTTAAACAAATTTATGCATACTTATTTTTTTCCAAAATAAAATAACATGAAAAAAGGAATGCTGTTTTTTTTAAAATGTTGTTCAATTTCAGACAATACAAAATTTTAAAAAACAGTCATTTGCTTTCCTACGTATTAAAGCTATCTTCTTAATTAATTTGTTCGTAAAAACACTTTAAAATTCCTTTTATGAAAAATTTTCGTTTTAAACACACGCTATTTGTTTCTTTTTTTGATATTCTGTTTGTGAAACTAGTCCGAGTGTAAACAAATTTATGTATACTTATTTTTTTTCAAATTAAAAATAAACATAGCATATAAATAAGATAAGCTGGCTTTATTTTTAATTTCAGTCTTTTCAATTTTTCTATATTTAAAAAAAAAGATGAATTCATCTCAGAATTCGGGATTTATTAAACGCATGGAATGCACTTTCAATGGAACTTTTTTTTTCCGAAAAAGATCTTAAAATTCCTCCGATGAAATGATGAAAAGTCATTGATTACTTTTTTTGGCAGATCCATATTAAAACTTCTTTAAAAGCTCCAAAAATGCATCCCAATTTTGAATTTCTAGACGTATGTGGGTGGAGAAACTCCCTTGTTTTGTTCATAAGAAGATTACATTATTATCGCTAGTTCCTTTATAGAAAGAAACACTTTTAACTTTCGAAACTTTATCAAAAAATAATATTTATTCTTAATTAGCTAAAGCTTATTTGGCTTTAATTACGTATCGTGGTTTTCACTAAAGTCTGTTCTTTTTCTGAAAATTAATTTTGCTCAAAGATGTATTTATTTTTGAAATTAATTTGCATTTTTTGTAGCTTATTTTACATTCTGCTTTTTTTATAAGCTTTGGTGGAGCAACATAAAATGTTTATGTGGGCGACTGAGATTTAGTTATTTACTGTTTTCATTCCAATGCAAAATTGTATTAAAATGAAAAATGTATTAAAAAATTATTGTTTGATAAATATATGACGAATAAAATCATTGTATCAAGTAAAGCATTTAAAAAATTTGCATCATCAAATTTGTCATAATATAAAACTGTTAAGAAAACTTAAGATTCTTAATAATTACATGGAAGTAAAAAACACACCCCATTTCCAAATAATCTAATTTAATTTATAAATGAAAAAAATTCCAAAACTTGAAAATTTAACTATAATATATTCATACACAATTATGTTACTCCTCATACTTTCAATATAATTTCCAGAAAAAGTTAGAAATCTACAAAGGAATATAAATTCGAATATTTTTTCTAAATCTTAAAAATCAATATTTTACAGCACTCAAGACTCTTATTTTAAAATTGCACAGACTTTACAAAATTAATATTAATTTACAGATAAATGCCCAGTTTTGATATTATAACACACTTTTTTTATAAAAAGTTTTGAAAAAATATTTTAAAATAAATTATTTAAAAAAATGATATTTTAAGCAAAAATAAATAAATAAATAAAATTCTTGTAAAATTTCTTTCTGTGAATAATTATTCTAAAATTCTAATTATTTCTAAAAATTCTTGTATAAGTCACACAAGAACTTGTTTTTAGCATGAGAATGAAATTTTAGATTAATAAAACATAGGGCTTTGTTAACTTGAATTATTCCATTCCTTATGTCCATTTTGTGCATGAAAGAACACTGCGTATGTCTTTTGAAATTATGACAGTGGAATATGTTTCTAATAAAGGAATCTGCAAAGTTCCTCTTTGCGCTTCATCGGTGCTATTTTAGTTTATTTTAGATTCTCTAGAAATATTGTCAGTATCGTTAAAATTTATCTTTGGAGTTTTACAGAAGAATCGAAAAATGTGAAATTTAAGAATCCCGAGATCCATTAATCAAAAAATTTCTGCATATAACATTTGTTATATTAAAATACCGTATACCAAAATATATCGCGACATGCAACATTGATTCAATATAAGAATCATTTGCATTTTGGTATTTGGAAGGCATTTTGGGACATCATACACTAATCATATGCTATAACTATAGGCGTATATACTTAATATATACAAAAGTTTTAAAACAGTTTTGGCAAATTTGACATTATATTTTGTATAACCACATAATATAACTACCCCATCCCCCATAATATAACTACCCCATTCTACCTAATAAATGAATGAAAATGAGTAAAATTTCTTGTATTTGAATTTTAAAAAAAAGTCTACTTCAAATTTGTGCAGCAGATTAACATGATTCCAGACGCTTCGCAACAAAGCATGTGCGGATTAGCTTTTTAAAACTTCCTCACATATTCTCTAGTAAATTAGTCATAGCATAGAACGTTTTGAACGACATTGGTGTACAATAGTTGCAAAATATTAACTTTTGGCTGGAATTCACCAATTTTACTGGATCTATCGCGTCGTCCTTTGGCGATTAATCTCTGAAATGCTTTACCCTAAAATCGAATTTGTGTTTTAAACACGTTTTTCTTAACCGATTAAAATAAAATTGATAAAAAACTTGGATTATCATTAAAAAATCTCATAGAGAATGTGATATATTTAAGTCACTACATTTTTGAGTTATGATGTCTATATGTTTATGAAAGTACAGAATGACAGATAGTTAACAATTTGTTGGATTTGGCTCAAAATATGACAGGTGTCTATAATATAGAAGCTAAATCTGCGTATCGAATTTTATCTGCCTAGCTCACTTCGTTTTGTAATTATCGCGCTGACAAATTCGAACAGAAGGACGTATGAACGTTTACTCAAAATTTGATAGAAATTTGCACATTTCGTGTAAAGACTCTTTACTAAATTTCAACCGGCAAGCTGAAATTTTTTTTTAAATTATATTTGTTACAGACAGGAGGAAATTTTCAAAAAAATGTGTTTTTCGAACTCGGAGAGGTTTAAAACATGGTGATTCATTAAAACCTCGAGCTTGAATTTTTTTCATGATTACTATAATTTGCACTATTTAAAAGAGAAAGTAAAAAGAATAATGATCGTGTAAAATAAAAAAAAATGTGGAATAAAAAATGATAAGGGACAAAAAATTAGTAAAAAGATTATCAAATTGCTGACTAAAAGGAAGGGTAAAATTTTAAATAGAATTAAAAAAATTTTTTTTGCAAACATTGATTTTGAAATAAATCGAAAAGAACAAATGAAGATGTACAGGGAATGACGTATAACAAAACAGACATTTACTAGTTGAAATTCAACAACCAAAGAAATCATTAACGTTAATGACCAATAAGAGACTAAGAAAATTTTATGAAGCCTTCTTAAAATGAATTAAGTAAAAATAGTCAAATTGACATATTTTTGATGGATGGCCATTCTCTAAACCATAATTTACCAAATCAAAAATATAAAAAAGAAAATAAAATCTTCGGTCGTAATTTTCAAGTTATAATGCAAGAACATTATTACTTTTTAAGTCATTAAACTATTTTAACCGGTTAAAACAATCACATCACTTCTCTATCGGTATATCTCCCCCCCCTATATCTATCTATCTATCTATCTATCTATCTATATCTATATATTTAAAGCTTTTAACTTTTCTATCAGACAAACAAAAATTTAGAGCTCGATCGATTTTGAGCAAATATCATAGTTCTTCGTCAGCTTTTTAAAAATACTTTAAAAATACATCTACTATCAAAGATGCATACGTAATAATAAAGTAATATTAGTAAAAGCAGGTCAGCACTTTGAAAACCCATCTTTCAAAGAAACATGCATAATAAAACAATAATTGGTTTTGCTTTCAAAGAAACATGCATAATAAAACAATATTGGTAAAAGCAGATCAGCCTTTTAAAAATGCATCTGCTGTCAAAGAAGTGTACATAATAATAATTCAATACTTGTAAAAGCAGGTAAAATATTTTCGTCCGTAAATTTCGGAGACATCAAAACCTCCTAATAAAAACAAATTCATGTTCTTACATATTAATAATAATATTAGTAAAATAATTATAAAGAATAAAAAAATGATACATACAAATACATGAGAAAAAGTACATTGGTTTGAATCGATTATGCGAGAGTTTAGAAAAAATTAATTTCGTGTAAGAAATTGTTGAATTTATTCGGATATTCTTGTTTACTTATATCTTTACGAAGCTTTATCTTCCTTTGCTTATTAAATTTGTTTAGATCTAAGAAACTGCATCATTTATTTATTGTTGCTCATTAACTTTTCACATTTAATCTGAGAGCGAGTTTCTATTTCCCTTGGTGGCAGCGTTTCAATCCCGATTCAGGCATATCAAAAAAACCTTTGTGAGCTTATCAAAAAGTAATGGAACTCTTTTATTAATTTTTTTATTTCATGTTTAACGTACTTTGTCAGTAAATAAATTGCTATTATTAATTTTTAAATTAAACCAAAAGGCTTTCGTGTTATTGGAAGATTTATTTGTATTCACAAGCCACATTTTTAGAGGAAAAAAAAACAGGAATTTTTACTTAAAGTTGTTTAAGTAAAAGTTAAGTAAAAATTAATTTAATTTTTACTTTTTATTAGAGTTTTACAGTTTCCCAAATTAGTAACTAAAGCTTGTTTTTTTTCTGTTGATAAATTTTCGTTTATAGCTTACAAAGAAGTAAAAAGAAAAGAAACGTTTAAGCTGTAACAAAGATACGAATTTTAGTTAAAGAATTGAAGAACTTCTGATACCTGTTTTTTAAATTAAGTAAAGTTTCTGAAACTTAACCTACACAGATGTCCGATACTTCAATTAATTTTCCAAACTTTGAATACTGTCAACAGAAAGACTTCTAATTGCCTAGTAGCGAAGATTAGTCACAGATTTTCGATATACAATTTTACTTTATCATTTAATATCGGTTTTCAATATTTTCTTTTCTTATTTGGATAACTTTTAATTACCATCTTCGGAGTTTACTTTTAATATTTCAACAACAAAACAATCAGTAGCCATGAGGAAAATATACCAATTAAAGTTTAGCTAACGGGTCATATTGTTTTTACTTAATAAAGTTTATAAGCTAGATACTAACTATGTATAAATTGTCAGTTATGTCAAATATAATAAAATCCAAATTATTTAAGAATTTTTTCAATGTAAAGATTCGAATTCCTTTGGTAAAATTTATTACAAACTTTACGTTCGACAGAAAAACTCAGCCTGCTCTAGTGCAACAAAACAATTCGAAATCTTCCACATTTCTACGTACATAAAGAATTTAAATTATTCTAATTAGAATGCAAGTCGTTAAAAGTTAAGCTTATAAGAGACTCAAGACAATCTGACAAGATTATCTTACTTTGACCATTAAACATTTTCCTATGGATTTCCAGATGTACCACTTAATTAATCATATTAATTGAGAGGAAAAGTTTGACTTATGCTAATCGAATTAGTTGATCAAAGAATTCAAACAATGAAATTCTTCGCTGATATAAATTGAGTTACGAACTTAATGGAGGCAAATGTGTTCCATTAATTTCAGTCATTATCTCAGGTAGAAAAGAAAATAAATCTTGAATTTCTGTCTTTCTCTTTGCTTTAATTGTTTTATATAATGAAAATTTAATTGATTTGGCGCATAAATACACCATTTATTTACTATGAGAGATAAAAGCACAATCTATTTGTATATTGGAGGACTCAGAGTGAAAATTCGAGTTCCCACTTAAACCTATATACATAATTTTTAAAGCCTTTATATAAAATTCTACAAACAAGTATGTAAATGTTATTGTTTAATTTTAATTTCTTTGTAGTTTGAGTCAACACATTTGAATGAGAACCCATAGTTAAAAATATTTTAATAAAGTAAATATATTTAAAATAATAAATTCTTCTTAAAATGTACTTTATTTTTTATTAATGAAATTCATTTTCGTGGTTTTCCAAAACTTTGAATCGAATAATTAAAGATGATCATCATTATTTGATTCGATAGTTTGTGAAAATTCTAATTGATATTTTGACATTCTGCATTTTGTTACAGTTTTGACTACAACTTATTCACTCTCAGTTTTCTTAACTGTACTCGTATTATGAAGCAGAAAATGGGTCATTGGGCCTATCAAGAAGAGAAAGTCTTGAAGACTTTTCATCGCCCCCTTATCCTTCCCTCCTCCTTTCCACATAATGGGCTAACCCACCTTGCAAAAACAAGTCATTATTACCTTGGGAAGATATCATTAATTCTTCTTAAATGTATTTATAATAAATAATTTTAATGTATTGTAATTTAATTTTTTATAATTTAAATTATTATAATGCATTATAATTTAACGTATTGTAATTTAATTTAATTTTTTATAATTTAATTTATTATAATGCATTATAATTTGATTTTTTGTAATTTAATTTAATATAATGTA
>JAOUZG010043195.1:5417029-5435216 GCA_026289955.1 Argiope argentata
TTAATTTATTATAATGTATTATAATTTAACGTATTGTAATTTAATTTTTTATAATTTAATTTATTATAATGTATTATAGTTTAACGTATTGTAATTTAATTTTTTATAATGCATTATAATTTAATGTATTTTAATGTATAATAATTTTAATGTATTAATAGTAAATAATTTTAACTCATGTATTTATAATAAATACAAAATAAAATACAGATATCTGGTGAATTTTATATTTTCTTTAATACAAACTTCTGTAAACAGACTGCTGCTAAGAAGTACTTTATGTATTACATTATCTTTTTAATTTTAAGTCGAAACATGCTTGTGAAGTTTACATTTTCTATTCAATTTTGTAAAACTTGACATACTTATAAAACTTAGCAAACCCTCTCCATATTTTAAAGCTTAAAGGTAATAAGATTTAGAATTCTTCTCAATTTTTGATTCATATTTGTAAAATTTAAGTTTCTTTTAAATTTTAAACTAAGCAGATATACAAAACTTAAATTTTTACTTAATTTTGAAGCCAAACAAATTCGTGACTTTTAAAATTATTTACAGTTCTGAAGCTAAATATATTAACAAAAAATTAGATTTTTTTCACTTTAGAAACTAAACAGATTGAAAAGTTTAAAGGAAATTACAAATCAATTGAATGTTCAGCTTTAACGACTTACATTAAACGAATGTAAAATATTCAGATAATAATAAAAATTATGAGTTGTGTTTAACATTACAAATTCTGAGATTCCTAGCCTCAGGAGTGATTTATAATGTCGACATCCTCATCTTTGAATATGTCAGAGAATATCGATAAAAATAATAGTTTGTCGTTTTCCAATTTAAGCAGAATCTGAGACAATTCTTGCATTTACTATAATCTGATGTTTCCAATACTTATAATAAAACACGACTAAAATTGACTTTAAGATACAAGTTATTAAGCATGTATTTATAGTAAATACAAAATAAAATACAGATATATGGTGAATTTTATATTTTCTTTAATACATTATTCAAAAAATTATATTGGGGTTGAGGGTTGATTTTGCACATGGAGAATTGTTTGAATGATTGATACATTATCGACATACATACTATAGGCTATATGAGATGAAAAAGACATTTGTTTGCAGAAAAAAATCGTTTTATTGAACATTTAGGTACAAAAATCATTGCATCGTCAAGATGCAATTTTAGTTAATTTGTTTTTTGAATAAAGGCATTTATAATCAAGGCATTTGATAATATTAATAGAGCATGTATGTTGATATAAACTAATATAAAAGTTTAAAATGAAATCTGCTATGCATATTTCAATGCATCATGCCAGAACATCATTTCTTGAATGGCCAAGCACCACGTGCTCGTGCAAGTTGAATTATATTTTTATTCATTTTAATTGTTTCATTGAATGAGTCACTTTAGTATTGCAAACGATCTAAAAGAACGTTGTCTTGCATTTATTGCTTAAAAAAATATCCCATTTCCTGTTTATCTCATTTCATATAATCACGTGCTCAAAATGTCGTTTTTCTAGGCTTTATTTGAGGTAGTCATTAACTTAGTTTTTTTATTCAGAGCTTTTGTAAATGCAAATGGCAACGCGTTATTAAAAGATGATTTTTTGAGATGCTCTTTCAGATAATAAAACTTTTATTTTTCGTCTACATATTTTTGTTGATGCCACAAAGCTCATTCCCAAAATAACATGTTCTGACATGATAATAAAAAAAGGAATTTATGCATATGGGGAAAACAAATAAAAAGGCGATTTTATTTAAAAAGTAAATCGATTTTATTAGGAGTTATGGATTCGTCAGAAAACCAGCAACAACTCAAGTCAATGTGGCTATTAATGAGAAGCTGCCGTATTCTGTCCCACTCCTCCAGAATAGCTTCTTCCAGTTCTTGGAGAGCTTGTAGGGGTGGTAGGGGTCCAACAGTGTCTGCCTATAATGTCCCAAACATGGGACATTATAGGCAGGTTCATGCCTGGAAACAAATCACTTACCAAGTTAGCACGTTGCAGTCTGCAATATTCGCCAATTAATATGAAGTTATCTTCGATTGCTGCATCGTAAGGAACTACAAAAGGTCTCAGGGTCTCATCTCTATATCGGCAACCGAGCACATCTTCATTTCGAATGATATGGAGGATCAGTGTGCTCACTAATAAAGATGACAGTATAAATCATTTCTCTCCCACCGCTAAATTTTACACTTTTGTGAACGAACGTAAGATTGTTTTTAGTGCTATTTTCCTTCCAGATAAAAATGCACCATTAACAAGATTAACATAAAAGTGGGACTTGTCAAGAGAAAAGAATATTGCGCCATTTATTTCTCCTCCAGGTTACATGCTCTGTCGTTCACTTCCTGTGGGCACGGTGGTGCCTTGTTGTTAACGTGACACACATAATTGGATACAGATCTTCAACGTAAAGGCAGTTTTGGACAGTTTGTGTCAAAACTGTGGTGCCAGTAACCGTGCAAAGATGTTGTTGAAAAAGAATGGCATTCATATTTCGGTGTCTCCGAATCGTTAGCCTTGAGTAACGGCCTACATTTGTTGTTGTTGCACGCCTAAGGCCTTGTCCTGATCTTTGGCCAGCATTTATAATCTCTAAAAATCGGTTCCAGATCCTGAAAATCACTCCTTGTGAAAATCCAATGGCTTCTACTACTTCGGTCGTTTCCCTTCGTAATTGAAGCGATTAAATATTAAAGGATCGAGTCAATGTGGCTGCGTTAAAGTAACCGATCACCTTCATTTTCCTACCAGCTGCTCTCTTATCACTTTTTGCCATATCAAAAAATCCAACCACGATCTAGAAAGAATCTGGGCGATCAACGTCTTGGGAAACAAGATGTCCAAGCTCAAAATTAGAAGTATGAACCAAGCTCTTCTCCAGGATATATTAACTTCAATAGAATTCCTCAATTAATACTCCCCAAAGAGCACCCCATTCACCATCCTAATAATGTAAACAGATATTTTTCTGTGTACAGTATGTAAACTTATTTTCTTTTAATATTTTCTCGAATTTCTAGAGATTACAAGTTTGGGAATATTCTGCGGTGAAAGAACGAAAGTTATGATTGTCATAGAAAGATAAAAAATCAGAAAACAATTTTCGTACTCGGAGATTTCAAATGTAAATTTCATGAAAAGATCGAATCCTTTAATGATTTCATCATTTTATGTTTCATATACAAGAAAATAAACGCATTTTTATTCTTAAGTTTTTCTTATTACCATGAAACGACAATCTATTGCATATTGATAAATATCAAGAAAAATTATATAGATATCCGAAATTCTAAGCCTAATAACAACGCTTTAATAACCTATTTTCTCCTTATTTCATTGAATGAAGGCAAGGATTAAAAGGTTTACTACAAACTTAACACGAGTTTGTTTTAAATGTCATTTCACTGAGTTTAGTAAGTTTTATAAACGCGATGTTTGATACATTAAATACCGTGTAAGAAGTTTGCAACTTGTTGAGTTATTTTGTGAATTGATGAAATTTCGGAGGGAGAATTCATGCTTTCTGACATTTGCGTATAAGTTTTTTTCTTTTCTTTCACTAACGAATTTAATTTTCTTGCTGCAAAATGTCGCTTTGAAATATTTTTTTCGTGTTTTTGTAAAGTATTTTTGTTTGTGTTTTTAAAATTTCAAACTTTGGTAATCGAAGCAGGGAGTTACGTATACTTGTTAACGGGAAGTATTTAAAAATACGGTTAAAAAGTTTTATAATTTAATTTGATGTTTTAAGGCAAAATTTTTATTCTTTCACCTCATTTAACTCTTATGCATCTGCGTATAATGAATAAAAACTTGTTTTTAGCTATTGAACATTTCTTAGCTTCTGATGTTTAAACGGTTACTTAATTGTCACTTAAAGTATTTCAGAGAAATTAAATTATAGATTCTAGAGACCAGTATTTCATACAAAAGTATAAAGAATGAAATTTAGTTTACAGAATTTCAGTAACTTATTTAAAAATGTTTTTATCAGAAAAGAGGGAAAATGTAACAAAAAAGAAAATATATAGAAAATCATGCTCTTATTGAAAGTAACAATATCGAAACAAAAATATGAATTTCCTTAGTTTAAGTCAAGGATTTCTAGATTGATTTTTAAATTTCTTTTATCTCTAAATGAGAATAAAAAGAATATATTCCTTTCATGATAAAAGCATTTTCCAATTAAAATTCAAGCTTTCTAAATGGAATGTTTGTATTCAAAGAACAAAATATTTTTATTTTATATTACTTCATTATATTTTTTAATGAATGTTTTGCTTAGAATCTTAATATAAATAAAAGTCTTTGTGTGACTATGTATGAATATTCGTCTGTACGTATATTCATCGTCGTTTTTTGAACAACCAGACAGATTCAAACAAATTTTGCATTTCATTACTTAAGACCAGACAGAAATGATACTCAATTTTTTAGAGTACAAAAATTAAGTAATTAAAATGTAGCAAAAAGTTGCCTTTTTAATACTTGAACTACTCTCACTATTTTGTGAAATTCCTATTTTAATTTAACTCCTCTTTTGAAAATACTTTTAATTAGTTTTAAAACAATTTTAGACAAGTTTAAAATTTAGTTTAATGAAATCGATGAAAGGAAAACTGCTTTTATTATATTTCATCTTTTGAGAACAAAATTTGCAGTACTAAGAAACATCAATAATTGAAGGAACAAATTAATTATCGGAGCTTTTAAAAATTCTTCTGGTTTCATCGATATTAGAATTTTAATTATAAGTAAACGATAAAGATTTTAAACCATTGATGAATTATTATAATATTCTATATAACTTTTCTATATAATATTCTATATAACTCTTTTTATACTTCATATTTTTGCAAACGAAATTTGCAGTAATAAGAAACATTAATAATTGAAGGAACAAATTAATTATCGGAGTTTTTAAAAATTCGTCTGGTTTAATATTTATTATAATTTTAATTATAAGCAAACTATAAAGATTGTAAACGACCGATGAATTCATATAAAATTCTATAATAATAATTTTTTATATTAAAAAAGAACAAAATGATTTTAAACCTCTGAAAAATCTATATATCAACAAGTACACTAAAAAAAATAGAATGTGTTGTTGTAAATAGCAATTTTTATATTTAATTAATATCCGATTTTTATATAATATATCTATATATGTAATAATATTGTTGAGATATTAATGCGTTTACATTTTGCGCAACTAAATAGAAAGTTAATGTAAAATTTAAATAAAATTTCTCGATGAAACATAGTAGATATTTAAGATTCCTTTTTTATTTTAAATAATAAAGTGTGATAACTTAAATATTCTTCGTTAATTATATTAAAGTATAAAATTAATTTTTATCTATCTCTGAATTTCATATCTGAATTAATCTAAGCCTCAAAAATATTTCAAAATAGCATTAGAAAAAACTAACCTCCCAAAAAATTAACATGGGGAAAAAAAACAAGCACAACATGTAACAGACTCTTTCATTATGGTGATTCAACTTTTTTTAAAAATATCATATGCGAAAAAACTATTAAATATAAATAACTAAGAATTATCATTTGGTAAAATTCTTTACAGAACTAAAATTGAAATGAAAAATATAAACTGAAAAAAAAACACCGAGCAAACTTTAAAAAACATTTTGGAATACGAATTCGTACTTCCATTTTAAGAATACGAATTTAGGAAGAAATTCTTAAGAGATTTACGTTAATTACAGAATCATGTCGACCCAACGGGGAAGACTTAAAAAATCTCTATGGTTATCCAAATACCTCCATTGATTAATTAAGCTAATTGAGTATAAAATTGACCTATGCTGATGAAATTAATTTATTAAGGAATTCAAAGAATGGAATTTTCCTACGAGTGAAATGAGTAATCCAATGGATATAAACTAGGGAATATTTTATTGGCTTGTTCTATTACCTTGACCAGAATAGGAAAAAGTTTTAAAAGTTTCTGATCTTTCTTTTCATTGCCTTCATGGAGTTAATATAAAAAAAGAAATCAAGTTATTAAGTATTTATTGTGAATGTATAAATCTTAGAGAGAATAAAGTGGTTCTAAAAATCATGACCTTGATTCTTTAATAGAAAGTACATTTTTTTACTTTTATATTATTCTAAAAAATAATTTAGATAAAAATTTTGTTATAAATGCAAAGACTTAATTTGGTTTATCATTCAATTTTTAATACATTCCCCTTATTCATTCAATTTTTTATACATTCCCCCATTACCCCCCCCCCCCCAAAACAGAATATATATAAAAATTTTCAACATATATTTAAAAGGAGTTATGTTTTAACTTTCTTATATATTTAAACAATATGCAGCTTTTTGGCCTTAGCTTCCTCGAAAACGATGTTAAGAATCCTTTTTTGAAAAATATCCTTTTCCAAGGATGAATATGATTTAAAGGTATACAATTTTTGATATCAAGTTAAAAATGTATTTCCCAATCTCTTACCTCGTGGATAAACAGATAAAAAGCATACCTATGGAAAAAACTGATACAATTTTCGAAATAAGTCATAGTATAAAGATTAAGATATAAATAGAATTTTACTAAGCCTTCGCTAGTTATTATAATTAAATATTTTTTGAATACCCATAAAGTCTTATTTTGAATAGTTATTTTCAAAATCTGATACAAAAATATCAAAATTTATATTTTTGTTACAAAGACCGAATGTAGAAAACCATGATCAGAAGAAGAGAACGACACCTAACTCATATTTGATCCAAAATAGACAAAGAGGGTGTCAATTCTCCCATGTATTGTAAGTCCCATCCCAAAAACAAAAATTTGTATTTGGGAATTATTATTTCTAGTCAATTTGTGGCTATCCAGTTTATTTACATATACCCATATGAATTTCTATAATTTGTATTGAAAATAACAATATATTGAATACTTTCTTTCCTTTTTAAATATATTAAGGAATGAGCCATTGTATCTAAAATTTTATCAGTAGGAAATATTGATACATAATCAAAAGTAATGCATTCTAAGTGATAATTCTTAGAAAGTAAATGTTTATAAATATATCAATTATAGACCAATAAAAGTTTTTTTAATCTATAAATGTTTTTGAAGTATCTGTTAGTCATAACTATTGTATCTATAAATGATGAATTATTGTATGATAATTACTCACGAAATAACGGTTTATTGCTTTGAAGAAAGCTTACGAGTAGATCACAACTTTCTACTTTAGTATTTTAAGTGAATGTCACTTTAAAAAATAAAACTCTTAATTAAAACATCAAAATACAAAAAATTCAAAGATCAAAAGGCGCTTAAAAAACTGATTTCTTTAGTTAAAATGCTACTCTTTCATGCAGAAAGTGAAATAAGATGTTTTTTATTTAATTGAAGTTTGCTTTAAATTCCTAAAGTGATTACCGAAAGCAACAAAGTATTTAGGAAGCAGAAAAATTTAGTAGAAAGATACTGATTACCAATGTTTTAGTAATGAATTTTTTTTCTCACATTTTTTTATTTGAATGATGCTAGATTCAAAAGCTTACTACAAACTTACACTGATTTTTCTCCGATACATCACAGGTGCATTTTCTTTACCAATTCTAATGATCATTACAAACATGACGTTTCGTCCATTTAATTGTATGAAAAGAATTTAGAAATTGACAGCTTGTTCAGATGTTACATAAACACTGATTACTGAAGTTAGAATTTATGCTTGTTAACACTTGAATTTTTTTAAAAATCGCTAATGAACTTAATGTTTTGACTGGAAATGCCAACACGCAAACGAAAATTTGGTAGTCATTAGCGTATTTTCAATTCTTTTTCTGTTTAAAAAAATAATTTTGCTAAAGTCTGAGTTTTAACATCGATGGAGGTGAAAAATTAAGGCAGAGGTGTTTGTTATTAAGTGGGATTAGAAAGTAGTTAACTGATTTTAAAATTTTATTTGTAATTTGAAGGTCAAAGGGCATTTTTTCCTTCTTTTAACCATTGTTTATTAGTATTAAAGTATTCTTCAAATTTTAATGACTATAAATAATCAAGCACTATAACTAAGATTAATTATAGCAATTAAATTATTTAATTAAATACTACTTTTAAATATAGTTAGGAATACTTATTAAAAGTTCCATTCAGAACATTTTGGGAATTTTGTATATACGTGTTTCATGTTAATTAAATTCTTCTAAGAGTTAATGCACTTTTGTTCGTTTGAAACAGTTTGAGTGCTTTTTGAAACTTGTGTTACATAGTAATCATTTTTTTAATACTGAGAACATTTATTTTTCTCAAAATGTCTTTGTAACATTACTAAATTACTACAGATTTCACCCATAATAAATAAATAGTGTTTTACTTTATTTTTACTACTATTAACATATCAATATTTTATTGAATAATTCTTCGAAATATTTTTAGTTTTTTTATTGAGATATTTAGTTCTTGTATTTTTTCCTCCATTTACGGCAAGAAAGAATTGAGAACACATACTCTGAACAAACCATTAGAGCAATATACTAAAACAAAAATACTTAATTTTTCTTTTTTTACAATACATTGAATTCATATTTTTTAAATCGCATTTCATTTTTAATAAATTTGAAGAGTGCCTCTTACAATCTTTGATACCAATATAGTCAGCTAATTTGGTTAATTAATATTACGAGACCACAGAAGAAATAATAAAAAAAATGCAGAAAAGACTGGTGTGTATGGCTTATTTAATCAGTTTTAATAAATTTCTAACTTTAGATTATATAAAATGTCTTTAAAAAAAAGATGGTTACTTACAAGAAATTTGGATTATCTCTATACAGTCAACGAATATTTCAGATCAGAAGATGCACTATTTCGTCAAGATTTTGAGGCGATTGTGCTTATGCTTATTTGAACTACAATTAATTCAATTACTTTTACGGATTATGCGTGAACTAAATGGATAAACAAAACTTGATTCTTCGAGTTATTGCTTATCGATTGAAGCAAGTTAATCGACGGATGTAAGATAACAAATAAGCCGATATGATAATTTGATAAAGGAAGCAAAATTTGATATCATTTGCTTAAAACTATTTAAATATTTGAAACCATATTTCTTTAAAATTGTTATGCTAAGATTATAAAATTGATAACGAACATTGCAAAATGTATATAAATAAAATTCAAATTTTTTAAATATTCATTTTAATCTTAGCTTTAAACATGAAAATGAAATTTTCTTTTCAATTAGATTATTTTTAGATGCATAGTTAGTTTTTTTTATCAAATTGAAAATTTTCATGATTAAAAAAAATTAAGATTCGAATTGGAGTCCATTAAAGCGTTATAAACATTAAATAATCTTATGACAAAGTTTGCAAGTAAGAGAGAATTTAAATCCTCTTTATAACATTTAATAGGCACTTAAATAATTTAATTTGATTTGATTTGATTTTTCTCACTTAAGTATAAATTTCTGATTTTAATATCTCATGTTTAATGAAAAGTTTAGTTTTACAATTCAATATAATATAAACGATGTTTAAAAAAAATTAAAATGCAATTATTAATTAACTAATCAGTTTAATACGATGTTGAAAATTCATCTCATTTCCCAATGATGTTCGCTTTAATAAATTAGATGCACATAAAGTAAAGCAATAAGAAGATGCAGAGTTCTAAGAATATTAAAACATCACATTGTCTATAGAAGCAATTAGAAATTCTGAATTTAAGAATCAAAGTACATTATCAAATAAAAGAAATCTAATCAATTGCAACTAGTCTTAGAAAATTAAACTCAAAAATTATTGTAAAATAATTATTTTAAAAAAGTCTTTGAAATAAAATATTTTAGTGGTGTTGCTAAAGTCAACCAAAAATAATTAATATCTTTTTTCTTGAGGCTAAAATTACGTTATTTAAAAACTCTAAAAATGTTGATTATACTTTCTAAAATATCAAATATATCGTTTGATATCAAGTTTAAAAGAGTTTCATGTCAAATTTATCAAGAGAAATATAATCATGTTATATTCATTATAGAAAATAATGTACAATCAATAAGGTAAACTAAAAATATTTGGTCAAGAAAGTATTTTTATGGAGTTTAGTGACAAAGTTTGGATTAACTCTCAGGTCAAGATAAAAAAATTGAAATGCAGATATCCTTAAAAAAGCAGTATCGGAGTATGAGTGAAGATTTTGATGTCCGATAAGACAAAATAAACCCTTTTTATTTTGGGATATTACTACCAAAGATTGAGGTGTTTTTAAAAGAAGGAAACCAAAACCCAGACTAATTCAATTCTAAGTGATAGTGAGTACTTGAAAGGAGTAAGGTAATGGAATGTATAGTATCAATGGCTGTTATCCCCGGATTATAGGCGTAAAGGGCAAAAACGCTTTCTCAATAAACACGATACATCACAAACACACACAAAAACAGATTGAAGTAACAGACAGTTCACAGTTAAAAGCAGTTCTGCTGATGCAGTTTAGCACATATGCAGGAGTTTCAATGAAGAGAAGAACAAAAAGGTGGAGTTTTCCCGCAACACAGAGTGATTAAAAAAAGAAACAAGCCATGGAGAAATTCACAACGGGGAATGGTGAAAAAAAATTAATAGATGTTGAAGTGCTTCATCGATTGAAGAAACGCTTGTAGATTGGTCTTATTTGCAGTAATTTTACCCAAAACTTTTGTAAAAGAGATACCTTTGTTTATCATATTGTAGAAAAGTTCACAATTTGTCTCTAAAGGATGCCTATTTTTTGAACGAGAGAATTATATGTTAGATATCATTCATGCTGTTCCACTCATGACAAAGGGGGTCATTATGAAGGTTAAAGAGATTGAACAGTCCAGGTGTTTTAATCATTTTAGTGATTAGTCTGGACAAAGCAACATCTTCCCTTCGATTTTTGGAACAGGCAGATAGTGCTTCAATGCTGGGGATGCCTCCAAATGAGAGGAAATATTTACTATTTCTATCACTGCTGATTGCGATATGATGCGATTATATCTTCAGGAGAGATCCATTCAATCTATGGTGTATTTTCTGTTACCTTTTTGGCAAGGCGATCTGCGAGCTTATTTCAGATTATATTTGAATGACCAGGTACCCACAGGAGTGAGACATCGAGTATCTCACTCGTTCTATTTTAATCACAACATTATCCTCGTTGCCAGATGCAACAGCAGATAAACATTCATTTAACGCAAAACAATATTTAATGAAATAAAAACTAAATATTTATAAAAACGATATTTATTAACAAATAATATTAAAACAATATTTAATAAAATAAATGATAAAAAATAAAACTAAAACAATAAAACATCAGGCTGTTTACGGACATATCTTCTGACTCAACATTCACCAATGGTGGACCAGAAGTGATTTTGCTTCTTTCTGATGGACAACGGCGTGAAATAGAAGCTTATTCTGGGAGAATTGTGACTAATTTCACTAGTGAACTAGTCGCCATCTACTCAGCACTTGAAGCCTACTCCAATCTAGCTCCATATCAACAACTAAGCGGCATTACCATCTTCAGTGACTGCAGGTCTGCTTTGCATGCCATCATCGAGGGATCTTGAGGCCTAATAATTTGAATCGTATCACTACTTGAACAACTTCATTGCCTCCATAATAAAAAGTACCTTGAAGTGGATCCCCCCCTTATGTGAACCTTGAGTTTAATAAAATTGCTAATTTCCTGGCAAGAAAGGTCGGAGATCAGGATCAGACCACATCTCTCACTTCACTTGTGGATGCAAATAGTTTTGATAGATCCAGATTAATTGTTCCCCCAATAATGAAAATTAAATATCAAATCACCCATCTTAACATCAACAGAAAAACGGCTACCACTCTCAAAAGACTTAGAAGAAAACACCACAAAAACAGGAAAAATCTCGTTGATGAGACAAGAAAATACCAAAATTGCGGCAATTGTCCTGACGAGAAATGCACCATGTCTTCAACTGTCCTGCAGTTGTGGCAGGCCTTCACCTACTGGGCTACCCTAATGAGGAGGCATTATACACCGATTCTGCCATTGATATTGCCAAAACTGTCCAGATGCATCACAAAGTTTGATTTTTTTAGAGGGCAAGACAACAACAATAATATTTAAAATATTTTTGCAGCAATTACTTCTAACATAATTATAACAATTAAACAAATACAGAACACTAATAATTAGTTATAATATTTACATGCGAGCCACAATGATTTGCGATGATGAGTTGATTAACACCCATTCTGTTCTTACAGCAGTGTAAGTAAACCTTTCTGACTCTATTCAAAGTTACTGATTTTTTTTCTTTTTCGCCAATGGTGTTTGGTTTAATACATCAAAAGTTTCGGCAATAAGGACATTAAAAGTTTCAGCAATAAAGACATTAAGACAACACTAAAAATTTATGAACTGTTCATCAATAGTGTCAAAAATAATTAGGATCATAAGATGGGCATTGCTGAAATTATTTCATGTGTATATTATTCTACCAAGAGCATTTGTTTTGAGTAATGCTTAAGACTGGTTTATGTATTCAAAACAGCTTTAACCCTTTACACTCCAAAAAATAACTAGATGTAAAATTATTCACCTAATACAAAGATTTGTTTATTGCTATGAAAAATAAATATGTATAATTCTTTCAAGTCGAATTTCTTTGAAAAATCAATCTGCATCTCTTAATCTTATGTAGCCATTTTTAACAATGAAATTTGAAAAATAAATAAAACGTCAAAAAGATGCACAGTCTTGAATGTCAAGTCAGAGGTGCCATAGAAGTGCAAAGGGTTAATCTATATTATAGCATTGAATCTTAATATTCTCGTTTCCTTTATAAAATAAACTATGGAACGAGTTAAAATTCAGGGTGATATTTCGATTGAGAATATTGGAAGGAACATTAATTGTGTTTTCTTGATTGTAGGTTTGTTATCTAAATTTTTGTTTGACATCAAACTAAAAGCAATTTCCTCACTTTTTTTTAACAAAATAATCTAGAAAATGCTTGCATCTTGTGTATTATGATAGGAAAAAAAAATAAATCCAAACAATAAATCAAAATAGATGACCTAGAATTACAAAATTTAGTAAGTTTCTACTTCTAGATAATAGGTGCGAAACAAAAGATTTTTTTAAAAAATTTCATTATTTTAAATTGAAAAAATAGCGTTTTCCTGAATAATTTGAGAGTCTTATCTCCAACAAAACATTACGAAATATTACAAAAAATTGAAGCTTAAAAAATAAAATTTTTATTAATATTAATTTAAGTCCCTTGCAATATCTATCTTAATTTTAATAAATTCTCAAAAATATCGAAGTATACTTTACAATAACATTTTTCTTTATTTTAGTAATGCAACTAATAATTATGCTTGTTGAAGCAATATTTTTTATGTAATCTTAATGTCGCTATGCAATTTTTGCCGAGTAAATTTCAATTATAGAATAAGGATGGCAGAATCATATCTATATTATAATATTACAATATTTTGGATTAAAGATACAAATATCTTTTAAAATTTTTATGGCTATCATTAATCAGTCTGCCTTTAATGGATTTTCTTTCAAAAAAGAGAATTCGAAGCATCGTATAGAAAATATATAATTTAACCCTCATCAAAGTTTTAAAAAATAATGGATTCATAATAATTCCTTTGAAATAATTATACGTTTTGTATTCAAATATTTTAATAACAAAAGAATTGCAATTCTGTAAAGAGAATACAAAACAAAATACCATAGAACTTATTTCTTATGCAGTTTTCTAAAAGGAAGAATAAAGATAATAAAAACGTGTCTGAAGATGTTGAGAAATTAAATATGGTGATATAGCATAAATAAACCATAGACGATCCCATCAATTAAGCAAAATTGTAAGGACACTCTTAGGGTATTTCTTTAAACGGGATAACGCTCACAAAGTAAATGGATCAGCTGCTATAGGAATTCTGTCCGGGGAAACGAACCTTCTTTCTTCTCTGTTCGACTCCGTTCTTTGCAAGGATCTAAATTGCTTCTGAAAGGGTAGGAGTATTCCTTTTTTTTCCCTGATATCCAGATAGCTTCTAGGATTACTTACTTGAAAAGCAGACGTCTGCAATTTTTTTTTCTTTCGTTGTCTAGTCATTCCACTGGTTGTGTTAATCTAGAAAAATGGTGCTTCAAATAATATATGCTAATGTGTATCGTGTCAATAGATATAAGATGATATCTAAATAAATATATTAGATACTGCGTTTAGAAATTCGGTAAACAAGTAATGCTTTTTAAGCTTACTTAAAAAACGCAATTTATAGGAAGTATATATTTTATTTATCTTTAAAGCTTATTCGCCAGTTTTGTAGATATTTAAAAATATAAATTGCTAAAGATGATCATTTCTATGCCATTATTCTATTCACCTATTATATCCGAAGGTTAAGAAACTTGAATTCAAGCACTTGGTAATAATTTCATGAAATTGGTATTTTAAAAAGGAATTTCTATTTATAAATGCTTTTATATATTTTAGAGAATATAAAGATTTTAGATTTTTTCAGAAAGAATTATGACAACCCTATATCATTTGAAAAAAAACCCTCAAACAAACAGGTTATTTTTAAATATATAGATATAAATTTTTCAAAACAGAACATTTCAAAGCTAATGTTTGAATTTGATTACCGTGATTGGAAATTTAATATTTGCAATCATATAATGGCACCTGATATAATAAAGGTACCAAGAAATATATGTAATAAATTCTTCGATGGAACCAATATTGTCTTGCCCAGCTTGTTTCCAGCTATATGGAAAGCGTTCGAATAAAACCAGTACAGATGAGGGTTTGTATGAATCAGTCTATAGATTCTAGAACTTCTAGCATCATTTGCAAACATATAATAACATGTAATCATATATAAACATAATAATTTGCAAACATATAGAACGTTAGCATCATTTGCAAACATATAATAAAAATTGCTTTATTACGAGTTTAATTACAAGTCTTAAAGCGTGTTTTATTTCGAGTCTTAAACTGTATCTCTAAATCATTAGATAAAGATAGTTTTAGTTATAATTTTTCTACAAGCTTCATTCAATGCAATTTTTTCAAGTGATCTGTTAATTTTAATACATCTTATTAGCTCAGGAACTAAAATGTTTATAAGCACAGGGGCACAGGATGGCATAATGACAAGAAAAATGATCTTCATAAACTAAATTATGATTTTATTTACTTTCTCTGCACTTTATATAAGAGAAAGTAAATAAATAAATAAAATCCTGAGTTGGGATTAAAACTGGAGGCAACTGTTTAAATGATAAAATTCAGATTTTTATTTATTTATTTAAAGGTTTTAAAGAAACACATATCATTAAAGTGATGCTTAGTGAATATAATTTTAAAGCTTTACTTCATCCATATAATTTCTTTTTTTTTGTCATTTAAAAGAGTATTTGGATGACTCCAAATGCATTAAATTAATATTCATTATTTGCTTGTTTCCCAATATAGAAAAATCCGGATTTTTTGGGAAACGTTTGTATTTTTACTTAAATTGTAGTGAATAAAAGAGAATATTTAGTTATTAGTTTAAGACTGTTATTAAAAGATAAATTTTAATAACAGTCATTTAGGCTAAGAGCAGCTTTCAAATAATTAAAAACAAACAAACAAAATTCTTGATGATTTATATTTAGCGCCAAATTTCTCTGTTTAAATATCGACTATAGGTTTTACCAATAATGTTTCAAATTCATTTTAGGTTTTAATCATCAATAAAAAAAGATTCAATTTGCCCATTTCGTTGGAAACAGTGCATTTTCTTAACATCTCGTTAATTGAAATCGCATTCGAAATGTATTAGTTATGTCTATAAATAATCAATAAAATAAATTTAGTTTTTAACTTTTCCCACTTAACAATATTTTACAAAACATATTTTTAAACCTGTTAGTGTTAATGCTTTAATCTCAATTCTTTGAAACTTCTGTAATTTTGAAAAGTAAGACTTACTCATACTAGATCTTGAAAAAGCCAACGATGATATAAAAACTTTATCAAATCATTATATTTCTTGAAAAAAAATTTATTATTTAGTTCCGCATTCATTATTTTGAAAATTTTGTTTCTTTAAGAAAGGTAAACTAGTAATGCATGCTCTTTTTAAATTTGAAATACCCCATTAAAAAAGAAACCAGTTGATTATGAAGTAATGATGCAATGAAACAGAAACAATCCAATGTTCTTTTAAGAATCTTAAAACCTTCAAATCAGAAGATAAAATATTAGCCGAGAAAAAAAATATTAAATGTCTAAAAAAATTTTAAAAAACAGAATTTCGAAATAAATAAAATTTTGAACCATCATCAAATAAAGCTAAAATAAGCAAAATGAATTTTTATTACTGTTACTTGGAAATCAATATTTACGAAACCATAAAAACAATATTTTTACTGGCCAGATCTTTGAGAAACAATTTTGGTAAGAAATCGTATTTTCTCAACCTTTCAAAAATAAATGACAAAAATAAAACATGATAATTGAAGTACGTCATCACACACAGTAAAAAAAAATTATGAAATTTTTCTAAAAGAAGTTTACATACTCATTCATTTTATTAAAATTAAAGATTAATCAAACAAATTAACTTTGAGAGTTAAATAAAATTTTATTAAAAAAGTAAATTACTTTTAAAATTTTTTTTCAATTTATAGCTTCTTTCTAAGAACTCTTCTAAGAATTTTTTGAATAAAGATTGTAATCAACGTGCTACAAATATTGTTAGATTTTAGTTTCTAAATCCAACTAGTAGAAATAAAGAAGACTAGAAGGATATCTTGAAAGCTCATTTAGTTTTCAATTAAACTTCAAGTACTAGAAAATATTGAGTAGTATTCTAATTGTGCAGAGCTTACATTGAATGAAAGTGACATTTATTACACCTATCAATGCTTTTAAATATAAAGGATTTAAAAACTTTGTACCCTTGTAAAATATATCAACTAATTTTTCTTCATTTATGTCGAACTAACAAACTAAAATAATTCAGAATATAATTATTTTTTACTGAATTCAAAATGATATCATTTCTGAATTAACACTAAACTTGAACATTTACTATCAAATAATTGCCATTGAACTTAAAAAGTTATTGTAAATGAATGAGAATGCCATTAAGAATGTCATAATATTTAATGAATTGTTTAAAATTATATTTAAAGACCTTTTTTAAGTTTTGGACCGTTGAAGATTAAGGCACATCAAGTCTGTCTATTATCAAACGTTTTTTTTACGAATTTTCAGACTGAATATTCTAAATTTCGTTAAATATGAATAGAATAAAATCTCTCTGGATGGATTGCTCATAATTTTTATTATTCACAAAAGGAGATTTTTTTTGGGGGGGGACTTTCTTATTTTTGTCAAAAAATACAATTTTTTGTGCTTTATTATTCTTTATGATTTCATTGTAAATTTTTATTGATTTAATATTACTGATTAATTATGCATTGTTATTTTATTATTTGACAGAAAAGAAAAGTCGTAAGACTTAACTTTATAATGAGTTTTCCTACATCATTAATTTCTTTCGTATTGAATAGACTAACACATAATTACAGATTTAACTTTGAAATTAAAAACAGAATAATTTATTTATAAACCATTTGACTATATTTATATCATTTATGAAAATTCAAAATTATGTAAATGTACATTCTCTAATACAAAAAAGGCATTAGTTAAAAAATATAACTTCTGATGAAAATAACCTTATTTTTTCATATTTGTATGAAATATGTTAACTGAAAAATATCAATTAATAAGAAAAGCCCTCTTTTTGCATTAAAAAATATTGTTTACGGGCCGACAATTTAAATAAAAAAATAGTTTTTTTGAATTGGAACATAAAATAGTTTCAGAAATTTCGAGCGGCATTTTCTATGAATTTTGGAGAAGCTCAAATATTTTATTTATTAAACTGTTAATTAAAATTTTAAAACTAAATGTTTCATATTCTCCCACATTAGCTCTAAATTTGCTTTAAGTTTCCCAATCATTTTTTTTTATTTATTAAGAAAATAAAGATTAAATCAGAAAGAAAGAAAATTTAAGCAAAATGAAAAAATATATATATACGTTAGCGCCGTGATAAAAA
>JAOUZG010043195.1:5435616-5514130 GCA_026289955.1 Argiope argentata
TCAATTCTTCTAGCTGACAAAGTTTTGGAGCTGGATCAATTTAGATATGAAGTAACAGCTATGATGTCATAGTTCTACGTCAAACTTTTAAAAACTCATTTGCTTTCAAACAAGCATACATAAAAATAATGCATTTCTGGTAAAAGCAGGTAATACATGCAATTGAAAAATGTTGATGAGTATTACCATTTATGCTTTGTTTATTGAGTATGCGATTTCGAACTTCAACTATTCGTTGCCATCAATCATTCAAAACTCCCAAACGAAAACATGTTCTCATATAATAAAAAATATCCCAGTATTCTATTTTTTTACCATGGAAAATACACATGAATTCTTTATTCCTTATTTTTTTTTGCTTAAAATTTTGTAAATACTTTAAAAACCACTATTTCATTATCGACTTATTGTATATTTCCTTTAGAATATTTCATTCAAAACACTTATGTGGTATATAATCGCATTATGGGATTTTTTTATATCAACTTTAGAAAAATAATTAGTGCTTGGATAGAATATTAAATATTTACACATTTTTGAGGCATATAGAAAACAAAATCTTTCTATTCGTTAAAATAAGTTAAAATTTAGTCCAACTGCCCATAAATAGCGAATACAATTTATCTATACCTAAACATTTTTCTCTGTGACCAAAATGATTAAGGAATAATTATTTTAGAAAATTAAATGCATTCATTTAACCAGTGAGGAAAAGGCAAAAGAATAATTTTCGAGCCTAATCGTCAGTTCAACAGCAAATTTTAATCATTACGGAAATAATTAAACCGCGGTTGAAAAACTCAACAGAGTTCTGTAGATCTCAATAAAATACAACCAGTATTAATGTTTTGTTGAGAATAGTAAAGATAGAAAGGTGATATAGCTATAAAAGTGTAGTTTAGTGTATCTCTTTGTTGCGTCAAGGATGCTAAGTCGCCAATGAATATGGTGGGCAAAATACCTTTGCGAAACAGAGACGGTTACCTATTTCTGCAATCAAGTTATAGTCTTAAATTGATAAGTAGTAAAATTTTCATTTTAATCTAAGATTGATCTGTATCTAAGATTTTAATTTAATTTTTTTTAATCTTTGGGATCACTATTCCTGCTTATCTTAACATTTTTGAAAAACAGTTATTATACCGTTTGCGTTGATTTGTTGCGTAAAGAACAAAATTCAGTGAACACGATACCTTTCAGCATCTGATGAAGGTCTTCGGCAAACTAATTAAAAAAGCTAAACTTAAAAAAACACGTCCTACAACTTTTCAAGTAGCAGGAATCAGGCAGCTTCGAAAGCACATTAAACATAAGCACTACGTAGATAATAGGAACAGTACATATAAACAATCTCTATTTGACTTAATCAACTTGTTAAGTCCATAAACAAGCTCTATTGACTTAAAAAACTTGTTAAAATAATCTCTTTAGTCTTTCCATTCCATGTTATCCCATTGAATATTTTCTTTATCCTATTATTATCATGTCAGAACATGTTATTTTGGGAATGAAGGTCAACAAAAATCCGTAGACAAAAAATAAACATTTTATCAACTGCATGAGCACCTCAAAAATTCAGCTTTTAATAACGCATTGCCACTGCATTTACAAAAGCTCCGATTTTAAAAAATAAGTTAATGACAATAGCCAATAAAACTTAGAAAAAGGTCATTTTGAGCACGTGATTATATGAAGTGAAATAAATAGGAAATGTGATATTTTTTAAAACAATCAATACGGGACAAAGTTTTTTGGATCGTTTGCAATACTAAAGTGACTCATTCAATGAAAAGATTAAAAGGAATAAAAATATAACTTCACGAACACGTGGTGCTTGACCTAGATATGACATGATATATTGAATATGCATAGCAGATTTTATTTTAAACTTTATTGTTTTAAACTTTTTCCCAAAATAGTAGTATAGTTCATGTACAATTTAACCATTGCAAAAAGTAGTAAACAAAACAGCATTAGGGTGTGCTAGAAGTCGTTCATCTTGGCGACAAATTCGGAAGGCATACTAAAGTATATATCAGTCAGTATCACTGTTTTAACGAACATTAATAACTATAATGTCGTTTTGTGATCACGTGACTGTTAGTAACTGCTTTAACAAACAGGAATCACTATACTAGTTATTTATTTTGTTAGAATACCATGAGGAAACTGGCTAAACATTAAACATGCACTATGATGGTAACTTCTGAAAACTTTGATATACAAATAATTGATTGAGATAAACTTTACTACAAGACTATGTGTAGCTGTAATTAATACAATAGAAGACAATTATAAAATATTCTTGAATTAATAATGTTGTTGATTTTCACATTCCTTTGCTGATTTGTAGGTGCTGAAGAGCCAGATTACATCAAATACTTGATGAGACTCGACTCGACGCTTGTCGTTAGCAAAAAAATAATATACCAAGAATTAGATGTTAAAATATAATGATCCGCTGACAAACTAACACTGCGAAAAAAATCGTCAATATGAAAAAAATGTTGCCGATTTTAAAATTCATTTTAATCAGCTAAATTGAAATTTGACATCCTCAAGTTCAAAGTTTGGATTATATCAAAATGCCTTGAAATTCTCAGATTTATCTATTACGTTAAAATTTTTTGTAAGGAAAAAGAAGAAAAAATTTAAATATATATTACTCAAAATATTAATTTCTGCCCATTCTGTATTTTTTTATACAATCAAGTTTTGTGTTGAAGTAATAATTATGAACAAAAAGCATTTTATATATTCTTTTAAATATTTCTTCGAACTTTAAATTGATTAATAAACTGTAGATTTTCGTTAGGTTTTAATCTATTTGTTTGAATAAAAACATTATATAATTACAAATATAAATCAAATATATTTTCAATTCATCTGAGAGAAATTCAAAACGTACATAAACCACAATAATTACCTTTAGTAGTTTTTAGAGCAATATTGTTAAAATAAAAGTATTACGCAGCTGAAATATTCCAATTCCAATAAAGCAGCGTTTTGTTCAAAAATTCAATAAATGTTATGTCACCATCTCGAATTGTTATTTACAAAACATGGATTAGTCACGAGAAAGCTCCATCTATAATGATTTGCCTTATATTGAAGCACGATATTACGTAATCAAAAATAGAATTTTCATCTGCATCGAATAAGCAACTTCTATTTAAAAATACATTTTTGATAAGTAAACAAAGGCCTGAAAAATATTTAACCTTAGTTTTTTTCTTGACAAAATTATTAGAAGTATAAAGAACTTGATTGGTACATGTTATAAATTTGAGTTAATCATATATCATCTGTGTATTTGATTGGCATATGTGAATAAATAAGGGTTTTACTAGCTTTAGGCATAGACACGGCTACATTGATGGGTAAAAGTGATTTTTAGTGTGAACCTTGCCGTGCTAAGGATGCCAAGTCGCCAATAAAGATGGCGGACAAAGTAAACAAAAACTTCTGTGTTACGGTTACCAATAGTTACGGTTACCAATTTTCGCAATATAATTATGATTTTTTTAAACCTATAAGTATAGTTTTTTTTCCAGACCGGCTGCGCTGGTCTGTTGGGCGCAGATCAAAAGTTAGAGCATGCTCCGGCATCTGTTGAAGGCACCGGGTAGAATTTTTTTAACTTAAAAAAAACATCTTACGGCTTCGCTAGCCGTAAGAGCGAGAACCTAGTAGCTTCGCTAGCACTTTGAACATAAGAACTGCGTGGATAACTGACACAGTGCATAATCAAAAGAATAGAAAGAACAGAGGAAGAATCAATCACACCATTATTTATACAAAATTTCAAACAAGCATTATTTCCTAAATTCATTGGCTCGCAAAAAATTTATTCCACTCACCCTTCATCCATTCGATTCGAAATACTGTCTTCCATTCCACTATTCTTGCACAATTACTGGCATAACAAATTATCAAGGAAACCAACTGTTAGAGCAAAAAAAGAATGATCAGAACTGCAAACTTTCATTGCATCTGACTTTAAATCTAAGAAGGCAGACGATTTCGTAAAATACAAATTCTGACGATTTTTTAAAAGCGCATATATATTGACAACATATTGACAATAAAAAATTGCAAAAGAATGAAGTTCGTTAATTCGTGTTTACATTAAAAATAAAGTTGCATTGTCTTAATAGTTGTAAAGAGAGTTTTTAACTATAATAAAGAACAAAATCAAAATCTTTCTTAAATTATTTTTATTATTTTTAATTTAAAATTTTTCTTAAAATAGTCGTAGTTAATTTTCAACTCAACCATTAACCCTAGTAGCACACAAATATTGTACAATATTGTATGACATTGATAAATATTCGCAATATTGTTTTATATTGTGGAATATTGTTTAATATCCTAATATCTCACAATATTATACAATATTGTGCAACAGGCTGTGCTACCTGGGAATAAAAGTAGTAAACAAAAGAACTTTTAGGGTTGCTAGAAGAGCATCTCGTTGGGTTGCTATAATGGCGACAAACTCGGGGGCACACTAATGATCACTTTAACCAATAAGGGTTTTACTAATTTTAGAAATAGAGACGACTATAGTGATGATTAAAAAAGATTCTCTATACAATTATAAGTACATAATTAAGAAATAAATAAAGCTATTATATGAATTTCCCATACAAAGTGCAATTGGTACATCCTAATTCCAGTAAATTGTTATTTCCCCTTAGCAGTAACATGATATTTATTGATTATACACATACTATAGCTTGTGGATGAATGGTAAGACCAAACTCGAAAGCCAAATAACTAAACCACTAGACAAAAGTGATCACTCGAACCCGGAAGTTATGTCTTATTAAGCTATCACTACATACTCTATACTTATGACGCATTAATTTCATGACAAAATTATTAGAAATACAAGGGAAAAAAACTTTTTAGCATATGAATTATAAATTGAAGTAAATCATTCATCACAATCTGCACATTTGATTTATATAACCACATAAATAAGGTTTATCTTAATTTCAGCAATAGATAATTATATTGAAATTTTTTTACATTATACAATCAGTCAATACAATATAAATAAAATAGAGCTATTTATGAAAAATACATACAATAAAAAAAAGTAAGACACATCGTATTTAAAATGCATTGATACTGCCACATTTAACCCAAAACTGAAAGTAATCCAAATAGAACCTTTAATAAGTCTAAGATTATTGTGCTTTAATGCAATGAGATGTTATCGAAACTTAGTGAGGACTTTGGTTTGAAGACAAAGACATTTAAGCCGGCAATAAACCGAGTATATGAATATTATATACATTTAAAGCACCTGAATTTCTTTAAAAAAATTGAGGATATGGGAGACAAGGATCATAAACTGTGAAATTTACTATTAAAAAACTCATATAAACAAATTTAGTAGAAGAAATATTTAAATTCAAACAACTGAAAATTTGGTACAATCAGAATGAAATACACCAGTAAATAGGAAACGATAAAATTCTAATGTTACATTTGTTTAACATCAAGTAAAAGACATGAAATCAATATGAAACTATAGAATTATTATAAATACCAAAAATTTATGTTAACAAATCCAAATTACAAGCTAAATATACAGTTTCATTTTCTTCTAGAAAGATTAGTTATACAATTAATAGAAGATAACTTACCATTGAAGACAGATGAAACTAGCATTTTGAAATTCCCGCGTTGAAGGTTGAAACGCCCACAAAACTTTTTCAGAGCATACTGTCACTATGCGACTTAGTTTGAAAGATTTTAGCGCCATCTATTGAGTTAAAATAAAGTTCAAGGAAAAATAACAAAGAAAAAAAATTAAAAAAAACATATTACTACAGTAAAATTCTGTAGAAGTATAGATAAACTAACAATTATTAATCCTTCTGCATTATACTGATTTTTAGTGAAATCTGTTAAAATATAATTTTTTAAAAAGATTGATTGTTGCCTTAATATAAAAAAATGTAATGCAATTACACATTTTTCTACTTCTATTAAAATAAAAGAAAATTGTTTTAAAAATTTTAGAATTTAAATTAGAATGGAAATTATTTAGTTTAGTTATTTTTAAATCAAACTCATCTTTTTAATCATAAATACCTAGCTGTTTTCATTCCAAAACTTCTATTTTTATATATAAGCATATTCTTTCCTATCTGTTTTAATTTAATTCAAATGTTCTAAAAAAGTACTAATGTACTACTTAGTGCACTAATGAAAAAAAATAAAGCACTAATACATTAGTATTACTATTACTAATGTACTTGAAAAATCTGCTCCTATAGGACATTCTATCCACTTGTTTATAAAGATTAATCTCGTCAAGAAGATATTGTTTTGTAACATTAAATGCACATAATTCAAGCTAGTTAGTCTTAATATTAATGCCTGTATTTGAATCTTCTTTACAAATTATATAACAAACATCTATTTATTTCTCGTGAAATAAATTAGCACATAAATTTTTAAAATCACAAGCATTAAGTTTATTGATACTGTTATTTTTCAGAAATTCAGATATGGTTATTGATTATAAAGTTATCTCGATTTTTAATTTTATTCAGAATAATTATTTAACATCTAAAAAACGTATTATCATATAATAATTGTAACTTCCAATGTTACAAGTCATAAAAATAAATGTAATGGTTTTTTTTAAAAAAAATTCCTATTATTGTTTAAAAAGTATTCATTGAAACAGAATTTTATTCGTCAATTAGTATCTCTTAATAACTTATTCATTAAAAAATTTCGAGTAATTGAATATTGATTGCATGTTAAGGATTGATCCTAAAAACTCACCTAAGATTACAAAAATTGCTTGTATGAATCGATAAAGCTATCTTTATCGATTCAGTATAAATGCTCTATGCATCCCAAATATCTATATTCCGTTACTGTTATTTCCCAATATCATGATAACAGTTGTGACCTTACTCAAGGTCAATAGTTTAATATCAAGGTCAATACTATATGAGAGTGTACGAGAAGGTTTTGGGGAGACAGTTGTTGTTGGTTGAAATATTGGTAGAAAATGAAGGTGTTTTTCTACTTACGAAATTTGAGAGAACATCTTTTTCTGATGATAGTAATTCTTTAAAAATTTCTATATTTTCAAGGAAGTATTTGTTATCATTTAGCAATTGATATTGATAGGAGATAAAACATTACTAAGTTGATGTTATCAGTCTTGAAAAAATTATTTACCATTTTTTATTTACTATTTATTTACAAATATTTATATTCTAATTGGAATAAATCTATATGCTAATTTGATTTTTTTGCTAATCTAAACTGTTTGATAATTCAATTCAAGCAATTAATTAGTAAATTATGTTGATTCCAATTTTCAACTGTATTATCCTTTGAAGTTTTCCTAAGAAAACCTGAAAAAATTACCCTAAAACTAATTTGCAGTATATTGCCTAATGAATTTCCTAAATAAATAAATTAATTAATATGCTAGCGATTATCATTATCTTTTTTCATTCTATAAGTTGAATTGATTCTACACAATTTAGTCATAGGAAATACAGATTAGGAATAAATTACAAGTATCTAAAATAAATTCTTAAAATCATATATTTAGATGCATAAATTGAATTCAATCTCATTTAATTCCTTTATTTCAGTAGAAATGTCTTCATTTATTAAGATCACGGAATCTTAATCTTAAGAAACTAGTTCTTAACGCAATTTAAATCAATCACGGAATCGAATTGATTTAGTCCCAACTCTTCCACCGTTTGCAAAACATTTCGAGACATTTCCAAATGCGCCGATGAATTAATTAGAGTGACTGAGCTTTCAGTTTTGATTAACGGTAATGGAATAACTTGATCAAAGAACGCAAACAATTAATAAATTGTGTTTCAGATGCGATGAAGCTAAACGGGGCTAGCTTTGGAATTATATTAGTCTCTAAACTTTAAAGGTTCACATTTAATGTTGAATAAGTTTTGAAAGTATTCGGTGTGTGTCAGTATTTGAGACGATCCCTAGATAGCTTGCTTCTAAATTAATGTGATTCGTTCATTGTAGCGATTGAAGGTCGCGATACGAACTAGCGACGCTAGGGTCAGTAGCCGAGTAACTTGACCATAATACAAAAATCGACTTCGGTATCATAGATGTTATTTGGCTTATAAAGCTAGAGCTACAGTACTCCCCCACCAGTGAGGCGGCGAAGAAGCGAACGAGTTTTAAAGTGTAAAGCTTTATGGCGAATTGCTGCTTGCTTGCGTCAAGTGGGCCTGGCGGCTTTGTTTCCTTTCTTGCGTCATGATGGTCTGACGGCTTTGTTTGTTTGCTGCGTCGAGTGAGCGACAGTTTTTGTTTTGCTCGTAGATGGCGCCACGACATATCAGAGAGTTACGTTGTCAAGGTCACCAATGTCGCGATTGAAGGTCACTATACGAACCAGCGACGCTAGGGCCAGTAGCCGAATAACATGACCACAATACAAAAGCCGACTTCAGTATTGTAGATGTTATCTGGCTTATAAGGCTAGCTCTACATAATCTGCAGTCGAATTTATCAGAAAACATGTTATTCTTATGTAAATTTAAGAATATGTTTATATTATAGTAGTGATAAGTATATATTTAAAAATAAATAAATTTTGTTTTCTGAAATTCTCCTCAATGTTTTTTTTTGTTATTTCTTATGGTACTTGCCGTGGACAAGCTCGCTGATGTAGTCAACGATTTAAGCCTAATCAGCATCTCTTGTTTTGAAGTAGCGCCAACTAGGACCAAGATTACGACTTTTGCTATTCACTGATCACATTCACTTTCACAACCCCTTTTTACAGGGGGGGAGGTACAATCACACATCTTACTTATAGAAGAAAAAACCCTCTCGAACTGGGACTCGAACCCGGGGCTCTTACATCACGGACAAGATGCGCTACCTCTATACCAGGACGCCGGCTCGAAAAAAATTAAATTTAAACAATAAAATATTGGTAGAATTCTTTCCATTCTATTTCTAATGTGCATGGAGACTTTAAAAAATTCGATTAAACTGAGGCCTTCTTCAAAAGGCCTAAAAATTAAAAAGTATCAGGGGGGGGGGAATGGCTTATACATAGAAACTTAAGTCTAAATGTAATAGAGAAAAATGAATGACTACTTCTCGACGATTCTATCTCATTAAGGGAAGAGAAGCGGAAGGATGAACACATTTCTGGAACTCTTCGTCATTTATTGACCTTGATTTTGGCTTATTATATACTTTTTTTTTATCTCGTGCACGTGCCGTTTCTGGTGGCATTATTTTAATTCAGTCTGGGTGTAATCCGAGTTTATTTTAATGTTAAACGTAAGCATCCCCTCCTGTCATCTTTCCTCTCACCCCTATTTTGAAGAATTAAACCCATCCTAACGCATGCGGAAAAGCACGGAGGGTTTTAGAATCCTTTGTAAAATAATATTTTAGCAATTAAAGGGAAAATAGTCATTCTAATTATACACAAAAGCTATTATCATTAAACTTTCATTACAAACACATATAAAACCAATATATTCAAAAGAATAAATTTTGCAAATACTTTATTAATACAAAATTTTTTATGCATATTCGATTTTTATATATGATATTTTTTTTCTTTTTATATAGCTTATGTCTTATTATGTTTTAAATCATGTAATATTGATTTCCTAAATAAAATGAATAGTAAATAGATTAAAATGAAATCTGCTATGCATATTTCAATGTATCATGCCAGAACATTATTTCTTGAAGAGCCAAGCACCACGTGTTCGTGCAAGTTAAATTATATTTTTATTCGTTTTAATTGTTTCATTGAATGAATCGCTTTAGTATTGCAAACGATCCAAAAAGCACTTTGTGTCGCATTTATTGTTAAAAAAATATCACATCTCCTATTTATTTCATTTCATATAATTGCGTGTTCAAAATGACATTTTTCTAGGTTTTATTTGCTGTAGTCATTAACATTTTTTAAAATCAGAGCATTTGTAAATGCGATGGCAACACGTTATTAAAAGCTGATTTTTTTGAGATGCTCGTGCATATAATAGAATTTTTATTTTTCGCCAACGGATTTTTGTTGACGCCAAAAACCTCATCCCCTGAACAACATCATGCTCTGACATGATAATAAGTTCGATTTCTATTTTTTCTGCCCGATTAAGTTGATATAATAATATTTTATTTTATCTAAACATTTAATAATTTTTTCTTTGTTTTTGTGATATTTTATAACTTTTATAGTTTTTCATTTATAAGAATTACTGTTTTAATAAATATAAAACAGGCAATACAATAGGAGCTTCTATGGTAACAAGACTATGTCATTTTCTATAAATTCTAGTTCTCATGCAATTTAATCAATTTACTATAATCTTATAAAATTTTATGCAACGATGTATACTAAAATTTTGCATCTATCAAACATATTTTTATTATTCCTATGCAATATTATTAATCTTTAGAGCCTAGTTAATCAAAATAGCGTCATCAACATTTTTTATTCTTTCTAACTTTTATTGCGTTTTGTGTATAAAAATTAATATTTTAATAAATGTAAAAAAGAATTCGTTCCCATTGAATTATAAATTAAGGTTTTTCTTTGATGTGAATGCTATTTGCTATGAAATTATTTAAATACACGAGAAGCGATAATGATTTTTATTCATTGTTTTTACTGTTTCAAAACGATACGGGAGAATTGTTGTTTTTCGTGCTTTTACGTTTGTTTTCTATTAAAGCGAGTGGAATAATTTTACTACTTTGAAAAATATGTTACATTACCAGCATGAAGAATTTTTTCTCAATCTTATTTATCCGCTATAAAATATTTTAAAATTAAAAGTGCATAAATTATAACTATTTTCAGACCATTTAACTGAAAAGAGAATTTATTTTCAGAATAAGAATAACAAATAAAGATTAAAATGAAATCTGCTATGCATATTTCAATGTATCATGTCAGAACATCGTTTCTGGAACGGCCAAACACCGCGTGCTCGTGTGAATAAATTATATTTTTATTCATTTTAATTATTTCATTGAATGAGTCATTTTGGTATTGAAAATGATTAAAAAAGCTTTGTCTCGTATTTATTGTTTAAAAAAAACATCGCATTTCCTACTTATTTCATTTTGTATAATCACGTGCTCAAAATGACATTTTTCTAGGTTTTATAAGTGATAGTCAATAACTTATTGTTTTTAAATCAGAGCTTTTGTAAATGTGATGGCAACACGTTGTTAAAAGCTTATTTTTTGACATGTTCAGGTAGTTAATAAAATTTTTATTTTTCGCCAACGGGTATTTGTTGATACCAGAAACCATACTTCAAACACAACATCATGTTCTGACATGCTAACAAATTAAGACAGATAAATGAAATACCATTGGAATGGTACACACAATTTATAGATTATCAAATTTGGAACAAATTTCATCTAGAGAAAATCGATCCGTCATATTGTCTGTCGGTACAATGGAACATAATAGCTTCAAAACATAAAATGCTATATGAACACACAAGTTTTGCATCTATAATTTAGAACTGAATCAAATGAGACAGATTTATCAAAGAATTAATCGTGAGTCACCTGGATTTTCTAATGCATTTACACGCAATAACATAAAAACACAATGATCGAAATAAATGAAGTTCGATATAGGTTTCAATATCATGTTGTCGAATTTTATTTAACATGGTTAAAAATTTTATGATGAAAAAATGAATTCATTATTTAAAAAAAAAATAACATTTCCTATTTATTTTATTTCATATACTCACGTGCTCAAAACGACATTTTTCTAGGTTTTATTTGCTGTATCATTCACTTATTTTTTTTTAAAATCAGAGCTTTTGAAAATGCGATGACAACGCGTAATTAAAAGCTGATTTTTTGAGATGCTCGTGCAGATAATAAAATTTCAATTTTTCGCCTACAAATTTTTGTTGCCGCCACAAACCTCATTCCCAAAATAAGATCATGTTCTGACATGAAAATAAAAAAATGACAAGAAGCAAGATAAAAAGGAATAAAGGATAAAATTCCATTTATGCCTCAACAAACGGTAAATCCTTCAGCGTAAATGTATTTGTTTTAGATTCCCCACTACATAGTTTTGTAAACAATCGGCGACTCAAGCTGGAGTTGGATAGTAATCTCTGAATCGGGGGATGATTGCTTTCTTCTCTAAATCCGGGAGCTATTCATCTGGTGTTCAAAAGATCTTTGTCAATACGAAGACACACATTACCGAAGATGCGTAGGCATCTCATTTCGGCATCTTTTCAACGGGGTTTCTGGGAATTGAGACTTCACTCTTTCGTTCTGCTTTCAATGAAGAGCTTTTCTTATATCACGATGGAAGCAGGTAGGCTGTATTAGAGATTAGAAAGTTTTTCTTACCTTTTGAAAATCTCTAGGCTTTCTTTTTAATTCTTGGAATTTCTTTTGAGGTTTTTCGGAATGTTAGTAAAATGTTCGAATATTTTATATTAGCTGTATCCGTCAAGCCTTCAAGAAAAAGTTCAATTTTTAATAAATATTACCGTGAGCAAATAAAGAAATAATGTTACTAAATAATAAAGCTTTTTTAGTCGTCGGTACCTTATTTTCATTCATTGTCTTTATATTATTGTTGTTTCAAGGAATTATCAGGTTAAACATTAGAAAGAATTTCTGAAGCACCGAAAGAAAAAATAGCTAAAAAGAAAATGAACTTTTTTTTGAATTATATTTCGGTATCAATCAATTCATTAAGCAAATATTTCTTAAACTGTATGTTTGAAAAAAAATGGCGTTGTTAAAAAGATTTAATTTTCGTTGTTATTTTAATAATTGTTATTTTTCTCTATTATTTTGTTAATAGGTATTAAAAGAAGAAAACTAATTCTAAAATATTGTTAGAAAACAATGCGGTAGCCAGGAATCAATGGACTAAATTCTTTTACAGCATTTAAATCTGTTCTCTTTTGATATTTCAATATATTATTTAAGATACCTTATTTTATTCTGAAAATTTCAAATTATTTAAAAATTTCCATAAAACTTGCATGTACTTTTTTGTGATTTTGTTAACGTAACTTGATTCCCTTGTGTTCTAAATACCCTAAATTCTGCAAATAATAATAAGGTATTATTTGTTCATTTTCTAATTTCGTCTGTGTCGTTCTTCAACGTATTAATAGAATATATTTTTTCTAACATCTGTTTATACGAAAAACAGATTTTAAGTCAGTTGTTTACTAACCCTGCTATAGGACGAATAGCACGACTGTATATGAAGGAGAACTTTATGGCCATTGCTTTTGTGAAAGTGCAATTATAGAAATGATGAATGCCAATTTGATATTGTTGAATATTAATGATATTTTTATAAAACAATTGCGAAAATATGATTTAGTTAATGATGATAATTTATTTTCCTTATATTGTGCGATTTCTTTTAAAATAACTTTCTTGTCATACAATTTAGACGATGCTTTGCACCTTACTTTCTACGGATGGCAAAATTTGTCAGTTGAAAACTGAAATATTGGGCGATTTGAAAAAAAAGGGAAGTCGTCAGTTGTTCTTTTTAAAAAAAGTATTATTGACACAAGCTTTAGTAAATTATGTAAAGACGTGAAATGAAGAGAATGATGAGTATCATCATATATAAACTAAATATACCATGTTTTTGGTAGATTCTTTAAGGCAGGAGTTCTCAAACTTTTAGACATTGCAACCCCCCCCCCCCCCCCCGAGAGCTTAGCGTAGTTTTCGGGGGTTGGCGCCACATCTCTTGACTCTTCATCTTTCTCCTCACTAGTACCATCTCATCTCGAAACTTTGATTGAACAGTTTACAGATTGCATTTCAGTTAAGGATATGAGTGGGGTTGTGTGGATAGTCAATCCGTTCAGTGAGCAAGCCGTAAGAAAAGCTGAGCTAAGTGCCCTTCATCATAATCGACTGATAGAGATTTCAAGTAATCAGTCAGCTAAGTAACTTTTAAGAAAATTTATATCGACAAATATTGGATACGTATTACAAAGGAATACCCAGAACTGTCCACAACAGCATTAAAATCTTTGATGCAATTTTCTACACATTACAACTGCGAACAAGGATTCTCCATAATAATAAATTTAAAAACAAAATCAAGATATCGTTTGACATTGGAAAATGGCATTGTTTTGTATGTTACAAAGCTCATTCCAGACATTACAAAATTGGTTGATTCCAAACAAGCTCATGCATCCCATTAACTAATAGAACACAAAAACCAACTTGTATGTGTATTAAAAGCTTTATGTGTGCTCTTTTTTTAAATGAAAACTACAGCAATAAATTAATTTCCGTTAAATTTTTCTTACACATCTTGCGACCCCCCGGGCACATCCCGCAACCCCCTGGGCACATCCCGCGACCACCCTGGGGTCGCGATCCACATATTGAGAACCCCTGCTTTAAGGAATACTTTCTATTGCAATGACCCTCATGACGAGACTTTCAATGAATATCTTCAGTTCTTCATTGATTATTGTATCAAAACCACTCACCGTTCAAAAGTTTATATATATAGCGTGTTGACTGCTGGGATCCTGGTGCAGGGGTAGCGCGTCTTTTCCGGGATCTGGGCCTCCCGGGTTCGAGTCCCAGTTCGGGCAAGGATGTTCTGTGTGTTAATTTGTAAGGTGTGTGAGTGTACTCCCCTAGAAAAAAGCGGCTGTGCAAGCGAATGTGATGAGTGTGTAGCAAAAGTCGTGCTTTTGGCTCTAGTTGGTGCTATTTCAAAACAAGGGACGCTGATTTGGCTTAATTTGGCTGATACATCAGTGAGCTTGTTTGTGGCTTGTGCCATTAGCAACAATAACAAAGTTTTGCCCATGTTATCTTGTGAAATGGATAACTAGAGAGCTTTTCTTTGGATTTTAACTGATTAAATACGTTGATAGAAATATAAAAATCTCGGACGAATTCGTAAATAGCCATATTTCAAAGCAAATGGAAATAATGAGGGGGGAGGCGGAGTGGAAATTTTCATTTTGCTATAACTTTATGAACCTTGGAGATAGAAAAATAAATCTAATTAGCAAAATTAGCATCTCATTAAGACAAAAAACTTTTGTATTTTAATTTTTGTCTATAATTATGATATCTTGAAAGTTAGGGACTGAAAAGTGATTATTACGCTCTAATTTTGACTGTTTCTAACATATAGTATGTTTGAAAATTTGGACTGTTTCTAACATATAGTATGTTTAAATATTTGACGGTTTCTAACATATAGTATGTTTGAGCATTTGACCGTTTCTAACATATAGTATGCTTGAACATTTGAATTTTTCTAACATATAACAACTCAGATGTAAAAAACATTACTTATGATATCCAGCTTGCCGAGACAGCTTTTTTTAAGTATGTTTTGACGAGACACATTTCTCTGACCAAAATTGAGAAGAGAGTTCCCTAAATGAAAATATCTAGTAACTAGTTATTACAGGTACTAAATATTTTTCCTTCTTAAATTGATTCAATTATCGATAGATTTAATTTTTTTCTTTGTTTTAATCAGCAGTGTTTTGTGAAATTAGCAAAACTATGGCGATGCCAAACTTTTTTGGCCATATAGACCAAAATATGATTAAATGTATCCAGTTTATGAAACATGTTTTGTCGAAATACATTTTTCTTAATGGCTGCATGAACTGAAGTGAAGACATTCATCGTTACAAGTACTAAAAATTTTCCTTCTTACAAGTTTTTAATTACCGATAGTCCTAATTTGGTTTTTTATTTTAGCCAACAGCTTTTCGTGAGAGTGGTTAAACAGTGAAGACACCAAAGTATTTTAGCAATATACACCACCATATTGAAAAATGTGCCCAGTTTATGATGTATATTTTGTCAAAATACATTTTTCTTAATGGCTTTTTGAACTGAAGCAAAGAAATCCAGTTATTCTTTGTTACAACACTAAATGTTTTTCTATCTTATAAGTTTTTTTTAAATCTGCGACAGTTTCAATTTAATCTTTTTAGTCAAAAGTTTCACAAAATTGGTAGAATAAGGACGAGATTAAAGGGGTATTTTTGTAGCTAGCTTGTGATTACCCAGGATATGTAAAAATTCACTGAGGTGACAAGCTATATCTGAAAAACGTACATTCGAGAAGGATTAATAAATGATTTCACCATTCATTCGAAATAACGAGTGGAAGGCATGTAAATATTAATTAAATTAATGAAAATAGTATATAAGGTTCAATACATCACACGAAACAGAATCTAAAGATGTTTTGTTTCAATAATTCTTTGAGGCACTAATAGGAGACACAGCAGTAAGAAATATTGTTAAGAGAGATTTCTTTTGCTAATAATCATTGAATTAAATAAAAAAAATGTTGGTTAAGAACTCTTACCAGCGGTATTACGAAACTCACTTTATTTTATTTATCAAGAAATAAAAAAAATGAAATTATATAAAATGTGAAAAAAAATGTGTCACTAATTTTTTTTCCGTCACCTAAAATTTTATTTCACGAACATCATTTCTTTTTAAGTCGAAAAATGTTAGCTTTTACTTTTCTTTAAGGTTTAATAATTGACAACCAATGTATGCTTCTACATTTTATTTTGATAAACACTGTAAATGACATTTTGACATTTTTAATTATTTTTATGAGCTTTTATTGCTTGTCATAGGCAATCTAAAAGGATACAACTTCAGTTAGGCTTTTCGACAATGAAGTGTTTTCATTGTTACTTAGAAATAACTTTCTATTTTCTTTCACCACATTTATTAATTAATAAAAATTTTACAGAGGAGAACGTATTAAAGTTTCTGATTTTGTTGGTTTTTATTGTTGTTAGGGCGTTCATTCTTTAGTTAATGATATTTATACATACCAAAAGATTCAGAAAAATAATCAATCTTCTTTTAATTATTTCATGATTGAATTAGAGAAAGATATCTTTTATTCTAAATAGATCTTTATTTTGAGAGCAACACCTTTGTTTCTTGCTTTTCAACATTCAGACTTTAAAAGGTAAACTTTAAAATAAGTTTTATTTGTTGCAACACTTTTTTTTAGTTTCATTCTATCTGAATCACTGGTTCTTTATTCTCTTTGGTATAGCCGTGAAATCGGGAAATCAATGAAAATTAATCAACATCCGTCTAATGCAATTAAAAAATACGCCTGTAAAGAATAAACAACAATAACCAAAAAGAAACAGAAGGAATCAATGGATTTCTTTCTCGATGCAACAAAAGTGCGAATGAAATGCGTTGGAAGAAAAAAAAAGTCTTCATTCCTTTTTTCTAGATCGAGTGAAAATCCATCAGTGGAAATCTATTTGTCTTAGATTCGCGACAACGGATCTTGTAAATAAACAGCAGCTTGAGCCGAGGTTGGGCAACATTTTCTGAATTGAAACGTGATTGCTTTCGTCTCGACAATCGAACTTTTTTATAAGGGGGGAGGGTTGAGAAGGTGCAGGTATGGAACAAGGACATGTTTTAAGGAATTCACAGGCGTTCGATTACGGCCTTGTTTTTCTCAGAATTTCTGGAAAATGAAACATTTGTTTTCCAGGGTTTCTATTCTTTAGTATATATATATTATTTTGTTTAGAAGTGAGTCAGTTACATAATATACGTCGATTGCATTTGTTTCTCTGTGCAACAACTCTAGGAATTTCTTTTACCGAAAGAAGATAGAAGAATTGTTTTGATATTCTTATTATTATCCCAACCTTTTTGTAAAAAAGAAGTTTCGAAGAACATTTTTAATGAAGCATTTATGATAGTACATAAATAAACGATATTTAAATTAATATACAGGGTGTCCGAGAAGTATTTGACACATTTCAAAAATTCGGTTAAAAAATAAACGAGATAGAAAGTAAAATTAAATTACATTTATTACCTCATATAGTGAAGTTTTTTTAAATTCAAAACTGGCCGGTAGATTGCGGTACTGAAACGTTAGAAAGAGTTATTGAGAAAATGGCTTCTCCAAGTGAGCGCGCGTTTTGTGTTACTGTGGTTTTTCGAATCGAAATCTGTTACTCAAGTTCAACGTAATTTCCGTACAAAATATGGGAAAAGACCCTCCATCTCGTAACAGCATTATTGCATGAAAAAATAAGTTTTTGGAAACTGGGAGTGTCCTGGGTCGACACAGAAGTGTCGTCGATAGAATTCATCAGTCATTTGCTCGTAGCCCCCGAAACTCCGGGGCCCACATCGAGGTGTATTGATTCGTTAAAAAAAACTTCACTATTTGAGGTAATAAATGTAATTTAATTTTACTTTCTATCTCGTTTATTATTTTTTTATCGAATTTTTGAAATGTGTCAAAGACTTCTCGGACACCCTGTATTATGTAAATATTTATCAAATATGGAAAACGAAATAGTCGTTTTCAGTTTAAATAGCGATATTTTTTCTCAATGTCAAAAATTTCAATAGACCTTAAAGACTGATTAAGAGGAACGTCAGAAATTGACCACCTGTGATTTAGGGTCAACCGCGTCAAAGAGGATACCATTTCGAAGAATTTGTCAATAATATGGATGGATTATGTTAAAGATAACAGTCGGCTATAACAAAGCTGTAAATACTGACAAGTTCAATGGTGTCTGGGTGGTCGGCTGTACTCAAGAAGAGGAATGGAAGAATAAATGGAGTTTTTAAGTTTGTGAAGAATATAAAGAAATCATAGGAAGCTAATGAACTTATATAAAAATTGTGAATGATTAATAAAGAATTGATTGTAAAAAACGAAATAAAATTTGACTTTTATGTGTATTTTTCAATTATAAATTTTAGGATTTAATATGGAATTAATGAAAAAATGGGTTCCCTTCAATATACTTGTCAATTTGTTATTTTTAAAGTGATATATGACATTAAAAAGAAAAAAAAATATTTTCAAGTTTAACTAAGAGAATTAGGAGTATCCGTAACTTAAAATAATAGATGCGTCAATTTTAGTTTAGTAAAATAGGGAAAATTTCCCTGCTTACAAAAATGTATTATTTTTTTTATAGATTTAAAAAGATTTAAATTTATAAATTATCCATTAAACAAACCTAATAGGATTTTCTATAATAAAAAAGATTTTTTTAGAACTCTTTTTTAAAATGTGGCACTTATGAAATTTATTCTTTTCATTATAATCCAATGAAATTTTATAAAACAATGTTAATAAACATGTTGCTTTCTTTAAACACATTTTAATTTTTTAATTCCAATATTACTAATGTTTAGAGGCTATTTATCATGCAAAATGTCATATATTTTTATAAATTTTCAAATTTAACGAGTTTAATTTTTTATAATTTTAGCTATTTGTTTATTTAAATGAAAATTAGTTCACTTTAATTACTAAACATATGCTCATATATTGTGCTAATTTTAGAAGGATTTCACTCATAATCAGTTTTCTATAAGCATACCGATTTGCGGTCATGAACTTGAAAATTATCGTATCACAAAACAAATTTAATTTACTACTTACGAAATAAATTATTTTTCAGTATTTCTGTAACAAGTAATTATAAATTAAAATTAATAATTCCTTTTAAATTTATCTGATAAGCCCTGTTTGCATGATATCTGATCAATTTACTACCGAGTAAGTGACTTGAAGCTAATTCAAGATCTTTTTTAAATAATTGAATATTAGAGCGAATTCGTGCTTGCTAGCATATGTGTAAATTTGTTTTTTTCTTCCTTTCATTAACGGTCTTAATGTTCTAGCTAGAAATGCAAAAACACCAAACATTTTAATATCTAGACCCCCAATTTTTTTTCAGGTTTTTGAAAAGTACTTTTGTTTGTTATTTTAAGTTTTCCTACCTTAGTAATCGAAGCTTGACAGTAGTAATATTTGTTAATGGCAAGTTTTTAAAGATATCGCTAAAACGTTTTGTGATTTAATTTGTCGTTTTGAGGCAAATAGTTTATTTCTTTCGCTCAAATATTTTTATACGATACATGTGTATGACGGATAAGAAGTTGTTTTAGGATATTGAAAATTACTTAACTCCGAAAGTTGAAAATGTTATTTATTTCCCGTTTAAGATATTTTAGTTAAATTTAATTAAAAACATAAGTAGGTATTTCTTAAAATGTAATAAAATGAAATTTGCTTTCCCATGGAGCTCCGATAAGTAATTTAAAGACAGAGAAAAAAAGAATGCTTTTAGTAGAGGATGGTGAAGAAAAAAGAATATACAAGTGCTGTAAGTAATGCTGTTTAAAGTAACAATATCGAGATAAGAACACAAATGTTTAGTTTATATCAAGAGTTCGAAGATTTTTATAATTTTCTACAATTAAATAAGAATAAAAAATCTATACTTCAACTGAAAAGAAGTTTTCAATTAGGACTCAAGTTCGTTAAATTGAAGGTTTTTACTCAAAAAATAAAATAAGTTTACTCTAAATATTTTTTTCATATTTATGAACGAATGGATTATTTACAATAAAATGTAGAAACAGAATAAATTTTGGTAAATTTTGAGAAGATACATAATAACAATTGATACGGTATATCGATCATGATAGTTAATCCTAATGAACAAATTTCTTTACAACTAATTTCAACATGTCTTCTTTATCTTTGACTTTCACAGAAAGTCAAATTCAAGTTGTAATAAAGTTTTATATTTATTTTAAATCGATAAAAAATGACTCTCAAGATTTAGTTAAATTTTAATTAAAATATTTATGCCTAATGAGAAATTTATGACCCCTTTCATAAAGGCTTTTAAATATAAAATTCCAATTTCAGTCATAATATTTTAACATCCCCCATCCTTCTATTCCACTTATTCAGTACATGATCATTTTTAATGGTGTCGATTCCCATGGCTTCACAAAACTTTGTGAAAATTTAGTATAAAATTGTCCACAAATAAATTAATAATTTCAAAAAGATAATTTTTTGAATATTAAACATATAAAAATCATTTTCATTTAATAATACTTTTGGAAGTTACTGAAAAAACCCCATAAAAAACTCGCTAAATTTTTAAAAGTTACATTGCTTTATGAATAGATCTAATGAGCATATTTACTCTAGACAAAACATATATATCAGTTAAATTATTCAAGCGTGTGCGCACGTATGCACGCTCGCACGCACGCACGCACGCACGCACACACACACACACACACACACACACACACACACACACACACACACACACACACACACTTTATTATATGGAAGTATAATTCATAATTCAATGACTTGAATCAATGGAATTTGTTCTCCATATTCAGATTACAATTGTAAGTCCATGTAATTTTTTTAAAAATCTGTATGAAAAAAGGCAACGAAACTTACTATTCGTACAATAAATTCAAGGGAAAAAATGCTAGATAAAGTCTATGTTATATATTTCTCAACAACTATTCGAAGAGGTTTTTGTGTTAACAATGATATATCTATAATTAATGCTGGTGATTGGTTCAACATTATTTTTGAAATTATGCCTTTTCGTTATCGTTGAAATGCAAAGAATTCCAATACATTTCCTAGAAGGCAAAGTCTGGGCAAATTGAAACTTATTTTTTCAATCATATGAAATAATATAATTTAAAAAAAATATAATCTTTATTTAAAGCAGAGACGGTAAAAAAATTAGAGATCAAAAAGAACTTTAAAAGTATATCCTTTTTCCAATTAAAATGTTGCTTTAGAGTAAATTGTGTTTATTTTTTTCTAATTTAATGCTTGATTTAAATTCCTGAGGTGTTTCGGAATTATACAAAGTTTAGAAAAGAAATCTCCGATGTTTTAATCTGAATTTTTCTCGCATTTGCTTTTCTTTTGAATGATAACAGACTTAAAGGCTTACCATAATCTTATTCCAGTTTTTTTCACCGATACATCAGCTCTGTTCTTTCTTTACCAACTTCAATGCAATGGGCATTGTAAACATGACGTTTGATCCATTAAATTCTAAATAAAGAACTAAATTCACAATCTATTTAGATGTTTTGTGCAAACACTGACTATTGAAGTGAGAATTCACGGTTGTTAGCACTTGTGTGCATGTTTCTTTTAGTCCCTAATGAGCTTAATGTCTTTGCTGAAAATGGAAAAGTAGAATTTAACATCCGGAAGTTGTTAGCATATCCTGAAGTTTTCCTTTAATTCTTTTTTGAATTTTTAAATTTTTCTGGGTAAAATTCGAAACATGAAAATAAGAACAATTGCTATCCCGTAGAATAAGAACTTAGATGATTAAGGAATTTTATTTATAATATTGATGTAAAATGGCTATTTTTTTCTTTTAACAAATCTTTGTTCGATTAAGTGCTTTTTAAATTTTATTGATTTATCACAACAGTCACAGTTAACTATTAAAAATAATAATTATCAAAATTAAAAAGAAATTATGTAAATTAAATATTAAAATGATTACTAATTTTAAATACAATGAATAATAAATCTAAAAGATATCGTTTGGTCTTAAGCAGATAATTTTTTAAAAATTGAAATGAATTTGAGTAATTATAGTTTCATTTTATATAAGCTCCAAATAATAAATATAAGTTAAGTTGCTTCTTTTAATGTAAAATAAACGTTTTTTTAGAATTAAATTACAACTGATTTCAGGCTTATCATTATGCGCTTATTTTCTATATATTTAAATTTATTTTAGGCTTCATTTTAAGGAGGAATAACACATGAGGATCATGAGAATTAAACCTATCTAATGGTAATCGTCATTCTGTTGTTTAGGAAGAAAGTTTTAAAAGGTTTGAGAGCTTTTTTTAGCTGTGATATTGTTAATGAGCCACATTATTCTGTGTATAAGGGCTGACTAGAATGATGTTAATGCTATGTATAAAAATCTACCATTTATAGAAGCTCGATGCATGTTAAACCTATTTAAGAACAAGCTCTCATCTGTTGATTTAGAGTTAATGTTCAGATGTTCATTTCTGAAAGGTTTCTGTGAAGGAGTTAAAATAAAATTTTAACAGTTTCATAAAGAAAAAAAAGAGAATCTATACATATCAATCAATAAAATCTTGTTTAAAAAATAAGAATATTAAACAAATTTTTTTATGAATTTATAAAATCCATTTTTCAACATAATTACCTACCTTACTTTATTGGAACATTTATTTTTTTTAATTACCTTTTTCAACTGTGGTGACATTAGAGCAAATCATTTGACGTAATCTGATAATTTAATATAACAGGATATGAAATCATCTAACATTTAGTTTATTTAATTGTACAAGTTAATACGATTAAAAAAATCAGTTAAGATTATTTTAGTTTAAATAAAACGCAAGTTCTGCTAGAAATATAAAAGTTGCCCCGATTCTTAAAATTCGTCAATTCATTTTACAAGTTAAAATTTTGATTAAGAAAACTAAAAATAGCAGAATGAAAAAAGATAGAATCGTTTATTTAATTAATTTTTTTGGCAATAACTTTTTGGACTCAAGATAAATTATCGTCTGCGGAATAAAATGAAAAAAAATTTAATTTCTTCTTTGACTTAATATGGTTTTGCCACCTAATGCTTTACATAAAAGTAAATGCTGTCTCCGTCTGTAAAAATTCCGTATAAGTTTCCTGTACGTAAAGCGAGTAAAATTAATTTTCATTCTTTTTGTAATATAAGTAAGAATATCTGAAATACCTTGTAACCTTCATGAAAATATTGCGATGTTGTAATGATTTATATGAAAATTTAATAAAGTATCACATTTCGTGAGAATTTTAATGAAATTCTTGAAGAGAATTAACTTTGTGAAATCGTAGGTAGTATATTGAAATTTATTTTCCTTTAAAAGAATAGTTTAAACTAATTTAAGGAATAATATTCTTAAAGCGAAAACGTTTAGGTTTCAGCCAAATCTTTAAAAAATATTTTAATTTAATCATTACCAAAATTTTCAAAATTTTTAGGGTATCTTTGAACATATCGATTAGATGAATTTATAAATATCAGAAATATTTATAAAATTGATTTAGAAGAGCTAAATTGATTTTCTTATCCTATCGATTATTGCAGTAGAACTAAAGCGAAATGGAGTAGAGTTGTATGTTTTGCACATGAATATCAGTTTTTGACAATAAAAACATTACTCTAGCAGAAATGATCCCTTATAAAATATATTGAAGAATTGTGGAAGTAACATCAACCACTTTATTTTATGTTCTTTTTTATTCTTTCTTTAGTAGCTATATTTGTTGCAGCTTTAGAGCGACACTTGAATTGAAAATTGGAGGTTAGATGAAAGTCATTCTGTGTTTTCACATTGTGCTCTAAAGAGCATGGGTTGGTAACTTAAGATTTTACAAAAACTAAAACCCAGAAATATCTATAATAATAAAGATTAGGAGAACAACTATTTTCAGCACTTTTACAATCGTATGTAAACTAGCATATAAACTACAAATTGTACAAACAGGAACTTTGTTAGGTTTTATGGAAAACAATAGAATAACTTTACTAAAACGACTTTAAATAGTGTTCTATGGGAAATTACTACTAAAAAATAAAAGAAACAAATAACAATTTAACGAGTATGAAAGAGTTTTTAGAATTACCAAGGAAATCAAGAAGTTATCTTTTGTCGTGGTCACTTTTTCAGTGTTCATAGATTTCACTATATAAAAATAAACTAAAAATACAATTCGATAGAAATTCAAATTCAACCAATTACAAGATTTTGTTCCATAAATGATATTCAGTGTTTTCAGAATTCAATTTCGGACAGTTTTCTCAGAACAGTTTCAATACAAAGAATAGTTTCAGAACAGTTTTCAATTCAAAAGAAATGAATAAAAATGCACAGATACAGGCAATATTTTAAATGAACAAACAAAGAAACGATTTACGATCAAAATGGCAAAAAATTAGCATAAATTTATGCTAATTTTTAGCATACATTTATTTTTTGATTGGAGTTTCTGCACATTGTTTGTATGGAATTTTCATTGAGATAGAACAAGAATAAAATAGATTGTTTATAAGAGAATTACACTGAAATAAAATAAGAATAAAATATTGATTATCTATAGTTTATGGACTCAGGTTACTTTCAACTTAAAAGATTCATTGATACATTGTTTCTACATATTGTGTCTATGGAATTTTCACTCAGACAGAATAAGAATAAAACAGATTGTTTATAAGGAATTACACTGAAATAAAATAAGAATAAAATATTCATTATCATAGGTTTTGGATTCTGGTTACTTTCAACTTAAAATATTCTTTGATACAATCAGATTCGTATAAATGTCTAAACATTCCAAATGAAAAAAAAAGAGAGATTATTTTTATATTTAAATGAGCAACGGAAAAGAACAAACATAATTACTTTAATTGTTTAAAATTCAGTATATATATATATATATATATAGTAAAAGTTTACATAAATATTAACCACTTTTCATCTAAAACAAAACAAAAAAGGCTGATGTATATGAAAAAAATATTAAGAATTATGCAGTACTTAATAAGCTTTAAACCTTATATTAGGGTTTCATAAAACAAGTCTTAAAAAGTAATAATCTACTCCAAGCAATTTCAGAATACAGCAACAGCATTAATGATTTTTTTTCTTTTGAGAGAATGTATTATATCTGAAGGATTTAGAAACGATGTTATTTTATTCGTCCTCTCAGCTCCAACGATTTCAATTCAATTACTTTTCGGGTTTATTGGCGCACGTAATTGATTAATAAAATTTGATCGCTCCCGTTATTACTAATCAATGAAAACTTTTGAGATGAAATCGACTTCGTAATTTCTAATTAAAGACGCAAGATTTCATAATCCGCATAAATAAAAAAAATCTGCTTTTTTATGTAAAGTATAAATGTTATTTGAATTTTATTGAATGTTCATACTTTTGACTACCTATATGCTACTATGTGTTATTTATTTTCTCAAGCACAGAGTGTGCAAAAAGAGAGCATTATTATTGTCAAAAAATTTGAACTCTAAAATTTGATAAATCTTTGAGGCTTCCTTGAGCCCAAAAAACACATTATTAATATTATGTTTGTATGTTAAAACAACAGCTTTAAAACTATTTTGTACAAGACGAAAATTTTTTTGTATATGATAACAGAACCGATGTTATATGTAAACGTTGATTGATATAATACCATTTTGTTAGATTTCTATCAAATTTTGAATGGAACCCATTTATAGTAAATCCATTTAAGTATATTCTAGTGCTCAAATAAAATTTCACTCGATAGCTACAAAACGAATGGAATTAGATGGATAAAAATTTTTGCACATATTTACTATCTAAAATGTATATTTTCATCCAAATTATCAAGAAATTGATCGTCTGTTGATTTGTACTTCTGCATACATCTAGAAATAAAATTCACTTCATCTATCTTTATGGGATCGAAACTTTCGACCTTAAGAATAGGAATATACGTAGTGTAATGTAATGTAAAATAGTCATGTAAAGTATGCAATTAATTTTCTGAAATTCATTAGAGATAAATGATTTCATATTAAGTCAGATTTAAACAAAAATAAGTCATAAGTTCATAAACATAATTTTTTGGTTGTTGAAATTTTCTGTTTGGAATTTTAACACAAAATTACAAGTTTCGAGAATTATAGCAATCAGTAAATAGGGGAAAATTTATTGTATAATTTCAATCTTAGGAAAATAAAACAAATGTTGTAAAACCCTTCTTTTTGAGTGGAGATTCTTTAGTGTGAATGGTAGAGACAATGATCCCATCCGATTTTAGTCTCAAATTTTTATTTACACGTAGGAACGGGACACAGATTAAAAAAAAGCAAAAAATATGAATTGAAACACAAAAATATCGTTCGCATTCTCAGTTTAAGGCCGACTTCTCCCCATCCACGCTTTCCTCTCCTCTCTTCCTTCGCAAGCGGGGTTGCTATATGAGGTGAGAAGGGTTTCCATAGTTGGTAAGCATTACAAATGTAATTCAAGGAAAAATATATAAGAATTTTAGTATGCTTACAGCAATCAACTGGCACTTTTTTTATTGAGTCCAAAATTGTTGACTCTTTAAAACATGTCTAGTTATTTAGTCTGGATTATAAAATATTACAAATAAAGTTGCTTGATATAAAGTTTGAGAAAATTTTACTCACATTTCAGCTAAAAAATCAAAATTAAAAGTTGAATACGCTGGAACTATTATAGCCTTTATGACTGAATATTTTAATCTCAAAATAGTTTCGATTCAGTAGTGATAATCATAAAAATTAATCACAACTCAGACATAGTAAATATATACCAGAAAATGATAATAAACATGTCTGAAGATGCTGAAAAGTTAATATGATGATATAGCACAGAAAAGGTAATCCGTTGGGTTTGAATGTAATGACATTCTTATGAATATCAGCAATTCTTAAAAGGATAATATGTTTCAAAATAAATTGATCACTACAAAAAAAATATTGCATTTAGAATTTTTTGCTCAATTCAATCCTTCGTCCGTAGCTAAATTACTTGTGAAAGAGAAGACATTTTATTATTTTTTATATTTACACCTAAACAGCTGCTTGGTTTAGTTATTTGAGAAGCAGACGTCTGCATCTTTTTTCTTTAGTTGTCTAGTTTTTCCTTTGTTGACCTAAAAGAACTGACTTCGAACACTATATGCTAATGTTCGTATTGCTAATAGACACAAAATGTGGTATATATAAAGACATTTTCTAACTTTTTAAAAAATGGGAGAATGAGTGAACTTCTTTAACACTGTAGATAACACAATTTAGAGCATTAGTTTAGCATCTATTTTATTTTTTTCTGCATTAGTTTAGTATTTACGCCGAACATAAACTTCTACTATATTCTGCACTACTTTTACTGCAAATGGAGTTAATAGAATATATTTTTTTCTGAAAGTTAAGAGAAAAACACTTTTTGCATTTATTGGAAGCGATACCTCAGTAAATACAGAATGATCCAAATCAAACGAGATATATTTAGTTATTTCAATAGGGAAATTACTTAGCTTATTTTATTAAATTTTATATATACGCTTTCTTGAGATGTGGTTTAACTCTCTAAAAGGAAGTTAAAATAATTAATTCATATTAAAGCCTTTAGAGAATAAAATGTCACTGTGGTGTAGGAAGTTTATATATATATTTTAACAGATCTTAGAAACTATTACTTATTTCTTAACATGCGATAAATTGAAACCAGCAAGAGTGGTCTCAATTAAATTTTCTCGCATACTCTCTTATAAACTTGCCATGCCAAAGAACGCCTTAAATGGCACTCTTGTGTGATAGTTACAAAATATTAAAATTTTGGCGTGAGTTTAGCATTTTTACTGAATGAATATCGCCATTTTTAGTGAATTATTTGGCGATTAATCCCTAGCATGCATTAATAGAATCAAAAAATCAAATTTGCATTTTAGGCACGTTTTTCTCAACTGGCTGAAACTGAATCAACTGACCGTTCGGCTGGTTCAAACAAAAAATAGCCAAATAATGCATAATTTCGTCAAATTTCTCACAGCGGTTTTAAAGCGAAAAAATTCGGCCAAATGTCTTTGGCACTTTTTCACTTGCGTTCGGCTAACGCAAAAGTACCTTTTTTAATTCAAAAATACTTCAGAATGAATTCGAAAGATCGATTAATTAACAATGTTTAATTTTAAATCAAACACTAAGAAAATGAACAGAATCGTTTGAAATAACCATTTGAAAACATGTTAAGCCTTACTTATTTGGCGGTGAGAAAACGTTGATTTTTGGCGAGAATATTAGTTCTTAGTTAATAAAAAATTAACCTCTCAATTAACCGGAATAAATAGTAGCATATGTTCTACTCTATACTATAATATACTTATGTGCTAAATTTCATCCAATTTCGTTTAGCCGTTCTAGCGTGATTGACTAACATCATCCATCCAAACTTTCACATTTATAATAGTAGTATAAATGCATTATATGAAAATATTTTGATCGATATACAACAAAATAGTTCACAATTAATCATGAATCTCCCCTAACCTTTAGTTTTGGATGGAAATTAGAAATGTCAAAAAAAAAACCCAAATAAAAAATTGTAAGCTGAGAAGATACATTCGAAGCAAAATTAAAATTTCGATTTATAGATTTAATTTCAGTAAATTTAAATAAATGATAATGTTTTATATCTCAAACTTATATAGGAGTTCTTCATATTTTAATTTGGTTAAGACATTGTAAATATTTATCTAAATAAAATCATTCCTTGGTTACAAGATTCATATAATATATAAAAATAAATTAACTAGCATTATAGACCATATGCGACAAATTCTAAACATTAGACTCACTTTGTCAAAGCTTCGAATTAAGACGCAATAATTACCTTAACAGCTTTGCTGCACTGCTGTCATCATAAGAGTATTGCTTAGCTGAAGTATTCCAATAAAGTCGAGTTTCGTTCAAAATTCATCAAACGAAATGTCACCATCATGCGATGTTGTTTCCAATCAGGTTTAATCTAAATATCAACAAGCAACGAGAAAATTCTGTCTATATGACTTGCCTTATGTTGAAGTATTTCGAAAATTAACTAGCCATTTCTTGTCACTAGAAGCATCATTAATAAGTACTTTTGACATAGAGCATTTTACATAGTATTCTAATAAGATCAATAAAAGTTTGTCAATCAGTTTATAGCTGTAGAGTTTGAAAAATTATTTTTTGGAACGATTTCTAGAATCTGGAGAGAAAAAGCAGTTTGTTATTATAGGAATCATGAATTCCAATTAATCATGCATTATCATTAACCGAATATTTAATTTAGATATACATATAGTCTTTTAATTTTAATAATAGTGTCAACTACATTGAAAGATAATATAGTTTTCTAAATTTCAAATTTTGAAAAAAAATGCATGTATAAATAAGAAGTATTTTATGTACAGTTAACAATTGTTAAGTTTCAACTATTGTTAAAATTTTTTACATTATATATTTCATTTAAGTTACATTATATGATATAAAATAATCATGGCAAATGTTTGAAACGCAGACTATCAGATATTGCGTTGCCAAATTCGAAATGTGACAAATACTTTTCTTAGTTTTAAATACTTCTTGTCTTTTGTGATAAAAAATATAACGGTATAAATGAGATAGAAAAAATGTGAGAAAAGTTATATTTTAATATAACGATGGGTGGAAAAATTCTGTAAATATGAGAATAACTAAAATTGAACATAATGTATCTATCTGAGACTTTCTACCATATTTTTATCTTCAAGCCAGACGGCTCATAAATATAATATTCGATCACATTTCCAGCTTCCCTCACGAGTCTGATAAAATTATCCTTGGCGCATAAAACTCTAAAGAAATCGAATCAAACACAAAAGCTTTCTAAAGAGAAGCTATAGTTCAGCCTAGTTTATAGAGTTGTCCCTGAATTGAAGCATCCTTACATAATTGAATATGATTTCAAACTCAAAATTTTGGGTATCTCCTTAATTTCTGTCGAAAATGGTAAATTATTTTCCCTTATTTGATAATGTTTTCCCGTTTCTGAGATATTCACATTTACAGAAATGGTTTGCCATTTTATTTTTTAAACAATTATAAAACATAGGTTTGATTTATTTTTGTCATATTTAAGCGGTATGAAACAACTGAAGACTATGTTGACATTGACTTCGTAATTCTGGGTCGTAGTCAGATGACAAGGTAAACTTTCCAAAGTTCTGCACAAAAGAAAAGTTAATTTGGCCTTACGGATTCTACCAGCACGGAGGGTCGTTTATTAGATAATTTCACTTTAGAATCAGGTAAGTTTAGTCTACTTGATCCAAAAAGAGTAGGAATGAATAATGAAAAATGAGGAAGTTAATTACTATCATTCACGCCTGATATTTCAAAAGACATTTTGAAATATTTATTGGAACTTCGTGTCTGATGTATAATGACCACCACCATGTCATTTTTTGTTGTTTTATTTCATCTGCTCCCACATATTTAGAAATGAATAATTAATATTTTCCTTAAATTCCTTCAGGAAATGTGTCTGTTTATTTTTGATCGGAAAGGGAATCAAAGATATCAACTTAAGTTGCTAGGTTTAAGTTAAGGGGGGGGGGGGAAGAATAATGTCTTTCTTTAATGACATTTAAGTAATTCAAAAAATAACAATTTTCTCGGACGACAGAAGAAATTCTTGCACAACTCAACTAACGAAGTTATTATTCTGCATTTCACCTTTTAATGCAGAAATACAATACGGATATTCGAGTTCACGAATTATGATTGATTCTCTCTGTTTTTTTTAAATCAGTGGTTAGATTTTAAAATTTTTAAAGAGAAAAAAAATTCTAGGAAGAACTTCATATTATTTAATAGCAAATTACAATAACAAGGAAAATGTTACTCATCCAAAGATGTATAAAAGCAGCTAAAAATGTGAATAGAATGTCACATGCATTCTATTCATTCTATAAGAAGATTACTTTGAAAAAGGGCTAATTTGAAGTTTTATAAACAACTAATGGTTATAATATATATTATGAAAAGTTGTTTTTACATCAAAAATATAGTTATTACAACAACTAAATAAGAAAGCACAGCAAAAGTTTCATTTCGTGTCGAAATTAACTTTTTATAGATGACATTGATATAAAACTGCTTATATTTTATCATGTTCTTTATTTTTCTTCATGCATTTGAGCATTAAAATTATAAGTTAGGTCTAAAAATTAACTAAAGTCTTTTTTTCTTTCTTATCAGTTATCTTTACAATGTCTTAAATCATTTAGTGAGATTAATGAAGAAATAGTAGCCCCAATTTTTCAAACAGGATAAAGTTAATTACATTCAAAATCGTTTGGCGTTAATGAGGCATTAACGCCAAAAGTAAGTTTATTTTAAAACTCCTAATTGGCACTCTGTCAAAGTTCTCTGCTTGAACCCCCCCCCCTACTCTGCAATAAAAATCTAGACAAAATGCAACAAGACTTGTTGATCTTGTTTTCTTAGATGAAAGAATCAAAGCATTCTTTTTTTTTATTTTGAATAAAACTTAATTTTTCTTTGCTGTATAAAAAGATTAAGAATTTATAAATGATTTATGTGTTGTATTATTATTTTTTTTAAAAAAAATATTTTGAGGATTTGATACAAATTTAAAGAACAAATGAATTATAAACAGAAATCAAAAAAGAATTTCAATTCTTCATCTATTAACAATGGAAATTAATTTGTAAAAATAAGAAAATATAAAAATTTTATTTCAGGACAAAGATTCCTTTTTTAAATTCTATTAATAAATTAATATATAGTTTCATATAGTAAAACAGCATTCTTCGTCCTGTGGAATAAAAAATAAAATGACATCGTTAGCTTTTGTTAATTTCAACAATGAAAGGAAAAGAAAAACTTTTGAAATCACATACGAGGGTAAATCAAAAAGTCTTTGCGACTATTTTTTATTCGCCAAAAGCAGGTATATACAGATATTTACAAATATGCTTAGTGTACTGTATACCTTACATTATTTCTCCATATATATTCACTACACCGGTTCAGACATTTGTCCCATCGCAGCACTAAATTAGAGATCCCTCTGTGGTAGAATTCTTCCGGCTGCCTGTGGAACCACCGTCGGACCGCGTTCTTGGCTTATTCGTCACATTTAATGTCTGCAAGAAACTTCTTCAGTGGGCTGAAAACGTGAAAATCACCAGGGGAAAGGCCTGAACTGTAAGGTGGGTGTTCCAGATTCTCCCAATGAACGCTCATTCTCATGCAAGTCTTCACGACCTTTTTGAAACTCACGACACCACCAGTGAACACTTCTCAAGGAGATAAACTTTTCCTCGTACGTTGGGTGCATTTCCCTGTGAATTGCCATGGACGTTTGTCCCTTGCTCCATAGAAAGCGAATAACACTTCGCTGCTCATAAACTCTGGATGTCTGAAGAACAACCTATATCTTAAAAGACTGTTAGCAGCGCCACTCATCGGAGCAAAAGGCAGATACGGCTGTTACGGTTTAAGGAACGTTCACTGCTTGGAATGTGTATGTTTACTTTGTATTCACCGCCGTATTTTGGCTAAAAAAAATAGGCGCAAAGACTTTTTGATTTGCCCTCGTACTTAAATATGAATATCGAATTTAAATCCTTAATTCCTCGATTTTATTAGAAATTCCATTTTAATTTAAATACCAAATCCTTAGCGGGATTTATATCAATCATGGGATCCTGTTGATTTTGTCTTTAGCTTCCTCCGGCTTTTACAAAGTTATTTGACTCCGCTAAATGCATTATTATGACGGAGATTTCAAGTTTTATTTATGCTAATGGAATAAGGATCAACGAAACCGAAGAATTAAAAAAAAAGCGAATTGTGTTTAGAAAGAGACAAAGTTAATAAGATTTAATTTAGAAGTTACATTAGTTCTTAAACTTTAATAAAATAGAACACTGAATAAATTTCGAACATTTTTGATGTACGTCAGTGTAGAGGAAGTTGCCGGAATTGCCTGTTTCTACATTAATGTGATTTATTTATTTACAGAAAATATAATATGAACATATATAAGAATAAATATTAATCATATGTATATATAGAATAATAGACATAATAATTTAATATAATAAAATTTTATTTCTTTGAATTATTCTAAAAGTTTAAATTAAAACGTGAGTGAATTTGTTAAAATTCTTTTCGATTTTATTTCCAATGCTCTTAAAGACTTTAGCAAGTTACTCTAAATTGATGTGTTTTTAAAATGATATTAATCTAATTGATATATTTTTAAACTGATGCAATCAGAATATAACAAATTGGCAATCTAATTTATGATATTCAGAAAAATCTGTGAAACAATTAAATAATGAAGTATGCGTGAATTATGACAAAATTTTATTTACACCTTATTCAGCGAAACGAACTGGGACTATCTGTTATTTTTTTAATTAAGCTATCTATTTGTTATTTTCAATACATTCTTCATAGTGGGTTTTATAAGTAAATTGATTGAGAATAACAGTTGAAAAATATCAAATAAATAAAGAATAATTTTTTAAAAATGATCTTTCATACTTGAACTAAACGCTAAAAAGATTTTTTTTATATGTGTGCCAAAACAAAAATACAAAATGTAGAGGAATAGTGAGAATCTTCTACATAGAATTTTAATTAGAATCATGTGATATATTTTATTAATTATTATTGCAACATATAATTAGAAGTCAGTTGCGACCTCTATTTTATTGTGATTGTGCTGCCACTTACAAATCAAAATTTCGATATACTATTACATTTAAAATGTACCCGGTGGCCACGTCTGTAAAAACTAAGATTAAATATGCAAAATATAAAATGATATTGATTTGTAAAAGGATTTAAGGTAATTTATTTATGAATATACGAAAATATTAAAATTATTCCTTTTGTAAACTGCTACAGGAATATACTTATGAGTATTTTTATGGCCATCTTTTCAAGTTCCATCTTTTAGATTTTATGATTTTGTTTCGATGGCAATATTTTCGATAAAAAACATATTTTTATATTTTGATACATTTTTCTATAGGCATTAAAAGATTTTGAGTGACTTTCTTTCTCCCTGTATGTTACAATTATTGAGTGTTACCTTATAAACACTATCATCAGAACAATTCAATTTCTTAAAATAAATATTCAGCATTCCTTTTTTTTTCTAATATTTTTTGATGTTATTTGAATGAAATTTTCTCTTCTAAAAATTATCGTTAAAATGTTCTAGATAAAAATTTTAGGTTTCAAAGAAATAAAAGAAGAAATGTTTCATTTTAATGACTGATTTTTTTTATTTTGGAATGTTTAAAAATACTTATAATATAAGAGTATTTACTTGATTGTTTCTATCAAGAAGCTTATAGTTAAATATTTATTTGCGCACTTTCGATTTAATTTTGTATTTCGAACTAAAAAGGAAGTTAAAATGCTGCCCAAATTTATTAATTTTGTTAAACCCACGAAATAAAAGTTTAAGGAACACACAATAATAATCTGGGGAATAGTATACATATATTTTTTGTCATAAATAAATTTAAACTAATTAAATACTTAAGCGGCCGATATCAAAACTAATAATATATGGAATACAAAATTCTTTTCAGAGTTTAAAATGTTCCAACTTCCAAAATTAATCAAATTACAATGTATTAAAAAACGTCTTAATACAATTAATAGTAATAATTTCTAAGAATGTGATTTTTTCAGGTCACAGATTACAAAAATATATAATTGAAATACATTGCTATTAGCAAAATATTATTTTAAAAGACATCAGATGAACAAATAAATAACATATCACCATTCAACCATATTATTGAAAGAAGTATATGGGTTGTTAGTTTAATAAATGAATTTCATTAAATAAATATACATTTTCGAGAAATTATGATTAAAAATAATAGAAATCACTTTTTTTAAATTGGGCGATTCTACTAATCATATCAAAACCCACAAGTTTCAATGAATTCAGCAGGAGCGAATAATAATTGGTTTTCAAATTACAAAATAATAATAATAATAATAATAATAATAAAGCATTTAAAAAAAAGATGTTTGAATTCAGCCATTATATTCATTAATTACAGAATGAAAACTTTAAAAAGCAAATATGGAACCCATTTTTGGTATTTATCAAAATGAATTACAAGTTCAAGTAAAATAAAAGCTCAAAATAGAGACAAAATATTTTTTATTTCTCTGGTTTTATCAGTAGTACCATGAATAGCAAAATTTTATGTGGGTGCTTATATATATATATATATATATATATATATATATATACACACTTTTAGATTTGCTATTTGTACTACAAATAAGAAGATATATCGTAGTTATTTTATTACGCATGTTGCATTTAATATGCAACATGCGTAATAAATTACATGTTTAATAAAATTACAAATTAAAATATTATGTAGTATAATTTTATGAGCAATCTCTTTAACAACTCTCTTAAGGACTGCTGAAATATTTACTATGTTGAATACAAATATTTTAAGCCATAATATGAAATTTCTATTATTATTTATCAATTAAATAAATAAATTTCCCACGGGTTTCAAAAGAAAAATCGTGCAAAATTGGCAAATAAATCATTATTATTGGTATAATGCATGGAATTACATAATTTCAAATTCATATTAAACTGCTTGAACTTCATTATCAAGGAAGCTGAATGTATTATCCAATTTAACTTAGAACTATCTTAATATTTATATTATGGATTATACTAGGCTATAAAGGCATATTTCTTTTATTTCTGAGTAAATAACATTTTACTATCTTCATTGATTTTCGAAGAACTGGTTTTAAAATTTCTCCGAATTTTAATCATCTGCATTCCACTTTCAAGCAGTCAACAAGAAATTTATTTTATTTTAGTTGAAAAAAATTTGTTTTCATACATACTTTCCTTCCAAGGACAGAGGAACATAAAATATTTTCGAATATTTTTTCTCGAAATATCAAAGAACCAAAAATTACTTTAGTCGAAAGAAGGGAAAAGATTAAAATATTGTTGACAAGGAAAAACGATAACATCTCCATTATACATCTGATTTCCTTCTGAATAACAGATAGTTCTGTTATGAGTACAAGGGAATAAAGAGATAGGGTGTTTCATTTTGTAAAATCTGAAAGAAAATAGGAACCGTAATTGGAAACTTAGTTTCCTCCGAAACTTTGTATCTATAAGAAGAATTGCACCATTGGATGGACTAAGATCTTCTAAAAGTGAGAGGAATAGGTTTGGATTTTCGGAAAGAAAATATTTAATTTTTAATTCACAGATTGCTATCCAAGCTGGATGCTTTTTCGCAAGTAAATAAACCCATGTTTATTCAAAAGCATTTACGAAAACAAATTTCAGGCTATTGGATTTTAATTCATTTATATGTCCTCGGCTGGAAAAATTTAATTCGCTATGTTTCATTTTTTGAAACAATAGGCATTTCTCTTTATAGTTGCCTTCCTCGGCTTTTTACTTTCTCATATACAAAATATAGAGGAGGTACAATAATTGTCAAAAACTTCAAACACGATTGACGACGTCCATGTTTAAAAACGTCTCTGAAAACAAAAAACAAATTTTTGGAAAATTTCTGTCTGTATCTGACAAGGATAGTTAAAAAAATGGAATATGATTTTAGTATACAATCTTCACACTAAATCTGTAAGTTTTCATAAAATTTTGAGAAAAATTCGTTCAGAGAGATTCTGCTTGTCTAGATATTAGAATACAATGTAACAGGTTAACAGTAAAACAAAAAAAAAACAGATGTAATAAATCCGGTACACAAAGTTAATATCTAATATATAAAATTCTCGTGTCACAGTTTTCGTTGCCATACTCCTCCGAAACGGCTTGACCGATTTTGATGAAATTTTTTGTGCTTATCCGGTATCTATGAGAATCGGCCAACATCTATTTTTCATCCCGAAATATCAATTAGTTCAGGAGAAATTAATTAAAACCCCTTAATTTCTGTGAAATTAAAACCTGTAAAGTTACTTTCCGAGTGAAACCCGACCTTCCGGAGAAGCGATCGCTCATGAGTACCTTTTCGTCCAGTAAAACCGCGTTTTTAAAATTGCCATCGTTACGCGTCCGTTCAACTTATACTCAATATCGCTGTGGAATCGGATGGACTTTTTATCGTAGACCACGGAGATATAATTTATTTTACGAAATGTCGACGCAAAAATTAAATATCGATTTTTTTAAAAAAGGCCCATTTTGGCGGGTCTATTTCTTGAACGGCCCTGTAAAATAGACGCTTAGCTGGAAAAATACAGAAAATATGTTTCCTGAAAGGCAATACGATATAGTATTCTGCAATATAATTTAAAAAATCGAATTTTTAAAACTGAATTTTTGACGAATTTTTTAACGAAGAGGCAAAATTTCGCTTTAATATTAAATTACGCCGAAACTTTTCAAGATAACTCAATCAAATTTTTTTTACGTAAAATTCGATAAATTTTTCAAAATCGTATGAAAGATTGAAAAAATCTGATAGAAAATTGCGCATTTAAAAATTATTTTGTCGTTTATTGGGTTTCCCTCTTCAACATTACAAATCTAATCCATTGATAAATAAAAATGAGACTAAATTTTTTTTGTATAATTTGGCATTGCTTTGGCACACCCTGATCAATTTTGAAAACAATCCTGCAAAAGTTACGCGTCTTATGAATTCATTCCAGTTTTTCCACCTCGCATACTTCACCTGAAAGTTGGGACACCAGTAATGCAACTACGAAACCTTCCTCCACCTAAATTATGCTATGACACTAGACTACGAATGACTAGACTTAATAAGTATGTAATCGAAGCTACGATTATTACTGGATGTGCTCGAGGAGTGTTGGTTTTAATACCCCGCAGTCCACTAATTCCGTCAGGGTATCCTTTTGAATTTAGAAGAGTGCAGTTTCCCGTAAAAGTTTGCTTTGCAATAACCGTTAATAAGTTACAAGGACAGAAATTAAAAGTAGCAGGGATCAATTTAAGAGGAGAATGTTTTTCAAACGGCCAATTTTATGTAGCTTTCTCCCCAGTCAGTTCATCTAGCAGCTTAATGAATTTATCAACAGAAAAAAAAACTCCAAAAAATGTTGTATACAAAGAAGTTCTTGCTTAAACACAGGTATAACAATAAAATGTAGATGGCCTGCGTTTGAAAAGAAAATAACTACTTTAAAAGCATCCTTAAGGATCGGTAAGGACAAGGGCATATATATAAGGAATCCAGGGGCGCCGGGACCCTCCCAAAATTAGGAAAAAATTATAGACAATAAGTAATTATTATAGAGGAATTTCGTAACTAAGTGCACGTAGCACTGTTATCCCCCACTAATTCCATTACCCGAGCAATGCCGGGTACGGGAATGCTAGGAAATTATTTATTACTAGGAAATTATTTATATGGCAAAACAACGTTTGCCGGGTCAGCTAGTTTATAATATAGATATTTACCAAAGCCAGAGTCAAATCCAACAAGAGTCTTATTGTCTAAAGAGTCATACTTTCAGAATCATGTAAAAACGATAACCGAAAAACGCAAACTCTTGCACATATTTATTTTATAAATAGAAGTTTGGTTTTGTGTCAAATTTTTGTTTGAATCGATTGAGAAAAACGCGTATAAAACACAAAATTTTCAGATATCATTAACTGAAATATAAGATTACCATGCCGCCAAATATCTCGCCAAAGATCACAGATAGATTCAATAAAAACACTAAATTCATGACAAAAGTTAGTATTTCGCAATTATGTTCTTCTTGTTACTTATGGCACTTGAAATGGACAAGCCACCTACTGATACAGCAGCAGATTTTAGACTAAAGGAGTGTTTCTTGTTTTGGAAGTAGCGCCAACTAAGGCCAAGAGTACGACTTAGCTACACACTCACCACGTTTACTTGCGCAGCTCCTTTTTACAGGGAGTCGCATTCACACATCTCAAAGATAGCACACAGATGAACAACTATGCCCGAACCGGGACTCCCAGAACACGAGGAAGACGAGCTACCTCTGTGCCAGAAAGCCGGCATTTCGCAATTATTGTATTCCAATCACTTGTAAGGCCTTGTCTGGGATAAAGTATTTTATTGGAGAGTATGCGAAAAAGTTTTTAGAAGACCATTAATTCTGATTGTAACCTTATTTTTTTAAAATCTTTTTTAATCGTACAGTTTTATGAATGATATGTGCAAAATGTAATAATCATGCACTTTTTAATTTTTAATTTCATCAAATAATTTCATGAATATAATTTAAAGCGGAATAGATGTATGAAATTATTTCAAAAGAATATTCAATTTAGTTTTTTTTGTTACAGTTTAACTCACATTTTTATTGATGCATTGAAAATTAAGGAAAAATCAAAATGAAAAATATTTTTCCTTGATTTCAGTTTTCTATAATAAAAATAATTTTCTTGATAAAGTTTTCTTTAATAAAAAAATTGCTTTAGAACATTAAATAAAATATGGAAAGAAGTTAGTTGAGTAAGCGAAAAGAAAATGAACTCAAACGATACTAGAAAAAAAGTTTGTGGACAAAATTAGTAAACATTTTGATAAACGAAACTGTTTTGATGCTAACACCATTTTGACTTCCAAAAGTAATTGCTTTATTTCTAAAATTAATCTCATTTTTTCCCAAATTATATGCAAAAGTATTATTTATAAAACAAATATTCAAAACTATGTTTTAACGATCTGCAAAGCACCAAGTTTATGATTTTTCGGAAATGACATTTTTCATTATTTTTCTGCAGAGATTTAAATATTGCAAAGAGAAAAAGTAAAAACGTAGCGAAATTCTCCATTAAATATATTAATTTTAAAAATTTATCTCTTCCTTAATATTGAGAGCTCACATTCTTATTCTCCAAGATTTCTTTAGGGTTTCAACAAAATGGCTTCATTAGTAATGTGCTTGAAAATAACTCATTCTCTGAAAATTCAAAGTCGAATGCAATAGGGCAATTTACTTAAGCGTTGATATGAGTAATATGCTAAAAGTGATTAATTTGCTTCGTTACTCTTTTGAAAATTTTGCCACCCTCACTATTTTGCTAATGAAATAAAAGAAGATATACGGAGTGAAATTTGTATAAAGTTTTAAATGTATAAAAGTAGAAGTTCTTTAGAGAATTAAGAAATACTGAAACAATTCTTAAGTTTTTATCCCGTTTCAAACTGTGAATCGGTGACATTTTATTTACCTTAACATACTTGATTTGAACTTCAAGAAATACAAGTAAAGCATACAAATAGGTGCATAAAATTTTTATTAATATTTCGTAAATATAATATTTTTAGGACTTTCTTCTTAAATATATACTAACAAGTTTTATACAAAAAAATATTACAAAATATTTTGGCAGCATAAAAGCCCATAAATACTGAACATCTAACAATCAAAGAACATTAATATATTTTAATAAAACAAACTAGTACCATATTTAAATCGATGTAAATTTAATTTTTAAAAAATTGATTTACTCAATAATATGGTTTAACAATGTTAATATTTCAAATAAAATTTTATAAAAAAATTATATTTAAAATTTTAAAAACAGCAATTATAGAGCACCTATTAACCAAGAAGTTAGCTCATACCAAACCTTTAAGCTCTAAACCAAACGGTATGCTTTGTAGATTTTTGAAGATTCTTTCTAGATTTTTTATTGGAAATGACGCTTTGCACATTCTGTAGACTGTATGTTCAGACTATAACCAATATAATGTTAAACGAAATTTATTATCTTTTTCTTCTGATCAGAATTGAAGGAATGACATTTGAATGGAAAAAAATAATTATAAGCATGCGAGGTGTTTGTTGGTTATTTTGAACTAAAAGAAACTTAGATATAAACTTTTTAATGCGACGCAAATAATATTGGAAATGATGGCATTTTTGAAATAAAGTCCAATGATTGATGATTAGTCTAATTAAAATACAAAACTGTGTGAAAGTGAAAGAATGAGTTGAACTAAAACTTAAATAAAAGGTTGACTTTAATTTAACGGACTTTTGCATTCACACTTCAAAATGCTAAATATCACAGGTATCTGTTCCCATATGTAAATCAAAATGACAATATTTTTTATTATCAAGATAATATGAATTTTTATTTAATTAAACTATTTTTCTTTCAAAAGATTGACTATAAAAATATGTTGCTGTTGTTACTTATTACACTTGCCATAGGCTGGCATACCCACTGATAGAGCAGCAGATTTAAGCCGAAAGGAGCGTCTCTTGTTTTTGAAGTAGCGCCAACTAGGGCCAAGAGTACGATTTTAGCTACACACTCACCCCATTTGCTTGCACAACCCCTTTTTACAGGGGGGCACATTCCCACACCTCACAGATAGCACACAGAAGAACAACCAGGCCCGAACACGGGACTTCCAAAATACAAGGAAGACGCACTACCTGTGTTCCAGAAACCGGTATATAAATGAATATACAATGTCGTATTAAATTTTCCAAACATGCAACTAATTAATTCATCACTAATTTTCCCCTCTTCTTGTTTCTTCCTTTTTTGTAACAGTAATCCTCTTTGTTCCTTATTTCTTATGCCAGCTATGACGGTGGAAGATGCAATTGGCTCCTTATTAGAAAGACCGAAGCGAATATTAATTTTTACATTTTCGATGAAATTTCAAATAAAATGGGTAAATCTGCCGTCAGAATTTCTCATTACAGATCAGTTTTAATTTTTTTAAATATATATTTAAATAATTCATTAAGATATTGATTACTACTCCCCCCTACCCTCGAACCATTTCCTTAGCTTGCAGTTGTTAAGATGGTAACAACTATTTGAATTTTTTCAATTGTTAATGAAATCAAAATATCATAACAGTCACTGGTTGTCATTGTTAGAAACAGTCTAAACTGTTTAGAAGCTTAACAAAGTTACGAATGGAAACAATCCAACCGAGCAAACAATGAAACCCTTCTCTGTTGCTTTCTGTTGAAATTCATTCTCTCTCTTGCAACCAAACGTTGTGTGTCTTTATTTTTTTGCTAAGTAACTATGCTTAGTGCGATTTTTACGAATTTCAATGAGGCTTCGGCCATCATTGTGTTCCTCGTCTTCGTGACGATCTGGGAAATACTAGAATATTTCCTCTACCCCGACGCACCACCTGTTGGGGATGTCGACGTGGATCTTGTTTCAGATCCTAATACGGATATACCAAATCCGTCTGTTCAACGAGTCGCTATTGTGAGCTCGTATACAGTGTTTAAGATCTGCCAGGCCCTGGAGCTGCCCGCTGAACTGGCACCCATCCCTGTTCAGAAGTTTCAGGCTCCACTTGTACAATCACTTGTGGTTTACAAGATGTGCTGTGCGCTGGATTTGCCCGCACGCCTGGCCCCGATATCAACCCCAGTCGTGGAGTCCTTCGCAGTTTACCAACTCTGCGTGGCCCTCGACCTGCCGGCTGAGTTTCGCCAACGGCAGACTGCGGTTTAACAACGTAACTGTCTTCAGCTGCCTAAAAATGTTGAAAACTGTCTTCTTCGGTTGCAAGATGCTGCATTAAGAACTGGCATCGGCGTCCAGATGCGGTTTCAAAGACTGCCATCGACTGCAAAATGCTTTTTCACAGACTGTCGCCAGTTAATGGATGCTGTTTTGGAATAAATGCAGCGTTGGAGGGAGGGTTGGTGGGCGGGGAACGAGAGTAGCCCACCTCCACGTGGTGTTCCCTGGGCAACGGTGCAGTTCCCTGGAACTGCAACGGCTAAGAGGCTACTCAAAAATAAATTTAAATAAAGAATGTTTGTTTAATCTAGCAAAAAATGTGCCTTCTTATTTTTTGTGCCTTGAAGATATACATCTACATTTCCGTGTTATAAAAATTCACACCCTTCATTGAATATTTCAGCACAAATTTTATTGATTTACGATGCAGTATCTGTTGAATTTTAAAATACATGTCATTTACAAATTTCTTACATCGTATTTGCTTTGAATAAAGACGAATTATCTGAGTAGAAAGGATGTGTAATTTAATGGATTTCAAGCCTGAATATTTAAAATTCAAACTCCACGTTTTGTCTAGCATCAATAAATAATTTCTTTGTAATATTATACACTTCCCAGATAGAGTGTTTCTTTATTAATAAAGAGCCGCCTTTGATTCGCCAATCTTAGTTCTCGTTAAAGTGTCCAATTCAACATATATACACCTTAATATCTTACTAGTTTTTATATTTGTATAGACAGATAACTCATATTATATTAAAAACCTCACTATATATTTTATAATTTGCTATCTGCCACCTAGGAAATAAATTTGAATTTGTAAGGGAAGAGATAAAGCTTCAATAAACAAGAAAATATTTTATAAAACCAAATACATTGTGTGTGTGTGTGTGTATGCGGAAAATCGAAACGAATGTCCACATTTCGTATCTTAAAATTACAGATAAAACAATTTCAGACCGATTTAAATTTGCTTTTATATATACGGAGAAAACTACCTGGCATAGGGGTACCGCGTCTTCCCCGAGAGCTGGGTGTCCCTGTTTCGAGTTTCGGTTCAAGCATGGCTGCTTTTCTGTCTTTTTGTTGTTGTTACTTATGGCACTCGCCAATGGACAGGCCCCAGCAGATACAGCAGCAGATTTAAGCCGAAGATATGCGTCTATTGTTTCAAGTAGCGCCAACTAGGGCCAAGAGTACGATTTCAACTACACATTATCACAGTCGCTTGCATAGTCCATTTTTACAGAGGGACACAGTCACACATCCCATAGATAGAACATAGAAGAACAACCATGCCTTTACCGGGATTCTCAGACCACGAAGAAGACGCGCTATCTCTGTCCCAGAAAGTCGGCCTTTCCTGTGTTCTAACTGTTAAGTGCATGAATGTGCACCACTCAAAAAACGGGGCTGTGAAAGTGACTGTGATGAGTGTGTAGCTAAGTTGTACTATTGGCCCCAGTGGGCGTTATTTCAAAACAAGAGACGATCCTCTCGGCTTAAAACTAACTGATGCCATTGCGAAGTTTGCCCATGGGAAGTGCCATTAATAACAACAACAATTATCGGAATTATAAGCTGATATAGAATTTTAATTTATTTTTAATGAGGTTATTATTTGTATATCTGAATAACTATAGCTTGGTAATGAAGGCACTGATATAGAGATCTTGATGTATTTTAACGTTTAATATTTCCCGTTACGTGAATTACTTTTTGAATTATATCGGCTTTCACGTAACTTTCGTTAAATTCCCCAAAATGTTTATAATAGAATTTTCAATAAACAATCTAAAATAGAGCATAGGGATTAATATTTCTTAAGGTCAGTAAATTCCAAAAAATCAATTCTTAAGTTATTCATGCAAATTGTTTTAAAAAGAGGGATAAAAAATTATATTTAAAGTTTAGAATTTTAGAACTTCTAACATTTATTAAAATAAACTCCAGTATGTTAAAAAAATTACCTTTTAAAAGCAAAACTACTTTTGAAATTTAACAAAAGCGCCTTGGGTTACCAAGTTCAGATATTTAAAAAAATTAGAATCTTCTTTCTCAGACAAAGATTCAACAAAGGGGAAAAATTAGAATTTCGTCTATAGCATAGAATTAGGTAGATGTCATATTTATATAAATTAATTTAATTAAAAAAAACATGCATTTTTGAAAAATGGTATCTTAATAGAATAAAATAATTTTAAATTTAGGTTTCAACAAATAACTTAAAAAATCTCATTCGTTGCAAACTAATCTTAAGAATACATTCACAAGTTCTGAAATGAAGAATTACAAAAAAGGAAACACTCATTTTATAAAAGAAGTTCATGAATTGCAGATGGTATTTACTTCAATCTTAAAGTTAAGAATACTTTCAAAAATAAACGTAAATGTGGGGATGCCATTCACAGAGCTTACTGAAGTAAAATTTCAAGACTACTTCTATAGACGAAAGAAAAGAAACCTACAAAGTTAATTTCTTTATTTCCTAGATTTAATTAGAAGCGTATCATATGGTAAAAAGTTTTACGTGGACGACGGAAAAAGAGTCTATGCATTTTCTTCTTCTAGATGTTAATTAACTTTATTCTTGCTTTTATTCTATGAATAAAATGAGAAATGGTATCTATCTTAATCCTACGATGTCACAGTATTTTTAAAGATTTCTCAAGTAAAAAAAATAACTATTCTTAAATATCTTATCTTCATTTTTAATAATCTGAAATTAAAGCTTCTTCAAGTGAGATCTTATCAAGTTAGTTATTTCTTTTACATTTAATTTTAAAAATACTTTGATTTATATTTTTTTGGCTATCTGTCATTGTTTGTAACGGCATAAATAACATTCAAAAAGATTTCACGCAAGAAATCTTTCAAAATTTATAAAATAAATGCTTGCAATTTTCTTGATTAACTTTAATATTTTAGTAAATTTAATTTTGATTCAAATGTTTAGAATAACTTAAAAAATTATTAGTTTGAACAGAAAGAACAGATAGGAAAATTCCATTTACACGTAATAAAAGCGGGACTTTTTGTTTTGAAAATAACCTTTTATTGGAGCCTCTTATTTTGAATATTGCACCTTATAGTTTAGAATTTATACCTCCATTAATTTTCTAGATATAGATAAAGAGCTATAGAATATGGTAGTAATTACCGTACTACCTTCAAGACCTTCAGATATTTAGTGCGCCATTCTCCAACCAGGAATATAATTATCAGATGAGAAAACGTACCTTTTTTGCACTAAGCAACATTTCTGCGATATTTTTAAATCATACCATCCTGAATGTTATTTAACGCTCCATATTTTATGGTATGAGACATTGTTGTTAATATGTAAAAAAGAACAACTTAAATGGAGTCTTTTCATTAATACAGTATTATTAATTGAAATTAAACAAGTTTATTAAACTAAAGAAAATAAAAGATTTTACAAGCTTTTATTCATCATGTCTGTTTAGTAAAATAAATACTTTTATTGATAATAGAAAACATTATAAAAATAACAAATTCAAATTTTTTTTAAATGCGAATTTTTGAATACTTTCTCCTTTAAAAGTTGGAAAAGAAGTTATTCAATTAAAATAATATGGTAATAGCTGTATAGAATATGAATTAAAAAATGAAAGGTGACGGCATTTAAAGCGAAAATTCTAAGGAGACAGAAATTATCTTTGTGAACTAAATTGTTAACATCTTTATTAGATTAATTGTTTTAATTCAAATATGTGATTTACTCTGATAATAGCCTTATTTCAAAGATTAAACTACTTTTTGTTTAAAACTTTATATATCAGCATTAATTTAGAAAAAAAAAATTTAAAAATACTTTCTTCGGATTTCCATGCGATGCATTTCTAATTTTTCAGAAATTGCAATTTACTTTACAAAAAAAATCATTTTGGAAATGTTGAATAATCTTAATTAGTTGAAATATTTACATTTTAAAAAAGTAGCTGCCAAATTCGAATTCTTTAGAAGGGTTAGAAATGACAGAAATAACCTATTAAGCAGTTTAACTTGACAAGTTTATATTTTTATTAATGTTGAAATTGAACATTCCTTCAAATTCAACTTTTCAGATTTCAGTTAATTACTGCCGTTAATAATGCACCAGAAAAAAGCATATTGTTACGAATTTAAAAGCTGAAAGTAATTCCAGCATTTAAACTTATAATTTGTTAAAAGTGACAAATATTCGCAATTTTTCGTTAGAAATTTTATCCCTTTAATTACTTCGGCTTGTAAGTCAAAAGAAAATCTGTGAAATGCATTTGTGCAAATTTATAGTCAAAAATAAAGAGTTTTGAATATTATTTATAAATAATAGGATGATGATTTTTAAGTTTTTCATAGGTCCAAATTTTAACTCAGTGTAATTTTCGCAACTTGAGAATATATGGATTTGAAAAGAAAAAAACTAAAGAAAAGGAAGAAAATTCTAATTCTGTAATCCGAACCATCGCAACATAAAACTTGTATTAATTTTAAAATTCTCATTTTACTACAGAACGATAAAGTTTACACTGAAAGTTAGATAAATGTTCTAAAAGTTGTCAATTGATTAAATACAGTAACTATAACATTAAAAACTATGATTTTAAAAAACAATTACAAAAGTCATTGAAATTAGAGAAAAATTAAAAGGAAGAAAAATGAAAATAATTGAAAACTTAATGTAATAACTCTGTAGTAACAAGAAAATAGATCTTTTTGAATAAATTTGAATAATAACGCTAATACTTAAATAAAATTTTTACTAATATTCTACTTTAAAGCTTGTAAATTAGGTTTTAAGAGGACACCGACTACCCAAGAAGCAAATACGTATAACAATTTTTAGCTGTAATTCAGAAGGTATATTTTTAGAATTTTTTTAATAACTTCTTTTTTTATCATGAATGATGCATTGCACATGTACAATCTGCAGAGATAAGATCAGGTTATCATCACAATAACGTTGACTCTCTAACTGCGTTATTTTAATAAATCGCTATTTAGATGCATTTCTTTCTAATAAGCTCAAATATTTTTCAAACAAAGCAAATTGATTCACAATGATATACAGTATATATCTTAATTTAATTTCAATAATATATATCTTAAAAAACACACTAAACTATGAAAAACGTGGAAGGCAATAGAAAATGGACAGACTGCATACCCGTGGAAATTGAGCGAACGGCAGGGTTAAGTGAAATTTTTTTTCTGTTGTATTTTTAATAAGAACTACGTGAATGAATAGAGATGAATAATTATAAACATGAATGGTTTTATTAGTTATTTCATACAAAAGGAAATAGTGTCATCAACTGTTTAATATGATATAAATTTTACTACAAATAACGTAATTTCGGCGATAAATTTAAAATCATAGGTGATGGTTAATCTCATATAATAATAGAAATTGATAAAAATGAAACAATCATTCATCTTCATGATGAAACTATTCTTATGTTCAAAGAATAGAATGAGACTAAAAAGGCCACCATTTTTGAATCCAAAGAGAAAATAATGATTATAAATTAACTGACAACATGTATTATAAAATATACAAAATTAGATTTTAGTTCATGAAAACGCTTTTAATTTTTATATCACTAATCATAAATTGACTACTCTAATTCACGCTAAGGTACATTGATGAATCTGAATGACCAAACCACCAAAACAGCAACACAAGTAGAAATTATGGTTAAGTCCTAAGGAATAAGGAATAAAACCTTACTGAAGCCGAAAGGATGAACCACAAGTTTTGAACTTTTTTCAATTTTTAGTTATAACTTTAGTTATAAATTTTGAACCACTGAAATAAAAATAGTATCTTTTCAAGAAGGAAATAGTACAGAAGCAAAAAGTGAATGCAAAAAGCATGATAATTATTCTTTCTGGTGGTAAAATTGAATATAATAAAGAAGAGACATTGCATTCAAGCTTCAAAAGACGAAAAATCCCTCAGAGATCATCTATTTGTCTGAGATTCTTTACTACCAAAATCTTATAAGCAATTTTCGGCTGTAGTCGAGACATTCAGATTTTACATTCAATGCCACATGTGAAGTATAAATAATTTGCGGATGTAATCACAGATGGATAGAAATCTCTGATTCGGAGATTGCTTCCTGTTCTGAATCCAAGAGCAATTCGCATGGTTTCAAAAGATACTTGCCAAAACAAAGACAAGATGGTTAAGCATTTTACTGAGATAGAGTTTTTTAAGAAGCTCCTTGGAAATGAGATTTTTTTATATTTTTCTTTCGCTATAGTTTTTTTTTTGTCATTCGGAAACAAATAAACTGTATTCCACTTGAATTGTAACAGCTAGACATACAGAGTTCTTCTAAGAAAATTGTTCAAATATGGAAACATATAAATTAAATCCTTATACCAAATTTTATCTGTTTGGATCAAATGTTTTTTGAACTATCTTGCTTACAGACAGACTGACTGAAAAGAGTTGTGTTTTCACACTCAGGAAGGTATGAAATTATGAATATGTGTATGAGGAAATATAATACGAATTGTTTTCTCCATTATACTCCTTAAACAAGAAAGTAAAAGGATAAAATGCCACACGAAAGCTTCGACATAATACGCCACAAGAATTTTCATCAAACGGGCATCATTTCTTAGTAAATCGAAAATGATGCATTTTTCGTTAAGATAATAATGATACGAAAAATAATATATTTTTCGTCCTTACTGATAATGAAAGAAAATAAGGAATATTAGTGAGGTTGGACAGCAAATTCTAAATTTTGTTTTTAAATACATAAATGATGTCTTTACATTTTTATTTACTTTTGAAAGTGTACAATGATTTCCATCGGTATCCTAATTAGAGATCAACAGCGATTTTTCGTAAATAAAGTGTTTTTCATAGCTTCTTTAAAACAATTATGTTTCTTTCACTAAAATGAATTTACACTTTAAAATCGATTATTATTTATTTTTATTAGTTAATAATATTTATATAGAGAGGAATTTTCAGAGAAATAATGAACCTTCATTTTAATTCAGATGAAGTCTAGTTTAATTATATTGACGTGCCGTTGTAAAGTAACACAAAGACTATTTTGGAACTTTGTAATTTTAATTCGTGGTCAAATGACGAGGATGACATCTGAGCTGGCACTCCCTCTCCACAGCACACCACATTAAAAGGATAATTTATGATGGAATTTCTGAAATCATTTCTCCATTTGTTTTATGTATTTTAATTAATTTCTTTCCTGTGAATTAATTTTACTTCTTATCTTAATTTTTTAATTGGCTGGGACAGTCTTTAATTTGTTTTCAATCACGGAAGAGAGAGTTGAATAAATATTGATGGCTTTCTGTCTAGTGTTGTTAAATAAGACACGATTAAATAACAAAACAAAGCCACAAACTAAAAAAAATTATAACTCCCCAAAGAAATTATTTCTTGGTGGAACAAAGTAAAAGAATGAGAAAAGGGAAAATAATTCAGTCCCTCTGTTAAAAATTGTCGGAAAATCCTTCAGCGGAAATTTATTTGTATTAGATTCCGCTGATTTGTGTTAAATTCTGCTTAAATTCTCGACAACAAATCTTGTAAATAAACAGGAGCTTGAACCGAGGATGGACAGCAATTTCTGAATTGAAATGTGATTGCTTTCTTTTCGACAATCGAACTTCTTTTCGTATCGAGCTGAGAAGGCAGAAATACAAGCTATAGAAAATCTTAAGCATCAGATTACGAATTTGTTCTGTGAATTTTCGGAAAATGACAATTGTTTTCTTTGGCTTTCCCTCGATAAAATGTTTTTTAAGTTCTATTAAAACGTTTTAGAAGATGAATAAAATGTTCAAATACTTAAAATTTATTTATAATCAGGAAGGAAATTCTAATCTTCAAAACTCTTTTATAATGAAAGAGCTGTGAGTTTGCTATCTATAAACTGATAGTCTATTTTGACATGCGAGATAAAATAGCCGTTTTGAGTGGAATTACTGATTTTCTTTCTCAGTAACTGAAGGTATAATAGGTTTTGGAGTTGCTATGAAATAAACGTTATTAATTTTAATACTTGAGAATAATTTAAAATATTATTTCGGAGGTTCCAAATACTAAACGAAATATTCACTCCAACTGACTAAATAAAGCTATTAACAGCTACAAATTTTATTTGTTTAAATATGCAACAAAATGACAGAAAGTAATGTTCAACTCTGCACATTTATAACTTCTATTCTTTGGGCTATTATGAGCCATTAAACAATAAATAAATAATTTTCAAGGGCAAATAAATATAAGATCTTTAACCTATTTCATTTATAATACAAAAAATGACTTAATTAAGCTTTTTTACTGGGAAATCTAATACCTCAATTCATTAGTAAACTTGGTGTCTGTCTTCTGTGATCGGAAGAAAATGTAAGAATATGGTAGTTAAAATTTGTAAACAATACTTAAAAAAAATAGAAATATGATTTTCCATATTCAACATACGATTGTTTCGGGTTGACTTTGAGTTAGCGGATTTGTGTTAGAGGTTTCAAATTTGATGCGAATCTTTGTTTTCAATATTAAAATTGCACGCAATTTTTTTAACCAATATTTTAATTTTGTCCACTTTCACTCAAGAAGACAATCATTCTTTGAACAGATTTGAACGTCTTTTGTTCTATATTTTCAGGAACAGGACAACGTGATAACTAAAGAACGCAAACTCTTAAATATAAAAAAAAATTTGTGGTATTTTTTGAATAGAAGTGTTGTTTTTTTGTCATATTTTTGTTTGAATCGATGTTAAAAATCGCGAGTAAAACAAAAAATTTCCGGTACATTTAACTGACCGCCGAAATTACCATGTTGCCAAATATCTCACCAAGTTTCAGAGATTGATTCAATAACAATACTAAATTAAGGGCGAAAGTTAGTATATCGCATTTATTGTACTCCAATGCCAAGAAAAGCCTTGTTTGAAATAATATATTTTATTATAGAGTATGCGAGAAAGTTTTTAGGACACTAATCATGCTGGTTGTATTCTTATTTTTTTTATCTTCTTTAATATTACAGTTTTAAGACTCATATGTGCAAAATGTAATAATCATGCACTTTTTCATTTTTCATTTCATAAAATAATTTCATAAGTATAATTTAAAGCGAAATAGATGCATTCAATTACTCCAAAACAATGATTAATTAAACTTCTTTGTTACAGTTTAAAGCCCATTTTCATAGATGCATTGAAAATAAAGGAAAAATCAAAATGGAAAACATATAATTCAAATTCGAGTTTTCTAAACTAATTTAACAAAATTAATTTTAAAAAGTTTTGAAAGGAATTGTTATTCGAAATAATTGCTTTAGAACATGAAATAAAATGAAGCAAGAAGTGAGTTGGGTAAGTGAAAAGAAAACGAACTCAAAATGATATTAGAAATTCGTTTGTGAATAAAATTGGTAAACATTTTGATAAACAAAACTGTTTTTATTCTATCACCAGTTTGACTTCCAACAGTAACGGCTTTATTAATAAAATTAATCTAATTTTTTTCCTAAATCATATGTAACAGTATTAATGATATAAAAAATATTCAACACTATGTTTCCAGAATCTGCAAAGGGACAAGTCCATGATTTTTCGGAAATGATATTTTTCATGATTCTTCAATAGACATTTAAATTTTGCAAAGAGAAAAAGTAAAAACTTAGCGAAGTTCTCTATTAAGTATATTCATTTTAAAAATTTATCTTTTCCTTAATATTGAGAACTCACATTTTTATTCTCCAAGATTTTTCTAGGGCTTCAACAAAGCTTCATTAGTAATGTGCTTGAAAATAACTCATTATCCCAAAATTCAAAGTCGAATGCAATAGGGCAATTCACTTTAGTGTTAATGTGAGTAATATACTAAAAAGGATTAATTTGCGTCATTTCACTTTTTAAAATTTTGCCACCCTCACTATTTTGCTAATGAAATAAAAGAAGATATCCGGAGTGAAATGTATATAAATTTTAAATGTATAAAAGTAGGAGTTCTTTTGAAAATTAAGAAATAGTGAAGCAATTTTTATGATTTTATCTCTCTTCAAACTGTGACTCGATGGTATTTTATGTACCGTAACATACATGATTCGAACTTAAGGAAATACATACAAAACATCGGTGCATTAAAATATTATTAATTTTTCGTATATATAATATTTTTATGATTTTCTTTTTAACTATAGAATAACAAATTTTATACAAAAAATTTGCAAAATATTTTGGAAGCATAAAAGCTTATAAATACTGAAAATCTAACAATGAAAGAAATGTTTTAATTTATTTTAACTAAACAAATTAGAGCAATGTTTAAATCAGTGTAAACTTAATTTTTAAAGGTTTAAAATGATGTGGAAAATACTCAATAATATGGTTTAACAATGTTGATATTTCAAATAAATTCTTTTTAATAATATTCTGTTTAAAATTTTAAAAACAGCAATTTTAGAGCACCTATTATCCTAGAAATTAACTCATACCCAACCTTTAAGCTCTAAATCAAACGGTATGTTTTATAGATTTTTGAAAAAATTTTGTAGATTCTTTCCAGATTTTTTATCGCGAATGACGCTTTGCACGATCTGTAGACTTTATGTTCAGTCTATGTTGTAGTTGTTGTTGTTACTTATGGCACTTGCCAATAGGCAAGCCTCTCGCAAATACAGCAGAAGATTTAAACCGAAAGGAGCGTCTCTTGTTTTTGAAGTGGCACCAACTAGGGCCAAGAGTATGACTTAACTACACACTTACCCCAATTGCTTGCACAGCCCCTTTTTACAGGGGGGCACTGTCCCACATCTCACAGATAGAACAACCATGACCGAACCGGGAATCCCAGAACACGAATAAGACGCGCTACCTCTGTGCCAGAAAGCCGGCATGTTCAAGCTACAATTATAATAATGTTAAACGAAATTTATTCTCTTTTTGTTCTAATCAGAATTGCAGGAATGACATTTGATTGAAAAAAAATGGTTATAAGCATGAGAGGTCTTTGTTGGTTATTTTGAACAAAAAGAAATTTTGATAAACACTGTTTAATGCGATGAAAATAATGTTGGAATTCTGATATTTTTGTAATAAAGTCTAATGAATGATGGTAAGTCTAATGACAATACAAAGTAAAAGTTAAAGAATGGATTGAAGTAAAACTTGAATATTAGTTGAAAAAATTAATTCATCACTAATTTCCCCATCTTTTTGTTTTTTACTTTTTTGTAACCGTAATCCTCTTTGTTCCCTATTTCTTATGCCAGATATGACGTAAGAAGGTGCACCTAGTACCCTATTAGAAAGACAGAAGCGAATGTTACTTTTTACATTTTCGATGCAATTTCAAATAAAATGTTTAAATCTGCCGTCAGAATTTATTATTATCGATCAGTTTAATTTTTTTTTATTTATATTTGAATAATCAATTAAGATAATGAATCCTGCTCCCCTTCCCTCCATTATTCTTAGTTTTCAGTTGCTAAGATGATAACAACTATTTACATCATTTCAATTGTTAAAGAAATCAAAATATCTTAATAGTCACCGGCTGTCATTGTTATAAACAGTCTAAACTGTTTAGATTCTCAACAAAGTTACGGATGAAACAATCCAACATCACAAACAATGAATCCCTTCTCTGTTGGTTTCGGCTGAAATTCATTCTCTCTCTTGCAACCAAACGTTGTGCGGCTTTATTTTTTTGCTAAGTAACTATGCTTAGTGCGATTTTTGCGAATTTCAATGAGGCTTCGGCCATCATTGTGTTCCTCGTCTTCGTGACGATCTGGGAAATACTAGAATATTTCCTCTACCCCGACGCACCACCTGTTGGGGATGTCGACGTGGATCTTGTTTCAGATCCTAATACGGATATACCAAATCCGTCTGTTCAACGAGTCGCTATTGTGAGCTCGTATACAGTGTTTAAGATCTGCCAGGCCCTGGAGCTGCCCGCTGAACTGGCACCCATCCCTGTTCAGAAGTTTCAGGCTCCACTTGTACAATCACTTGTGGTTTACAAGATGTGCTGTGCGCTGGATTTGCCCGCACGCCTGGCCCCGATATCAACCCCAGTCGTGGAGTCCTTCGCAGTTTACCAACTCTGCGTGGCCCTCGACCTGCCGGCTGAGTTTCGCCAACGGCAGACTGCGGTTTAACAACGTAACTGTCTTCAGCTGCCTAAAAATGTTGAAAACTGTCTTCTTCGGTTGCAAGATGCTGCATTAAGAACTGGCATCGGCGTCCAGATGCGGTTTCAAAGACTGCCATCGACTGCAAAATGCTTTTTCACAGACTGTCGCCAGTTAATGGATGCTGTTTTGGAATAAATGCAGCGATGGAGGGAGGGTTGGCGGGCGGGGAACGAGAGTAGCCCACCTCCACGTGGTGTTCCCTGGGCAACGGTGCAGTTCCCTGGAACTGCAACGGCTAAGAGGCTACTCAAAAATAAATTTAAATAAAGAATGTCTGTTTAATCTAGCAAAAAATGTGCCTTCTTATTTTTTGTGCCTTGAAGATATACATCTACATTTCCGTGTTATAAAAATTCACACCCTTCATTGAATATTTCAGCACAAATTTTATTCATTTACGATGCAGTATCTGTTGAATTTTAAAATACATTTAATTTACAAATTTCTTACATCGAATTTGCTTTGAGAAAGGCGATTTGTCTGAGTAGAAATAATGTGCAATTGAATGGATATAATTCCTAAATATATAAAACTCAGACTTAATATTCAGTCTAGCATCAATAAATAATATCTTTGTAATATTATACACTTCCCAGATGGAGTATATAATTATTTTTTATTGGTAACCAGGCACCTTTGAATCGCCAATCTTAATCTTCGTTAAAGTTTCCAATTCAACATATATACACCTTGATATCTTACTAGATTTAAGCTTCAGTTTTCTATAGACAGACAACTCATAATACAATAAAAGCCTCACAACATATTTTATAATTTGCTATCGACACACCTAGGAAATAAATTTGAATTTGTAAGGGAAGAGATAAAGATTCCATAAATAAGAAAATATTTTCTAAAACCAAACACATTGTGTGTGTGTAAAATTTACTAAATATTTCCAAGAATTAATCCTAAAAAATTTCTTAAAAATTCCTAGTAGGAAGTGAATGCAGGCCAATCAACAAGTGTCCGTGCACGTACTATGCAACGTAATCTAATTGATATGGGCTTTCGCAAGCCGCAAACCATCTCGTGCACCAATGGTGATTCAGCGGCACAAAGCTCTGCACCTTACCTGGGCTTATCCTCTCCACCATTGGACTTTTGATGATTCGGAAAACGTTGTCTTGTCTAGGGAGTCACGTTTCCAATTGTATCGGGTGGGTGGATGTGTACGGATGTGGAGAAAAGTGTATTTATGTATGGATTTCTCATTCTTACAAGGAACTATTCAAGTTGGTATAGGCTCTGTGAGGGTAAGTCCAAGTTTCCTTGCAGGGCCACGCAGGCGGAAATGACCAAGTTCGATTGGGAAAAGCTCGACCATCCACCCTATAGCCTGGTTATGTCGCCCTGTGATTATCATTTGTTTGGTTTCGGACATATCGATCTCCCATTTTCATGTGTACTAATTACTTCATGCCCAGAGGGTAATATTTATAATTATGTCAAAAAGTATAAATGGAGATTGCCTATTTATGTATGCGTAAATTTTATTAAAATAAACAATTTGTTTTATTATTTTAAGGTAGAATTGGCTGAATAATTTTTGTACTTGCTCTGCTCTAAAAACTTGATAGTAATACTTTAGTCCTTTTCCCCCTTTTTAATAATGTAAAGCTTAAATTTAATATCAAAATCAATTTTTTATCATACAATTTTATTAATTTCATTCTCCGTAAAAGAACCCAGTTGATTAATCTCTTTTGCAAATATTATAAAGATTTTAAGGTGAGAAACCAATGAATACTGTGATTACATAGTGTGCATTCATATGCATAGTATATAAATATAGTGCGTTTTAAAATGAATGCATGATTAAAAATTAAGGCAGAAATATTAATCAAAAAGCAATAGAACTTATTAGAGGAATTATATCTTACTACAAGAGAATGAATGAGTGATGCGGGAAAAATATTTCATCCTATTTTCTTAAAAATTGTCAGAAAATCCATCAGTGGAAGTTTATTTGTTTTAGATTCCCGACAACAGATCGTATAAATAAACAGCAGCTTGTACCAAGATTGGGAAAATTTAAAAGTGATTTTTTTTTCATTGCGACAATCGAACTTCTTTTCACGCTGAATTCAGAAGCTGCTCACTGGCACAAAGAGATGTTTTAGAGAATACGTAGGTGTTTTAGTACAACCTTGTTTTTCTCTAAATTTCTAGAAAATGTAGAATTTGTGTTCTTTTAAATCTTATTTTACAGTGAAATAGCAGAAAAAATAAAAAAAGTCCCTTGTATAAAGGAGGCAGCGGAGCCTAAACTGTTTTTGTCCCTTTTTAATAGAATGATTGCTCTTTTAAAAATTTGTAGAATATTCTTAAATTTATTTCAATCCTCTTACAGCCCCCGAAAGATGTTCTAATTTTCAAAAAGCGATTTCGATGAAGGGGTTGTGATGTCTATTGATAAACCGATAATCTACATCAGATGTGTAAAAGAAAATAGTACTTTTCATTGGAAATAGAGATTTATTTTTCAACATCAGAAGCTGCAGCAAACCTTGAAGAGACGTTATGAAATAAATAGATTTAAACATGAGATGAATTAAATTCAGATGAATTTCTAGGAAGCTAAAGTGATTTATCTATGAAATCGTTTCACATCAAAGCAGCGAATGTTGTGTAGCATTGTAAATGGCGAAATAAAAGTTAATGCATATATTAATTAGGTATTTATTTTTAAAGATCTATTATGAAGATTCATTATCAAGATTACTCAAAGATTTATTATATGAATAATGAAAAATTAACTACAATTAAATTGTACGTGCTGTGTCAATTTATCAAACTTAAAGTAACAGTAAAAGGTAAAGTCAAAATACAATATAATTCTTCGCTACCGATATATGTGGATATTTTTATTAAATATGATTTAATGATTTAATTTATGGTTTGATTATTGGAATATAACGAATCTATATTCCTGTCACTTTTTGACTAAGCATATTAAAATGTAAGAATATTATATATGGTAATTTTTTTCTACTTTTTTAAAACGTTTTATTAACTTTGTTTATAAGGAGAAAAATTGCAAAAATAAAAACAAAACAAAACAAGAACCACACTTTCTCTCCCCCAATGATAATAAGAATGTGAAGAATATTAACTTTTAAGGTCTTTCAGTATCTTAAAAAAGTATTTTTTGAATTGTATCCTTTTGTATAAGAATACAACATCAAAGGGCCACGGAAAACTAAGTGGATTAAACTAGATATGTTTTTTGTTATTACATCAATATAATTGCATTCATTAGCTGAAATTATATATGTTCTTTCCTTTTTTTGTACATATAAGTACATAATAAGCATCAAGATGTTATATGACAGATATTACTGAATGTTTTCTTACTGGAATTATACCGGCGTCTTGGCATAAGGGTAGCGCGTCTTCCCCGAGAGGGGTTTGCATCCCGGTTCGAGCTTGGTTGCTTTTCTGTGTTCTATCTATAAAGTATATGAATGTACCCCACTGTAAAAAGGGTCTGTGAAAGCGACAGTGATAAGTGTGTAGCTAAGTAGTACTTTGGCTCCATTAGGCGCTATTTCAAAAAAAAAAAAAAAAAAAAGAAAAGAAAGAAAGAAAGAAAGAAAAAAAGACGCTCCTTTCGGCTTACAACTCGCTGTTGCCTCAGCGAAGCTTGTTCATGGCCAGTGCCACTAACAACAACAATTATTAGAATTATAAATTGATTTACAATTTCGTATCAAATCTTTACAATGGTTATAATTTGTATATCTTGATAACGATAGCTTGTAAAGGAAGGCATTGATATAGAGAGATATTGACGTATTTTAAGGTTTAATATTTCCCAGTACGTGAATTATAATTTGAATTATACCAGCATTCGCTTGATTTTCGTTATATTCCCAAAATGTTTATAAAAGAATTATCAATGAATAATCTAAAATATATCATGGGGATTAATATTTTTTAAGATCAGTAAATTCCAGAAATGAATTCTTAAACTATCCATGTCCAAATTTTTAAAATGAGAGACAATAAATAATAATCAAAGTTTAGAATTTTAGAACTTTTAAAATTTATTAAAATAAACTTCAGGTTGTTAAAAATTGTCTTTTAAAAGCAAGACTACTTTGGAAATATAGCAAAAGAACCTTGGATTACCAAGTTCAGATATATATAAAAAATTAGAATCTTCTTTTTAAGACATGGATTCAACAAAGGGAAAAAAATTAGAATTTCGTTTGTAGTATTGAATTAGGTAGATGTCGTATTTATTTAAATTAATTTAATTAAAAAAGCATGCATTTTGTAAAATGGTATCTTAATAGAATATAACTAATTTTAAATTTAGGTTTCAACAAATAACTTAAAAAATCTCATTCATTGCAAATTAATCTTAAGAATATATTCACAAGTTCTGAAATGAAGAATTACAAAAAAGGAAACACTCATTTTATAAAAGAAGTTCATGAATTGCAGATGGTATTTACTTCAATCTTAAAATTAAAGTTAAGAAAGCTTTCAAAAATAAACGTAAATGTGGGGATGCCATTCACAGAGCTTACTGAAGTAAAATTTCAAGACTACTTCTATAGATGAAAGAAAAGAAACCTAGAAAGTTAATTTCTTTATTTCCTAGATTTAATTAGAAGCGTATCATATTGTAAAATGTCTTACGTGGACGATGGGAAAAGAGTCTATGCATTTTCTTCTTCTGGATGTTAATTAACTTTATTCTTGCTTATATTCTATGAATAAAATGAGAAATGGTATCTATCCTAATCCTACGATGTCCCAGTATTTGTAAAGTTATCTCAAGTAAAAAAAAAATACTATTCTTAAATACCTTATCTTCACTTTTAATAAAATGAAATTAAAGCTTCCTCGAGTGAAATCTTTTTCTAGTCATAAATGTTGGTGACATAAATTCTTTAATTTTATTTAAAAATACATTGATTTATATTTTTTTGGCTATTTGTCATTGTTTGCAATGGAATAAATAAAATTTAAAAAGATTTCACGCAAGAAATCTTTCAAAATTTATAAAATAAATGCTAGCAATTTTCTTGATTAACTTTAATATTTTAGTAAATTTAATTTTGATTCAAATGTTTAGAATTACTTAAAAAATTATAAGTTTGAACAGAAAGAACAGATAGGAAAATTCCATTTACACGTAATAAAAGCGGGACTTTTTGTTTTGAAAATAACCTTTTATTGGAGCCTCTTATTTTGAATATTGCACCTTATAGTTTAGAATTTATACCTCCATTAATTTTCTAGATATAGATAAAGAACTATAGAATATGGTAGTAATTACAGTACTGCCTTCAAGACATTCAGATATTTAGTGTGCCATTCTCCAACCAGGAATATAATTATCAGATGAGAAAACGTACCTTTTTTGCACTAAGCAACATTTCTGCGATATTTTTAATTCATACCATCTTGAATGTTATTTAACGCTCCATATTTGATGGTATGAGACATTGTTGTTAAAATGTAAAATGGAACGACTTAAATGGAGTCTTTTCATCAATACAGTATTATTAATTGAAATTAAACAAGTTTATTAAACTGAAGAAAATAAAAGATTTTACAAGCTTTTATTCATCATGTCTGTTTAGTAAAATAAATACTTTTATTGATAATAGAAAACATTATAAAAATAACAAATTCAAATTTTTTTTAAAATGCGAATTTTTGAATACTTTCTCCTTTAAAAGTTGGAAAAGAAGTTATTCAATTAAAATGATATGGTAAAAGCTGCATAGCACAAGAATTAAAATATGAAAGATGATGGCTGTGAAAGCGAAAATTCTAAGGAGGCAAATTATCTTTGTGAACTAAATTGTTAACATCTTTATTAGTTTAATTGTCTTAATTCAAATATACGATTTCCTCTGATAATAGCCTTATTTCAAAGATTAAACTCCTTTTTGTTTAAAACTTTATATATCAACATTAATTTAGAAACAAATTTTAAAAATACTTTCTACGGATTTCCATGCGATACATTTCTATTTTTTGGAAATTACAATTTCCTTTACAAAAAGAAAAAAAAAATTCTGAAATGTTGGAAATGTTGAATAATCTTAATTAGTCGAAAAGTTTAAATTTTAAATAAAGTTACTTCTAAGTTTGCATTCTTTAGAAGGGATCAGAAATGAAAGAAAACAACCTATTAAATATATTAACTTGACAAATTTATATAATTTTTATCTTAAAATCTCACATTATTTCAAATTCAACTTTCTAGATTTCTGTTAATTACCGTCGTTAATAATGCACTAGAAAAAATATATTGTTATGAATTTAAACCTTCAAGTAATAAGGCAATTAATTCTGGCTTTTACACTAATAATTTGTTAAAAGTGACAAATCTTTGCAATTTTCATTTAAAAGTTCTATCTCTTTAATTACTTTTTTTTGTAAATCAGAGAAAATATTTGGTACGTATTTGTGCAAATTTATTGGTAAAATGTTGAAGCAGGAAAAGATAAAGAGTTTTGAATGTTATTTGTAAATAATAGAATAATGATTTTTAAGTTTTTCCTGGGCCAGGTTATCCTGGATGGTAGGACTTAAAATTCGCATCCCTTATGTTGCGAGTACGAACCAGCCAGCCGAGGGTTCTCCGTGTGTGTGTTGGCAGGTACACATTAAATATGTCATGGTCACAAAGTCCTTACTGTCGAGAGTAATACCACCTGGGGGTACTGGGTCAGAAGTGATAATTCTCTGTTCCAGATATAAATTACTATCTGTGGAGGAATGAAGTCCGTCCTGTAAACAGGGTTTGTGATGTTTGTGTGTAGCTAAGTCGCACTCTTGGTCCTAGTTGGCGTTACTGAAAAACAACAAGCGCTCGTACCGGCTGAAATCACTGACAGATCTGTCAGGGGCCTATAAAGTGCCATAAGTAACAACTAGTTTCTCTAAGGTTTAAATTTTCACTTATTGTCATTTTCTCAGCCTATGAATATATTAATTTTAAAAGAAAAATAAATAAATAAAATAGTTAATTTTTAATGCAAGCCAACGCAACATAAAACTTATATTAATTGTAAAAATTATTATTTAACGACAAACTAATAAAATTACATTGACAATTAGATAAGCGTTTTAACAGTTGTCGTGTGATTAAATGCAGTAGTAACTATAACATTAAAAACTATTCCTTTAAAAACATTTATAAAAATTTCAATAAAATTAGAGAGAAATCAGAAGAAAGCAAAATGAAAATAATTGAAAACTGTATTTTATAAATATATAGTGGTAAGAAAATATATTTTCTAATTAAACGTGAATAATAATGCTAATACTTAAATAATTTTTTTACTAATATTCTACTTAAAGTCTTGTAAACCAGGTTTTAAGATAATACTAACTACCCAAGAAGCAAACACATTTCATATTTTTTAACTCTAATTTAGAAGATATGTTTTGTAAAATTTTTTGAATAACATCTTTTTTATCTTGAAAGATGCATTGCACGTGCAAAATCTGCAGATAGTGCATCGGGCTATCATTAATATAATGTTAACCGTCTGGCTGTGTAATTTTTTTTAAAATCACAATTTAGATGCGATCTTTGCAAAGGAATTTAAATGTTTTTCAAACAAAGTGAACTATTACTATATGTTACACGATAATAATATGATCTAATAAAAATCTGTAAACTTAAAATCAAACAAACACTAAACTGTGAAAAACGTAAAATGCTATAGAAAACAGACTGATTGCCAACCCGTGGAAATCGCGAGATAAGAAGCTACAGGGTAAAGGGAAATTTATTTTCTTTTTTGAAAAAGAACTGAATTAATGAATGGAAACAAATAATTATAAGCATGAGTAGTTTTTTATTAGTTATTTTATAAAAAAGAAAATAGAGTCATCAACTGATTAATATGATATAAATGCTGTAATTTCGGTGATAAATTTAAAATAATAGGTAATGATTAATCCAATGCTGTTCAAGATTCTTAAGCCTCTTAGTTTTTTAACGAGTTCCTTGGAAATGAAACACTTTTTTTCTTTTGTTTTTGTATAGATTTTTTTTTGTTATTCGGAAATAAGCAACTGTATTTCAATAGAATTGTAACAACTAGTTAGAATTCTTCTAAATGGATTTTATCAAAATCTGAGTCATAAAAATTAAATCCATAAACATAATTTGATTCGTCTGGATCAAAGTGTTTTTGATATCATTCTTACAGACAGACAGACTGACTGAAAATAGTTGTGTATTCACACGCAGGAAGGTATTTAATTGTGGATATGTGTATGAGGAAGTCTAATACGATTTTTTTTACTATTATACTCTTTGAACAAGAAAGCAAAAAGATAAAATGCCACATGAAAGCTTCGACATTATACTTTCACAACAATTTTCATCAAACAGGCATCATTTCTTATTAAAATGAAAATGATGCATTTTTCGTTAATATAATAACGATATGAAAAATGATATATTTTTCATCCTTAACAATAGCGAAAATATGACAAGTGGTATTAATGAGGTCGGACAGTAGTTTCAAAATTTTGTTTTTCAAAACATAAATGATGTCTTTACATTTTTATATATTCTTGAAAGTATATATTGATTTCCTTCGTTATCCTAAATAGGTATCAGCAGTGATTTTTCGTAAATAAAGCGTTTTTCATAGCTCTTTAAAACAATTATATTTCTTTCACTAAAATAAATTTACACTTGGTACTTATGAGTAAAAAATTGTTTACTTTTTCATCTTGAAAATCCATTATTATTCATTTTTATTAGTTAATGATATTTATGTATAGAGAAATTTTCAGAGAAATAATTAACCTTCATTTTAATTCAGATGGAGTTTAGTTTAGTTATATTAACGTCCCGTTGTAAAGTAACAATAAGACTATTTTGGGACCTTGTAATTTTGATTCGCGGTCAAATGGCAAGGATGACATCTGAGCGGGCATCTCCTCTCCACATCATACCGCATCAACGGGAGCATTTTTGATGGAATTTCTGAAATCATTTCTCCATTCGTTTTATGTATTCGACTTAAGAATTTAGAAATAATATTTTAGTGGCTTGCTTTTCTTCACAATGTTTATGATAATTTGAATTAATTTTCAAAATCAATTTTATTTGTTAGCATACATTTTTAATTGCAGCAATCTGGCTGGGGCCTTCTTTAATCTCTTTTTTATTCACTGAGCAGAGAATTGAATAAATATTGATGACTTTCTGTCTAGTGTTGTTAAATAAAAGATGATTAAATAATAAAACAGCACCACAAACTAAAAAAAAAGAACTCCCCCCAAAATTTGCTTCTTGGTGGAACAAAGTAAAAGAATGAGAAAAGAGAAAGTAATTCAGTCCTCCTGTTAAAAAATTGTCAGCAAATCCATGAGCGGAAATTTATTTGTGTTAAATTCTCGACAGCAGATCTTGTAAATAAACAGGAGCTTGAACCGAGGATGAACAGCAATTTCTGAATTGAAATGGTATTGCTTTCTTTTCGACAATCGAACATCTTTTCGATCGAGCTGAGAAGGCAGAAAGACAAGTTATAGAAAATCTTAAGCATCAGATTACGAATTTGTTCTTCTGCGAGTTTTTGGAAAATGAGACACTCGTTTTCTTTGACAAAAATTTATTCCTTTTTCTTTAACTGAAAAATAAGTCAGCTGCATAATGGTAGATACAGATTTTTTAAAAACAAATTTGTTCAAATACTTTCAAATTTATTTCTATCTTTTTACACCCTGAAAAGAAATTTTAATCTTAGAATCACTGTTTTAATGAAAGAGCTGTGATTTACTTTTGATAAATTGATAGTCTATTTTGACTTGAGAAATAAAATAGAATGGCCTTTTGAACTAAGGGAATCCTAGAAAGTAGATATTAGTCATAATTTTTTATTTTGATTTTCTTTGTGCTCGTATGATAGAAAATGAAATTGTAGACAAATTGCAAAATACGAAAACAATTGTTTGGAAATATGTCTGCTGCTATCTTTTTGTAAAAGATGAACTATGATAATTATGATAGGTTTTTCCAAGCTGTTAAAATATTTTTAGATTTTTTACATTTATGGCACCGAAGAAAAATATACTTTAAAATTATTATATACAACGGATTATGCAAATAACGTATAGTTTCATGAGATTAAATATCAATTTTATATTTAAATTAATTTTTAAAATAAGTTCTGATCAAACATGCGATATATTATTGTACCTTCAACCAATGCGTAAAAGTTCCCTTTAAACAATTAAAAAAAGATTTTAAAATTTAAGTGCTTTAAAGTAGGTATTAAATACAAAAAAAATAATAAAATTAAGGTCTACATTCTTCATGAAATTGAAATTTTATAAACAGAACCCATAAAAAAATTATTACTGGAAATTGGTGTTAATTTTTTAAAAGCAGAACCCTAACTCCCCCCCCCCCGTATCATCCAATTTCGGATTGGAAATAGCTAACATTTTTTTAAAGTACATAAGCTGAATTTATCTGTAATAATGGATTTAAAAATTTTGTTTTGCTAAAAATCACAAAATTTTATATTATATATATATATATATATATCTTCGTATAGATGTCGTATTTAGATTCAATTTCACTATGTTTTTCAATAAATGAATTCTTCCTTTCCTCTTCTCTAAAGAGTTTGGTAATTCTTTTTTCCTTAGAAAAATATCATACAGATAATTTGGAATAGAAGTTCTCAGAGTATTGAATAAATTCTTGTCAAATTACTACGAATTGGAAATTTTCTTAGAAAAACGATTCGTAGAATTTTCCGAATTTCAATCTTTTAAAGTTAACGATTCGAATCCTCAAGGCAAGAAAATGTTTATTTATTTTATTCGATTCGGATAGATATTTTAGCTTTTGAAGATGAAATGCTTTCAGCTTTCTTCTATGAAAGGGAAATAGATATAAATCAAGTTATCAATATCTTCACCTTTTAGTTTAATGGGTGGATGTCAAAGCTTGTAGTCATTAAAACGTTTCTTTACATTTGGCTGTTATTCTCCTTTTTAAAGTGCAAAATTATGTTTAATTTCACAGAATTAAAGCTGAAAAGCTATGCAAATCTTTTCAATATTTTTAGCAATGCGTCGTTAAAAGATTTTTTGATTTTCCTGCGCCTTGACGACATTTATTGATCATAAAAATCTTAAAAGACGATAATGTTTTGTGAGCATTTTAATTTATTTAATTATTTTGAATTTATTAAATTATTTAAATGTCTAAATCTAACTTATTTTCATCCTCTCAAGATATTCCTTGGAATATGATTTGGATATCTATAATTAACTTTCCTGGAAAAAAATTTCTCTTTCAAATAATGTTTCCTTTCTTTAAATACTAAGAATAGATAATAAGTATCGCTGTTATTTATCTAAAAATATTCATATATATTCTCTAGTTTTTTAAGAATAATTACAAGAATAAAACAGAAGATCAATCACATAAATTTATTGAATTACATTTTGGCAAATCGGATTTTTTTAGTTAAAGTAGGACATGAAAAATAATTTTTTTCCAAAATATCGAAATAGTAACTCTTTTTAAAAAGAAAAAAGAATCTTTTAATTTTTTTAAAATTAGTAATGAAATAAATATTTGAAATTAAAAAAATATTTTTTGGTGGTAATCAGGGTATTGTATTTAATGACAGCTGTAAAAAAATTATAGCACTTTGGAATTCGGTCAAAAATTCACCTATATTCTAAAATTTTAAAAAGACAAAATGTAATTTTGAAAAATTCACAACTGCATAAATTTAGTACCAATATATTTACTTTTAAACAATGATACCATAGGTGACTATCAACTGTCAATAAAATTGAATCAACCATCAGTATGTAAAAGTTAAGATATTTTTTGCTACAAGTTGTATAGTAACAAAGTACTTACATTCTCAATATTCTATTAATATAATTATGAAGGTTATTAGCTCAGAAGATAAACTTATATTAGAATATTACAAATAATAATTTTTTTCATCCTTTGATTTGCTGTTTTAAAACTGTTTTACTTTCTTTTTCAACAAAATTTATTCATTTTGCTAAGGTGGACTTTTATGTGTTTACTTACAATACAGACAATTTCTTTTTAACAAAAAAAATGAGGTAAAATTTTTTAAAAAATATTCAGAGTGTTGTGATAAAAATATCCAGTTTGTTTTTACAGGAAGCTCAATTTAGCAGCAGTAAAATAATGAGAATCGCATTTGAAAAATAATGCAAATATTAAATCGTCTGAAAATAATATTTTTATAATTAAAAAAACGTATGATGCCATTCTTTAATGACTTTTTTCTCGTTTTTGTTTCAAACATTCAAGAAATTAATGAAGGGTTATTGACGCTTATAAATAATAATAAAGGATTATGCAGGTAAAAAAGATCTAGAAAATTCATAAAAACAATATAAAAAGAAAATCCTCCAAAGAGTTTATAATTTCGAGAAACAAAATTAAAAAAAAAGATGGTGAGAAATTCCATTAGCTCTACACTAAGTAAATTCCCCAGGACAAATATATGTGTCTTAGATTTCTAGTTTTAAAGTCTTGTGAACAAACAGCAGCTGAAACCGATTTGGACGGCAAGAACTTCAACAAAAGGAATAGTTTTCGCTTCTGAAAATCCAAATACCTATCCTATAGAATGAAAAGATCCCCATCGATATAAATACATACACTGCAGGTGTTGAATAGGGGGGGGGGTATCAACGGTGATATCTATGAATTTCCAGAAACTAAAACACATTTGATTTTGTTTTTAGTAATTCCATTTTATTTTCTGTATCTGTATATCAACAGCATTATCGCTGACAAAGATTCCCAATTCTTAGCCTCTCTAATCGTGTTTATTTTTGAAATCATAAAATTAGGAAAAGAACTCATACATGTTAACCTTTGCTTTCACATCTTCCGGAAAGAAGTTTCTGCACTTTAAGAGCGCTTTCAGCTAGAAAGTTTGATGAGATGGTGATAAACAAGTAACTTGTATGGAAAGTATGAAATAAGAAAAAAACCCACAAATTTTATTAATGTTGCTTCATTTTTTTTTTATAAAAGTGGAATTTTGTTAAATTTTTAACATAAATTCTATTATGAATTCTGAATTTAAATACATATTTTGGTTTTTCAGAACTTATGCCATCAGTCAACCAATTATTACAACTAGTACAATCAATAGGTGATGAGGTTTTGAAAAAAAATATTTATAAAACCCCCTGATATTTAAAATAAAGAATGATATAGTAAAGAGTAAAAAGAAGAAAATATTTAAAATAAAAGTTTCGTATATTTAATACATAAACTAAATAAAAAATTGGCTTTAATTAGATATATTTTTTTAAACAGAGTTTTTTTTAAATATCTCTTAGAGTAGGGTCATTATATATATGGCTGTATGATTATTTTATATAAAGAAGCAAATTTAACAAAAATATACATGAATAATAATAACATTATTTAAAAATATAACAAAAAGAAAAAGAGTGAGTGATAGTTATTTGGATCCTAGTTCAACATCCCTGTTTAGAATATACGATTTTATTTAAAACCCAAAAGCAACTGTTAATTGAAATATAGAATCCCTAAAGTTTTTTACATAGGAGGTCAAATCCTAATATTTATTATTTCAAAAATGAAGAAGTAAAATAATAATAACAACGTCATGGCGTCGAAACAAACACAAGTATAATTAGTTATGATCCAAATATAAATTTTATATAGTTTAGTCTGTTTAAAAGAATAAAGAATCCTCGAAATTTTTGGATCAAAAATTAGGTCTCATTATTTCAAAACAGTTTTGTTTATAAAGAAAGAGATTGCGAAAATACATCTGACTATTATGATTTGTTATTACAAGATTAATTTAAAACTTTATGATTAACAATGGAACTAAATAAAGGTAAACAAAGCAAATATGATAAGCATAAAGAAAAAATTTTTTAAATGCCTTTGACTATTTCATTAAAAATAAAATGACAATTTAAAAAAAATTCACTTTGCTCTCCAAGATTTCAGATTTTAATTTAATTAGACATAAAAATGTTATTTAGTAGGTAAAGTGAAGTTAATATTCTTAGAATAAACTGGTAAGGACGTGTATTTTTGGCATGTATTTTTCATAATTATGATCAAATATTTTTAAAACACCATTGGATAAATTTTTAGTAATTTTAACATTCTCTTATTTGCTATCGAAATATTAAAAGAAATAATAAGCAAGAAGAAAGAATTTCTTTGATTATTTATGTGAACTTGCGAAACATATTTTAACCTTAACTAACCTACAGTTAACATTTATTAAAATAAAACTTCAAATATTGAACTGTATAAAAAAAACTTCTCTCATGCCGATTTTTTATAACAATTAAAAAGAATTTTTTTAGAAATATACTTAGAATTCCACTAAGCGTTAATACAGGCATTTTTCGACATGGGTATTGAATAGAAATGGGGAGGGTAAATGCCACCTAGAGCCCTACGGCCATCTAAGAAAGAAATTCCTTTGGATGGCTTAGTTGGGGGATGCGCTCAAGAGGCAGAGTTAGATTGGATGCGATGGCGAACAGCTGTTGTGGTCTTGTGCAACAGCTTGGCATAAAGAAAAAATGTTGATGATGATAGTAAACGTACGGAAGTACAGATATTATATGAATTGATTTTCACTATGAAACATTGTGAACATAATTATGAAAAATAGTCATGTTAACAGTTGAATTTTAAAAGAAAGGAGACAATTATGCTTATTTGGATTCCTTCGCATAAGTTGTTTTTATTTCCAAATTCTTTCCCAGATATTACATAATATTATTTTCTCGAAATCTTTTCTGATTTTTCAAATTTTAGTTTTCGGTGGTGTTTAACTGTGTTGTTGTTGTTTCTTATGGCATTTACCATAGACAACGTAGTCAGTGATTTAAGCCCAATCAGCATCTCTTGTTTTGCAGTAGCGCCAACTAGGGACAAAAGTACGATTTTTGCTACACACTCATCACATTCGCTTGCATAGCCCCTTTTTACAGGGGGCATACTCACACACTTTACAGATAGAACACAGAAGAATAACCATGCCCGAACCTGACTCGAGCCAGCGAGACCCAGAGTGTTTAACTGTCAATTGTTTAAACATCTGATGAATAAATAATCTCTAGAATTGAAAGAATGAATTCTCAATTTATAACAAAAATATCCCTTTCATTTTTCGAAAACATTTTAAATTTAATTTAAACGAAGAATTTTATGATTTTTTGTTAGATATTTCAATGTTGCATGCTTAATATAATTTGCAAAACCGAAGAATGCTGATTTGATTTTGGCAACTTTTGTTTTGTATAAAAGCTTATGATCGCCAATTTTGTCATAAATGGTCACCCAGGATTCACCGTTTTTGAGAAAAGTTTCAGTCAGAAATGTTTGTGAAAAATTAATTATTCCAATACTTGCAGCTTCAATTACTATACATATTTCGCCAACTTTTATTTCCTATGACAGTTGAGGACTTCCAGATATGTTACACGAATAATCACCTGTGCTCCGGTATCCATCATTTTTGTGTAAAATCTCAAAAATACTCCATTATATTTCCTTCTTTATGGCAAAAAGACACGATAGAGATCTTCGATTACAACCCTTATATTTGTTTCGAAACTTCTTATTTCAAGTAAATGCTCACAGTTTCTAGATATTCCATCCATGATTGATTTTCAGTTTGTCATAGTCCCCAGCGTCATTAAGGAGAAAGATTTAACAGATTTTTTTTGCCAATTGTTTTCTACGCTATGTGAGAATAGCGGTGATTTGCTACCACGATTATATTTAATTAGTTTCAAATGATGTATGGGAAAAAGCAATTTGCGGATACAAAAAAAGGAGTTACATTTTTTTTGTTACGTGAAATTTAATTAAACCAGTGATAAAAAAATTAAAAGCTAATGATTATCTTTTCACTGAAAATTATACAATTTAACCTAAAATAGCGCTTATTTTTATGAATATCATTTGGAAACAGGGGAATCTCTACAGTAAAAATTAGAAAACTAAATTTTAAAAATAATAGGCCTAAGGTTTCTAATGCCGTGACGTTTTTCCCCCTTGAAAGAAGAATTAGCTTATGACCTTTTTATTCCCTGATAGTTAAAATATTATTTATGTTTCCTTTTTAATTATTTATAATAATTAAAATTTTAAATTTTGTTATTATTTAAAAAAAATGCTCGGAGAACTTCTGTTTAAAGAGAAGAATATCGTGTTAACGACATTTATTTCCTAATTTGAAGATATATTGTGTGCGCTGGTACAAGGAACAATATAACTTTCGGAGTTGAATTTTAACCCAATGGAGTGTATGAAAATCCTTTGAGAAAATAAGAGTTTAGTGGTCACCTTTATTATGTGATAATGACTAGAAATCACGAGATTTTTTTTCTAAAACAGCAATTATTTAATTTCCTGAATACACTTTTGAATAATCAATATTAATTTTGATTAAAAAAAACTCCCGAAAAAATAAAATATGCCTCCAAGATAAAGCCGAAAGAACTGTGTGACTTCGCCTGTAATCTATGGGTCTCACTGCTTAAGGATGCACAGTTGATTCCAGATTTCCCTAGAAGTGCAGTAGTTGAACTTTTTCGCCTTACTACAAGCCATTACTGTTTGTCCGCCTACTTGTAATGGCTTTGGCTCTGTGACTGCTACCTTAAGTTTTCTGTGCTGACAATATTAATTTTTTGTCTGCACAGGCAATAATTGCATACAAGTATTGAAAATATCAAATACTCATCTTGATTTCTTTTCCTCACTTGTGTTTTTACACGTCAAAGTTCAGAAATATTGGAAGGCTAGATATCCAATAACAGCATAAATCTTCTGGGTATTTGTAATAAATAAATATTAATTGTTTTATTAATATTGAATTCATTATTATTAGTTGTGGCTTTTTAAAGGCGATATGTATAAAAAAAATTAGAATCTTAACTCAGTAAAAAATCTTTTTTTGTCTGAAATTCAACAATGGAGCATCAATTTAAAGAAACTTCTTTAGAACAGGCTTTAAAAATAAACTTTTATTAAATCAAAAATGTTAATGATTTTTTTTATTTAATTTTTTGAGTTCTTAATTCATAAATCTTAATTACATTTTATTGTAGTACATCATAATCAATTCACAAATTCATAACCAAATTCAACATATAAAATCAAATTTTTATTAGATTGCTTGAATAGTTATAAATTATCTTTAAAAATATAAAACTTCAGAGGAAATACAAATTTCAAAATCTAAACACCAGGGAGTGGTCGAAAAATCAATTATACTTTTCGATCATTTTAAATATTGATTAAAATGAATTAATTAAAACCCATTATTTTCGAACCAACCTATTTTTATTTTAAAAATTACCTGGCATTTCCTAATGAAACCTTTTCTATCACTTTAATATAAATGAGTTAATAATAAATGAGTTAATAATAATGAGTTACATCACTTTAATATAATGAGATAATATAAATGAGTTAATCGATACATTTTCACGATCGAAAACATCTTACTATATAGTTGAATTAGATCTCCGATAAATTTTATTGAAATTGAATTCGTTATATTCGTGTTGAATAAAACAGTTAAGGAAATAACAGAGCAAATCAAATATAAACAGTCATCGGAAACTTCCAAATGCAATTTCTACTCATTCCTACTTAAAATTGGAAACTATAGATAATTCTTAAACCAGATTCAGTTGTCTTTCTCACATCTCACATACATTTTATTCAACGTTTGTAGTCTTTGATTAAATATTCCTATTGGCTTACTCAAAACGTAGAACTTAGTTAATTTAATTAATTTTCAGTACGTTTGGAAATCTCTTTCAAAGTTTTATAAAGTAGCCATCGGATTAAATCGACTCATTACAGTGACTGATATAAATCGAAGAAATGGCTTCTTAATTTGAAACTCTCAACAAATGACGACTTTTCGGTGCTTATACTATCTAACATCATCTAACTTTATCACCAAATTTGAAGTAATCGCCAATGAGTAGCTAAACCGCCAATTATGTCAATCCGACAATGGTGTAATCCGTTGATTTTTATTGCAAAATTTAAATTCGTCGCCAAAAAGTTATTAAACCGTTGGCGATCGTTGGTGAAGACGGTTTAATACGTAAGTACTGATATTTGTAGAGTTTAAGAAATTATTGATTCACAGGAAAAAAAGATAAATGATAAGATTAATGATAAGAGTATTTTTTTTATTTCACTATTAAACTTTTGTGAGCATTGGGAAGATAGCATACCACCTTCATTATCTTACAGCTAACACAGTGTTAGATAATAGATAGACTTTATTTAAAAAGTATGTCTTGTTAGTTCCAAGCAAAGAATCGGGCTCTTCCAGATAATGTGTGTTTAGCCAGTATAGGAAAAATCATACATGAAAGTGGGTTCCCAACTGCAGACGATATATGAAATGTTTCAGGACAAGAAAAGAGGAACCACTACAACTGTTCAGAATGTGCTATACTTTTGTATATTGTAACACGGTTCTCGTCTTTTGATGCCAAAAAGTCCTTAAATTTTATTTTCTTCATGATTGCATATGGTTCCATAAGAAGTATATTTCTAACCAGGGAAATTTAAGAGTAAACATAAAGTTTGGCAAGATAAAATATATTTACTTAAATAATACTTTTTAATTATTAATTAAACTTAAAAAACTGGGAGAAATTCAAAAGAGAAATAAATGGCCCATAAAAGAGTTAAACCTATTAAAATTCGAAAAAATTAAAGCTGATAGAACTACCTTATGAGAGAAGTGAATTATATATTTGAATGGGATTAAATTGTACGTTTAAAATATTACAAAGAAAATACTAAGCACATTCTAATAATAAAAATTTATCAAATACATTATAACACAAGTAAACATTAAGATTATTTGAGCTAATAATTAAATAAAGAAGAATAGGTAGACGGATTTTAACTATTCTAATTAATAATTTGGAGTTAAATACTATTGGAATAATTACAAAAATATTTGATGCATCATATTGAATAATTAATTCATAAAAGCGTTTTGAAATTTTTGTCCTATTTACTATCCTTTATTTTTCATTAGAAGGTTAGTAAAGTAATGTTCGATTACAAATCGACTCTTACTCAGTCAGAAGTTATAATTGATCTTGTTTTTGTCTTGACCACATTCTAATGAAGGGAATGTATATCCTATAGGAGAATTTGCTAACCGTATTGGCAATTTTGCTACTAAGTGTTTATGATGTAATTCGATGTGGAATGTCATTTAGATATATTAAAGGGGAATTTACGAGAACTTGTGAATTGAATTTTATTTAATTTTTATTTTTATAATTTCTAAAAATCATTCAGATTTTCTTTTATTTCTAAATTGTCTTTTATTTCTGTCTTTTGTATCATAAATATGGAATTAAAAAACAGTATAAGCCATTCCAATTAGCATAAAAAGCAAACTGTTGTTTAGAAGAAGAAATATCTATATATCGAAAATTTATTAATACTAGAAATAGCAAAGAAAAGTAAGCTAAGAAATAATTTTTAACCTCCATTTTTTTGAAAATTTCACGCATAATCTCAAATAAAAAAGAGTACGACTTTTGCTACACACTCATCACATTTGCTTGCACAGCCCCTTTTTTACAGGGACTCACAGTCACACTTCTCACAGATAGAACACAGAAGTGCAACCATGCCCAAACCGGGACTCCCAGAACACAAGGAAGACGCTCTGCCTTTGTGCCTGAAAGCCGGCAGAGTGCACAATAATATAGTGGGTGAAAAGTTTCTATATGAACGCTTTTCTCTCTCAGGAATAATTAAAAATATTAAAAAGGAGATTATTTTATGTATTTCCCAATCTAAAGGTGTCCTCATTTTAATGTTAATAGATGTTATGTGGTGTTTTGGAAAAGAAGTTAAATACTGTGATACTAAATTCCATGGAAGATCCGTTATATGATGCCCCTATCTTGACCAATAACAAAGAGTTCTTCAATTCTTTTGAAATTTGGAGATGCAAAGTGATATGGCTTAAGCACAGACCTTATTTTCTGATCAGGGTTTAAAATTGCAGTGTTCATCCCAAAATGCCCAAGTGTAATTTTAAATTATAACAGTAATATAACTAAGCTATATTAAATTAATTGCTATATTTTTTCATGAAATTTCATGTTCTGCAGATCATCAGTAAAGTTCTCATAATTTTGATTAGTTAAAAACAGAATTTAAAATCAGAAAATTGAAAATAAACTATTATTTTAATTATTTGGAGATATTCTCATGAATATACATATCAAATTTCATCACTGTAATTATAAAATATACAGAACTATAATTTGTTAAATTTTTTAATGATTCGAAATCGTTAATCATATTAAAACGTGTAAGTATTATAAAGTTTCAGGCTTAATTCTTCAATTTATTTTTTAATGTTTTTTGTTAAATATATAATAGCAATAATATGCATACAATTAAAGTATTTAACATCGTCTTAAAGTTAAAAAGAATAAATTCAGAAATTAAACTAATTTTTAAATTATTACTTGAAACTTTATATAAAATTAGTTTACATTTATAAAAAAATAGGCGAATAAATTTTGTGTGAATAAAATTTGTACTTTTAAATGCTAATTATTTGATTTTAAACATGAAAATAATATATAGTTTGTTCATTCAAGTTATTTTGAGAAAAAATTTATTTTGATAAACATGAAATAAAAAGATTAAAATAAAACTGGCTATGTAAATTTCAATGTATCATGTCAGAAGATCATTTATTGAACTGCCAAGCACCACGTGCTCGTGCAAGTCAAATTATATTTTTATTCATTTTAATGGTTTCGTTGAATGAGTCACTTGAATATTGCAAATGATCCAAAAAACTTTGTCTCGCATTTATTGTTAAAAAAATATTACATTTCCTGTTTATTTCATTTCATATAATCACGTGCTCAAAGTGACATTTTTCTAAGGTTTTATTTGCGGTAGTCATTAACTTATCTTTTTAAATCAGAGCTTTTGTAAATGCAATGGCAACGCGTTATTAAAAGCTGATGTTTTGAGATTCTCGTGCAGATAATAAAATTTCAATTTTTCGCCGACGGATTTTTGTTGATGCCACAAACCTCACTCCCAAAACTACATCCTGTTCTAACATGATAAAAATCCAATTAAAAATTTTGAAAAATTTCAATTTAGTCAGCACATATTAAAGAAATAGTCGACAACTTTTCTAACACTTTAAAATATGTTGAGCACTCAGTTTGAGTTTTTTCAAGGTCCATGTCTCATTATACAAAAATAATATGCCAACTTATACACATAATCTAGTTAATACTGCTTCATATATTACACGTATTAATGCACTTGATATATAAAACTTTAAGATATTTGGGATATATTTTTATATTAGAAAGAAATAACTGGAGTAGATAACTTTTTTCTAATACGCCATAACACGCATTTGTATATAATGATGATGTATTTCAAAATGAAATATATGATAAGAAAATCAAATGACTTAGATATTTGATTCATATACATATGGTATAGGTGTACTCCGTCACGGCCGAAGCCATTCGGATATAACGATGAGCCGCCGCAAAGCCCCCCCCCCCCCCCAAGCACGGAAGTGCAGGTTAATCAACTTAATTTTCATAAAACTTAATTCAAAGAACCAGATAGGAAAGAGATAAGAATTTAAATTCTCAAAAAATGTCACCTTGTCTCCAAGCATAGTAATTACCAAACATTTCAACAGTTATTAGAGGAGCATATAAGTGTAAATAACGTTCACTAAGAAAATGCTGTTAAAAAGAGAAAGGTATAAAACAACTATATACAAAGTAAGCCCTTGGTAACCCAAAAGCAAATAACATATATACAAAATATAGTTTCCATATACAATATAGACAAAATAAAACTAATGTCAAAGCAAAAAGTAATTTCAATCGTGCTCCACAGATTCCAACTGCATAAGATTATTGCTAATTTCAGAAGCATTTGTCAGCAAGCAGGGAATTTTAATAGCAATTTGATGTCCAAATTTCTCCAGCCTAATTTCCATATTGAGCTGGTATTATCCCATAAATCGCATTACTGTATAATATGTTGTACGGTTCCAGAAGATTTGCCACATCTGCACTTATCAGATTTTCCAAATAACCTAGATTGGTGAACATTAAAAACCCCATGACCAGTTATGATTTGGTTTATGAAAAAGTCACCATATAGTCTTTTAAGATGCACTGTTTGAATAATTTTTTAGTCCAAACAGCTTTATTGGAGGCTTCCCAACGAGCCTGCCACTTTTCAATTATTATTATTATTTATTTCAGTTCGCAACTGAGTTGCAGTTGGACTGAAAGAATAATCAATCGTCTCTTTTTTAGTTGCTTCTTTTGCATAAAAGTCCGCTCTCTCATTACCCTCAATCCCTATATGTGCTTTTACCCAAGTCAAATTAATATTAAGTTTAGATTGAATTATTAACTTTTTGTAAATTCCTGTATGAAATTTTTATCTTCCTTATATTCATATGCATATAAACTTCCTAATCCTAAGTCACAGTTATGGGCATCCACATAAACCGGTTGCGAAGGGCATGATATATATAGTAATTCAGGAGTCCACAATAGCTATGTTTCTCACTCAAGATTATATCCCTCCTAAGAGACATTGGGGCGTCATCTGTAATTGAGTATCAGGTCGCAATCTGAATTAATAGAGATGTTACGATTTGTGCAATGGAGACGATCAACTGTTATACTGTACCAGATATTTCCAAAGATAATTTTTATTAAATACCTGGAAAAAGTTTATAAAATATAGGCTTAGGTCCTATTTAATAGTCCTGAATATAATTTAAATATATTTTAAAGTATCAGAATTGAAATAAAAAAAACAGTCTCAAGTTTTCTATGCAATAAAACTTAACGAAATCTCATTGCCTTCCTTTGTAATATTTGCATAGAAATTTAACTAATGTTTGAGAAGAATATTTTAAAATTGAAGTTAAAATTCTAAATATTTTTTTTGAATGTCAGATTTAACGAGTGTTTTTTCTTCTCAAAAACACTTTCCTTCTGTGCCAATTCAACTAACAGGAAATTAAAGAGGCTCTGAGTTCAAGGATATGTAGGGAGAAAGTGAAAAAAAAAATATTGTTTAGTACAATTTTCTCTCTCTCTCTCTCTCTCTCTCTCTCTCTCTCTCTCTCTCTCTCT